>OW799236.1:2400000-3000000 GCA_941918925.1 Phyto melanocephala
TTTGGCCGTGCCGAATCTTATATACCCTTCACAACGTGTAGTCATGCAATAACAGTAGTTTGTATCACCATTCCCCATATGAAATACGTACATACATATAAAAAAGATACATATATAAAAACATCCCATTGTAAAATTATAAATTTACGTATATATGTTAAAAAAAAAATAAAAATAAATAAAAAAAAAATTGAAAAAAAAATTTTTTTTAAATAATTAAAAAATATATAATAAATATAAAACAAAAAAAATAATAATAAAAAAAAATTAAAAAAAAATAAAAAAAAATTTAAAAAAATTAATAATAAAAATATAAATAATATATTAAATAAAAAATAAAAAAAAAATTAAAAAAAACAAGTAAGAGCGCTATATTCGGCCATGCCGAATCTTATATACCCTTCACAACGTGTAGTCATGCAATAACAGTAGTTTGTATCACCATTCCCCATATGAAATACGTACATACATATAAAAAAGATACATATATAAAAACATCCCATTGTAAAATTATAAATTTACGTATATATGTTAAAAAAAAAAAAAAATAAATAAAAAAAAAATTTAAAAAAAAATTTTTTTTAAATAATTAAAAAATATATAATAAATATAAAACAAAAAAAATAATAATAAGAAAAAATTAAAAAAAAAATAAAAAAAATTTAAAAAAATTAATAATAAAAATATAAATAATATATTAAATAAAAAATAAAAAAAAATTTTAAAAAAACAAGTAAGAGCGCTATATTTGGCCGTGCCGAATCTTATATACCCTTCACAACGTGTAGTCATGCAATAACAGTAGTTTGTATCACCATTCATCCCATCCAAAAAAATATAAAAAAAAAATTAAAAAAAAAAATTAAAAAAAAAATTTTTTTAAATAATAAATATAAATAATAAAAATATAAAACAAAAAAAAATTAAAAAAAAAATTTTTAGAAAATAAAAATATAAATAATATATTAAATAAAAAATAAAAAAAAATTAAAAAAAAATATAAAAAAAATTTTTTTGGCTCAGCTGGGATTCAATGCCACGGTTACTCTAACCAGTATACACGTTTGTATGTATGTATGTTGTTGTTGTAATGTTGTTTTTGTGAAAAAAAAAATCGAGGTGGTCGTGGGTTTTTGCTCATATCTCAAGTGTTTATGTACCGATGTTTCTGATTTTCAATAGCGATCTACTCCCGAATATTTCTGATATTTTAATACCTCACCCGGGTCCAAGCGATTTCGGGGGGCTTCAAAAAGTTGATTTCAACATACACACGGACAGACTGACAGAGCTTAATCGACTCCCCTATTCATAAGCTTTCAGAAAATATATACTTTATGGGGTCGGAAATGAAAATTGGAGAAATTTCACACGGAATGACAAACCTATATATACCCTTTTTCACTGTGTGAAGGGTATAAAAATAGAGTTGCACGGTTTTATTGATTTATAATTTAAACCCAGAAACATGAACTAGATTTTAAAAAAATTTAACAAAAATCTAAAACGAACTAAATTTGAACTGAACTAAAAAATAACTACAATCTTACAAAAACTCAATAACTCAACACAACTGCAAATTAAACTAGTAATTTAATTAAACATTAACTAGATCTTACAGTTAACTGATTGAGTTCTGACTATAACTGAGTCAAACCTGAACAAAAGCTGAACTTTAACCAAGTTAGACATTAGTATTCTAAAATCTCATCCCTATAAATTTTGTTCTCAATGAACTTAAGTACTTCCTTGTTTTTTTTTTTACAACAACCTTTACAAATTTTCCTTAAAGGATAATGAGCCCATTAGGCCAACCAACTTTCTCAATAAAATTACCAAAATTATGGACAATCAGGACTAAATAATAATTAACGCAACGCACCGACAACTTAAGAATACAACACATTGCAAACAACGGTAAGTGTTTGAAAACAACAAACGACATATTAAAAAAAAAAAAAAAATATGTAGAAATGTTGCCAACGACGTTGAATGGCAAAAAATGTTCACCTGATCAGCCCGCATTACAAAAAATACAAGTGAGTTTAAATTTAAAAGCAAATAAAAAAAATATTTTTGTTCAAGATGGAATGAGTACATTCAACATGGCATATGTGTGGAAGTGCGTAAATATGTTTGTAATTAATAAAAGTAATTTTAATATTAACAAGTAAGAACGCTATATTCGGCCGTGCCGAATCTTATATACCCTTCACAACGTGTAGTCATGCAATAACAGCATGCAATATAAAACAAAAAAAAAAAATTAAAAAAAAAATTTAAAAAAAAAATTATAAAAAAAATAATAAAAATGTAAATAATAATTAAATAAAAAATAAAAAAAAATAAAAAAAAAATTAAAAAAAAAAAATTTTTTTGGCTCAGCTGGGATTCGATGCCACGTTTTCTCTAACCAGTATACACGTTTGTATGTATGTATGTTGTTGTTGTAATGTTGTTTTTGTGAAAAAAAAATCGAGGTGGTCGTGGGTTTTTGCTCATATCTCAGTTGTTTATGTACCGATGTTTCTGATTTTCAATACCGATCTACTCCCGAATATTTCTGATATTTTAATACCTTACCCGGGTCCAACCTATGTCGGGGGGCTTCAAAAAGTTGATTTCAACATACACACGGACAGACGGTCAGACGGACAGACGGACAGACTGACAGGGCTTAATCGACTCCCCTATTCATAAGCTTTCAGAAAATATATACTTTATGGGGTCGGAAATGAAAATTGTAGAAATTTCACACGGAATGACAAACCTATATATACCCTTTTTCACTGTGTGAAGGGTATAAAAAATAAACAATTTAATATACAAAAAGTCAACACTAAAATGTAATTTAAACAACTAATACAAACAAGTCACTCGGTATTCTTTGTGGTCAACATGGAACATAATTAGCTCTATAATAAGAATAAGAGAGATCTATGAATATACGAACATATAATAAACAGCGTTGTCAACTTTGATGTTTCAAACAGTAACAAAACTGGAAAAAACGCGTTATAATCAAAAAAAGCACTAATTTTAAAATTTTTTTATTTATTTCATATTATTGAAATTTTTCATATGAAAATATAAAAACATTCCCGCATTCCTGTTAGGCCTCAAATAAGCTTCTATATATTATGATTTAAAATAAGAAATTTTAAAATAAAATTTTAGCTTTAACTTCACAATTGTCAAAATAATCTCTGCTTTATAAAAAAAACAAGTAAAAGCGCTATATTCGGCCGTGCCGAATCTTATATACCCTTCACAACGTGTAGTCATGCAATAACAGTAAATTCACGTATGTATGTTAAAAAAAAACAAAAAAAAATTTAAAAAAAAAAAATTTAAAAAAAAAATTAAAAAAAAAAAAATTATTATATACATATATAATATATATAAAACAAAAAAAAAATAAAAAAACAATTAAAAAAAAAAAAATAAAAAAAAATAATAATAAAAATATATATAATATATTAAATAAAAAAAAAATAAAAAAAAAATTAAAAAAAAAAATTTTAAAAAAATTTAAAAAAAAATTTTTTTGCCTCAGCTGGGATTCGATGCCACGTTTTCTCTAACCAGTATACACGTTTGTAGGTATGTATGTTGTTGTTGTAATGTTGTTTTTGTGGAAAAAAAATCGAGATGGTCGTGGGTTTTTGCTCATATCTCAGTTGTTTATGTACCGATGTTTCTGATTTTCAATACCGATCTACTTCCGAATATTTCTGATATTTTAATACCTTACTCGGGTCCAACCTATGTCGGGGGGCTTCAAAAAGTTGATTTCAACATACACACGGACAGACGGTCAGACGGACAGACGGTCAGACGGACAGACGGACAGACGGTCAGGGCTTAATCGACTCCTCTATTCATAAGCTTTCAGAAAATATATACTTTATGGGGTCGGAAATGAAAATTGTAGAAATTTCACACGGAATGACAAACCTATATATACCCTTTTTCACTGTGTGAAGGGTATAATAAAGCTAGCTAAGAAGAAACTGAAGTTCCGCTGGTATCAATAATCGACCCTTAAACTATTTATTACCTAAAAAAATCTATTTTATTTTAATACCATCTGGCCACAACAACTTTTTAATTTCAAATTATAAATATGAAAATTAATATTATTTTAATTTATCAAAGTGTCAATTGTGAATGAAAAAATTTTGCATACATTTTTTATTTTTTACTAACTCGCAAATTTTGTGCGACAGAAATTTTAAAAAGCACTAATAGTATAGTGCTAAAAGCACCGGGTTGACAACACCGATAATAAAGTTAACAAGAATACTACAGTGAAATTACGATTTTAGAACTTAAGTTAAGATTTACCTATTTTTACAATTCTGAAATAAACTTTTGTGCAACCGATTCATGTCTCATTTACAAGTTTATGCAAAATTTTGCCAAGACAAAATTCAAAATTATTCTATACAAACCCGATATATTGTAAAAACTCAGATTATTTTTGTCTGAAAAAAATAAAAATTAGTGGCAACCCAATTTAACTTTGTTAGAACCAGGGCATATTAATTCACCAGGTAATTGCAGTTCGGAGAGAATTTTTTTGTTTATATTTTTTATATATGAAGTTTGATATTTGAAATAAATAATTGAGGAGAAAAAATTATTTTTAACTATAGACTTTGTCAGCTGAAATTTAAAATAAGTGAAGAAAAAATAATCAGTTGGCGAAACAAGACTACCTGATGAATAAATGTATTTTGGTTAGAACATTCAATTCAATCTGACAGTTGTCCGAACAAAATCATTTCTCTCCATAGAATATAAATGTCAAATTATCTTTAGAAAAATTATTTAATCACCACATTCTGTCAGCTCTTTGTCTTTCCAAGGCTCAGGAATAAGCTGAGTAAATTACTTATTTATACATATGTAGATTCCTTTAGATTCCTACAAGGAACTTAGGACCTCAACAAGTATGTTCCATTCGATTATGTATATCGTTATAATCAGTTCATTTTACGATTTATGAGACTTAGCTGTTTCGACATCTAGTTGACACCGCCATGTGTGACTAGGGCATACTTTTCATCGACTGCCTTAAGGGGTTTTAGTCAAAGGCATTTCTAGTAATTTCACCTTGTGCTATATTCGGCCGTGCCGAATCTTATATACCCTTCACAACGTGTAGTCATGCAATAACAGTAAATTCACGTATGTATGTTAAAAAAAACAAAAAAAAATTTAAAAAAAAAAAATTTAAAAAAAAAATTAAAAAAAAAAAAATTATTATATACATATATAATATATATAAAACAAAAAAAAAATAAAAAAAAAATTAAAAAAAAAAAAATAAAAAAAAATAATAATAAAAATATATATAATATATTAAATAAAAAATAAAAAAAAAATAAAAAAAAAATTAAAAAAAAAAATTTTAAAAAAATTTAAAAAAAAATTTTTTTGCCTCAGCTGGGATTCGATGCCACGTTTTCTCTAACCAGTATACACGTTTGTAGGTATGTATGTTGTTGTTGTAATGTTGTTTTTGTGGAAAAAAAATCGAGATGGTCGTGGGTTTTTGCTCATATCTCAGTTGTTTATGTACCGATGTTTCTGATTTTCAATACCGATCTACTCCCGAATATTTCTGATATTTTAATACCTTACTCGGGTCCAACCTATGTCGGGGGGCTTCAAAGTTGATTTCAACATACACACGGACAGACGGTCAGACGGACAGACGGACAGACGGACAGACGGACAGACGGTCAGGGCTTAATCGACTCCTCTATTCATAAGCTTTCAGAAAATATATACTTTATGGGGTCGGAAATGAAAATTGTAGAAATTTCACACGGAATGACAAACCTATATATACCCTTTTTCACTGTGTGAAGGGTATAATAAAGCTAGCTAAGAAGAAACTGAAGTTCCGCTGGTATCAATAATCGACCCTTAAACTATTTATTACCTAAAAAAATCTATTTTATTTTAATACCATCTGGCCACAACAACTTTTTAATTTCAAATTATAAATATGAAAATTAATATTATTTTAATTTATCAAAGTGTCAATTGTGAATGAAAAAATTTTGCATACATTTTTTATTTTTTACTAACTCGCAAATTTTGTGCGACAGAAATTTTAAAAAGCACTAATAGTATAGTGCTAAAAGCACCGGGTTGACAACACCGATAATAAAGTTAACAAGAATACTACAGTGAAATTACGATTTTAGAACTTAAGTTAAGATTTACCTATTTTTACAATTCTGAAATAAACTTTTGTGCAACCGATTCATGTCTCATTTACAAGTTTATGCAAAATTTTGCCAAGACAAAATTCAAAATTATTCTATACAAACCCGATATATTGTAAAAACTCAGATTATTTTTGTCTGAAAAAAATAAAAATTAGTGGCAACCCAATTTAACTTTGTTAGAACCAGGGCATATTAATTCACCAGGTAATTGCAGTTCGGAGAGAATTTTTTTGTTTATATTTTTTATATATGAAGTTTGATATTTGAAATAAATAATTGAGGAGAAAAAATTATTTTTAACTATAGACTTTGTCAGCTGAAATTTAAAATAAGTGAAGAAAAAATAATCAGTTGGCGAAACAAGACTACCTGATGAATAAATGTATTTTGGTTAGAACATTCAATTCAATCTGACAGTTGTCCGAACAAAATCATTTCTCTCCATAGAATATAAATGTCAAATTATCTTTAGAAAAATTATTTAATCACCACATTCTGTCAGCTCTTTGTCTTTCCAAGGCTCAGGAATAAGCTGAGTAAATTACTTATTTATACATATGTAGATTCCTTTAGATTCCTACAAGGAACTTAGGACCTCAACAAGTATGTTCCATTCGATTATGTATATCGTTATAATCAGTTCATTTTACGATTTATGAGACTTAGCTGTTTCGACATCTAGTTGACACCGCCATGTGTGACTAGGGCATACTTTTCATCGACTGCCTTAAGGGGTTTTAGTCAAAGGCATTTCTAGTAATTTCACCTTGTGGATTGCGCAATTTATGGCCAATCCACCTCCATTAATGCCGTTTTATTTTAATACCTATAGGAGTATGGAGGGTTATATTCCACAGCCAGTTGTTGCTGATGGTATTTTTGAATATGTGACATAGGAACAGTGACTATGTTCCAGGCCTTGTAGCAGTACGGATTTTATACAACTATTAAATAAATATGCTGCAATTTGTGCTTATAAAAAAGTAGCTAAATATCTATACTGAGCTTTTTTTTTTTGCGGCCCTATGTTCCACTGGGAATTAAAGGATTAAATATATATGGTTAGGTTAGGTTAAGTTAGGTTGAAAAGGAGGGGTATAAAAGCCCAAACCCATGACAGGTATGCACTTATGCCCAGTTGGCATGTTGGCCAAATGCTTGCCTAGCTTTGTTAATACGGTTTGAAAAGTCTTCATTCTTCTTCGCCAGACTTTGTAATAACGCTCCCAAGGAAACAAAAGCAGTCAACATCATCAATCGTTGGGTGTTTGTGGCCTCAACTCATTTAGTTCCATCTGAATGTCTGAGTAGCAGGTATCAGTAGGTAGGTATGTCCGCATAGTCCAAAGAACCATTTAAGCCTCAGGTGATACCTCTACGTTCAAAAGAGGCGTGTTTCATCACACTGTTAATGGCTAAGTTAAATATAAAAGGGGTAACCAACATCCTTGTACTCAAACAGTTTATAATTAATACAACAAACAAAAAAACGTATAAATGTCGCTGGTATAGTATGATCCAGATTTAGTCTTGAGTAGGAAAACAAAATTTACAAACGTAACAACAAACTAAACAATTTTTCTGTAGTCCTTTATAAAACCGTTTAAATGCAAGATACAATTGTTATAAACGCAGACAATTGGTTTTCTTAATGGTTGCACTAAACTCCATCCATTGTTAAATGGTTCGTTAACTTCTAATAATTGGCGGGTTGAGAAAAAGTGTACAACTTGTATGTGAATTAAATTAAAAGGTAAATGTAAGAGCGTACTGAATTTCGCTCTAATTAAGATGGTCTAGGCTGTAACTTTTATTCTTCTAACTACTGATGACAGGAAATAGTGAAAACTTAATTCAGTTACAAAAAAAAACACATAAACTTTACCATTTTGAAATTTTACACTTGACATGTCACATGTACGAATAAATGCTTAAGTATTTGTGTAAATAACGTATATTTTTCAAATCATCATCCTAACACTTCAAATATGGAGGCAGTTTCGGTTGGGTGAAAGGTAGACCGACCAACAAACCATCGAACCAACAAAAGTAAAGTATAAAAAAAAACAGAAACATTTTAACTTTTAGCAGAAATTTTATTTATACGGGTGACAAAATGTGTAAACGGCATTAATGAAAAATAACGACCATTTACAGGAACAACAGCAAATACTTACTATGAAAACATTATAGCATTGATAAGATCAGTAGAAAATTGATTAGAATGTTAAGCCAAAAACCAGAAAAGAAAAAGAAGAAGAACAATATTAATATGTATTATAGTTTTATCGTCAAAATAGGCAGCTGCCCAATAAAACTACACACTTTGCAAAATTACTACGATTATCATTGGTTTAGGCAATAAAACGACCAAAAAACAAAATATTATTTGAAAGAAAGTATTGAAAATGCGAGTTTTTATAATATGTATCTCTACGTGTGGTCTTCAAAATAGCATTTCTATTTTTATTTCTATTTTTTATTTACTTCATGATGACTAATACCTGTCAATGATACTGACGCCACAAATTAATCAAATTGAAACAACTTTGTTTTTTGAAGCTTTTTTCTTTATTGTTTTACTCTTTATCATTATTAAAGCCAAATAATTTGTTGTTATGTAAATAATTTCCATTTATTTCTTTTTTGTTAATAAATTATACAAAATCTAAACTAGCTTAGACAAAGTGTGACTTGTGGCATCGTCAAGATCTTGGTAATTTACGCAATTAATTGGTGTTCACACTGGGAGGTCGTAAAGATTAACAGTTTTTTTTTTTTTTTTTTTTTTGAGGGAGTTTTAATGGCATTTGAAAAAAAAGCAGAAATAATCAAAATAAATATATCATAATGATTTTCAAAGGTATAAGTTTAACAACGCATAAAATGTTTGCTATATCTTCAACAAAATTAATCAAATTAAGGTTAGATATAAATAAAGCTCGCTTCAATGATACAAGATATAAAACCTATTCAACTGATTTCTACAATTGATTTCAGAAAAATTATTAAGATTAAAAAATAGTACCTTTAAAAGCATGACTACCATATCAATTTTGTTTTAATATTTTCTGTATTGAATATATTTTATTTTTTAATGTAAAAAGCCTAGAAATGTTTTTATCTAAAATTTTTCTTCCTGTGACTTAAGAAAACATTTAAATAAAATACTTTTTTTTTCCTTTTGACTATTTCGCCAATTTTATTTAAATATAATTTATACTAAGTTTCACTTTTCAAATACATGCGACTCTCTTCTCAAAAGACTAAATAACTTTAAAAACCTCTTCAAAGTTTCCAATATTTATCCTACTGCAAACGTCTTAGACTACCATCGCTTCAAGTAGAAAAATCTGACAACTAAGTTAAAAGGTATAATAAAAAGTTGTATTTTAAACGTCACAAACATTTTCCTTAATCCAGCACACCTAACTAATCTTATACGATTTTGAATTTTAAGTGCAGCTTAACATTATTATGGTATTTAATTTTATAAACAAACTTTGGTTTGGTTTATGTTAGTTTCATATCTAAAACATATTCAATCGTTTAGTTATTTCTTTTTATTACCAAAAAAAAAATTACCAAACAAAAAATATTAAATTAATCAATAACAAATAAACATTAGTAAATACGAAAAAAAACTGCAGGAATGGGAAAGTAAATGCAATTTTTTTATAGTACTACTAGCTAATACCCGGTGTGCTTCGCCACCCCAAATTTTAGTATTTAATTCATATGGCAGGTGACACGCCCACTATTGTTAATGCACCCATTTTTTCCATAAATGTTTATTTGAATATCAAAGTTGCTTTTGCAAAATTTTAGTACTCTAATCGATATCGTTTTCCAAATGTACGAATTTTAGTATTTTAGTCATGTGGCCACGCCTACTATTGCAAGTACGCCCATTTTTTTACCCAAATGTTTGTGGATGTTGTTTGGATGTCAAAGTTTACCGTATTTAATTTGAAGACTCTATCTGCATTAACTTTCGTGATATATATTTAATACTTATTCTTTAATAGGGCGTGGCACCCCGCCCACTTACAATTTCAAACCAAAGTATAGCCTATAGTTCCTTCCAGACATACAGAAAGATTCTGTGAAAATTTCAAGGAAATCGGTCCAGCCGTTTAACCGTCTATAAAGCACAAACAAACATACAAACATATAAACATACAAACATACAAACGCACATTGATTTTTATATATATAGATAAACATCGTAATATTCTTTTTAGGACCCACAACAGGACAAGCTTAACGATGAAATCTTGCGACAATATTTCCTATACATCAAAAATAATTTGTAATAAAAATGGGCTAAGTCGGTAGATTAGGGAGAGAGTAATGCAAGAGTAGATCATAAAAAATATCTTTCTGACATCGAATCAAATGGAATTGCGTCTAAACGCAATGACTTAGAGTAATGAAATTTCACATGTATTATTCTGCAGTAAAAAAAAAATATTTTTCCATATACATATGTACTTCTTTAAATCCGTACATTAGGAACAGTGTTTTTTCAGTCTATTTAAAATTAAAAACGTCTTTAAACTAACAAAATTGGCTGTGCAATTCCGAAAGAGTTGTAAACAACATAATAAATTTTATAAGAGTACACACAAGATTAAATTTTTGGTGGATATTACAAATTTGGCACAACCTAATGCAGTGCTCTTACTTGTTTTTTTTACCGATTTGTTTAATGTTAAGGAATGAGATAACAGGTACTAATTTTAAAGAAAATATATAGGCAATATTTTACCTTTCGAGTAATTTTTTATTAAAGTTCTAGTTTGTCCATGCCTGCAAAGGCATATAACGGTTACAATAAGGTTCTTTATGGGGGAGAGAAACACATCCATAAGTATGTACATATGTATGTAATTACATACTTATAAAAAGTATAAAATAACTGTTTAACAAAAGATAGTAAATTTCTTAATGTACATATGTATGTACATGCATATGTATGTACATATGTACTTATATACACACTTATTAAAAAAGATTTAAATTTAATTAAACTATTAAAAACAACAACAAAAAAGTACCAAATAATGTATATGTATGTACATACATATGTACATATATTTTTAAAATATACGACAATGAAAATATTAATAAACAACCACCAAAAATTTTAACGACTTATATCTGTTTCCCATTTAACTTCTTGTACTCTTTATCTCTTTACGTTGTGTAAAAACAAACTCTCTCTGCATTTTGGGTATAAATAACACTCATACATAAACACTTAAGTTAATCCATGTTAACAATGCATTTCGAATTTTATCCGACCAATCACAATACACCGTTTTACTGTCAGTATACCTATGCATGTGTTAGTATTTGTTTATGTTCAGTTTTTTTTGTTTTTTTAGTTTCAACATGTTAATGCATGCATATTAAAAACATACGAACTGTAGTATTATGTTTACATTGTTGTTTGTTTTATGGTAGTAGATAGATATTTAGGGGATTGGATGGATGGAGTACGAGCAAAACTTGTCTGTAACGGAATTGGAGTTGGAATTTTGGATGCTCTCGTTCTCCCTCTCTTTATTTTAAACGGTTTTTAAAGTTTATGCGGGTGGCAAAATAGCAAATTTTATGTGTGTATTTATGCTGCATTGTATATACTTATGTATGTATGTAAGTATGTATATTCCTTCTTGTTTGTTTGTTTTATGATTTTTTTTTAATTGTCTTTAGTTTAAAACATTTTTTATGTTTAGTTTTAGCTTTGTTTATTTTTGTTTTTTTGTTTTGTAGGTGGAGTCTCCTATTGTATTTTTTAAGCTTGTTGTTGCTGTTGTAAATTTTACTCCAAAAGTAACCGTTAAATATATGAAATTAGTATCACAAAAGCTGCTTTAACCCATGCAACGGATTATTTAGTAACGCTACATAATAATTATAAACAATTATCTATTGTATCTTATAAAGAAAACAAAACAATTATAAAATCTTTAAAAAAATAAACAGTGGAAAATATATGCGTGTGTGTCTGTGTATGTTACTAAAAATTGTAAATAAATATTATCACTCCGTTAAATAATTTGAAAAAAAAATCATATGAAAATCTGAAAAATTAAAGTAATATTTTAAGATAAAAAAAAGAAATTAAAGAATATTACTTAATATAAAAATTGTTTAATTTAATACTGATATTAAAATATTTAAGGAAAAATTTAAAAAAATTAAAAACATTAATGAAAAGAAAAATTTAGATTTTTTCATTACCTATTACTTCAATGGATTTAACGGCGTTCTTTTGATCAATGAAAATATGGTTATATTGTAAGTAAAAAAAAGTAGCACATATGTATGTATGTATGTACATAGGTGAAAAAAATTAAAATATTTTTGTTTAAAAAAAATCAATCAAACAAATAAACGCTTTGCTCTAAAATCGGATTGGCGCATTTTATTTTTTGGGTAGTTTTCATTCCCGACGGATCTTCACCGCTACAATTAAAAAAGTTATGTTGTTAAATAATCTAAAATCCATTAAGTTCATTAAAAACTTTATGATGTCCCAACAATACAAGACATGCAAAAGAAATAGAGAATGCATGGCTTCAACTCATAATAAAGGCTTTCAAATTAGATGAAACATCCATGATTTTAACATTAACGTGTCATTGGAGATTATGTGTTTATATAAATCTATTAATTAACTGCACTTCATTCCAATAAGTCCATTTAACGCATACATATAAGGTGGAAGTTAACCGATGTTTAATTGTTTAAGATATTTTACATTTTAAAGCATATTAATTATGCCAAACTATTTTGCATTTAGGGAGGCATCAAGAACGCATTCTCAGGCACTATCAATTTAGAAATCATGGAAAATGTTATTCACTTTGAACTAGTGAACACTTTTTTGCTGAGGTCATAAATATAACTGTTAGTTTTAAACCTACTATGTCAAGAAGATTCCAAACGATCCATAACACTGGACTAACTAGTTGCAGCGTAAGAGCCTTTTACGTTTTAAACTTTTTTTTTAGTTGTTTAATAGTTTACTTGTTGTATCCATTAATGTTTTAACCTCTTTTTTGCTTTATATCTATCGAAATTTCTAAATTTAACTTTAAATAGCTATAAAAACAATCTGCAATTCTCCACTCTTCTCGATAGAGATTTCAAATCACTATCTGTCTTCAAAATTTTAGGACTCCTTGTAATGTTCACTCTTCTGTAAAAATAAAGGAGTTTCTGTTCTCGAACCTATTTTAGAAATCTGGTTTCAGTTTTCTCAACGTCACTGGGTCTTTCGCAGTATCTGTTTACGCGTAATATATATACATATTTATATAAAACCTGTAATTGTACCATCTCACTAGAAATAAGAAGAGGTGCTTCGTATACCTTTTAATATAAAGTATTTTTTGCAAGGCAATTCCGTAAATAAAGCTCACCTTTTTGCATTTTTCGTTATATTTTCTTCATTTACAATCGAATCATAAAATGTTTTTGTCTCAAGGAGACCAACGTTCTGCTTTATTCACTTTAATTTCCTTGTTATATTATTTACTCGTATCCACTAGATTTTAGTTTACACTACCCTAATATCAAAAAAATAAGGATCGCAAAAGGACTTTAAAGAAAACTGTATCGGTTGCGAGTACCAGAATAGTTCCCAATCGTATAATTTGGTTGTGATAGTAGAATTTTATGGTTGTATCTACAGATTTTCGTTTCGGAATATCAATGCATGGTCAATACTAAGAAATTATGAAACAAATGATTGGAAGTCTGACGTATTTAATATTTACAGTTCTATTAAGGTTTGAGTTTATTTAAAATATTTGTTTTAAATTTTACAAAGAAATTTAATTATGATAGTGAAAGAATAGTCTGAAAAATTATTTTTTGCCGACACTGGCCGAGTGAAATGCATTTTCAACACCAGCTACGATTTTATCGTCAGCGCTTTTTGATCCTTGATTGGGTGTTTGACGTAAATATAATATATTTAACTGCCAGGTTTTTCTGTTAATTGAATTCGGTAACTGTTATATTTCTTATTTCATATTGTCTTACAACAACGAGTTAGATAGAAATTTATGAAAGAACAACGCGTAATAATTGTAAAAACCTTTTACAAAAATTAAGAAAGTTATGCTGAGACCGCTTGCAAGCTTCGAAGAATTTTCAGTTGATAAAGTGCACCTAATGCGTCAACCATTCGAAGAGGGGTCAAAAATTAAAAAAAAAATGGTTCGGTTTTGGACAGTAAGACTCCTGTGCGTCAACGTATTAGTCGGTCTCTTGAAAATATTGTTGTAAACGATAATGACGCTTTAAACCGCACAAAATTCAGCTTACACAACAACTTAAACCTTTAGACCATGGAAAGCGCCGGCAATTTGTTCATTGGTAATGTAGCAAGGTGAAATCATTGACAAAATTGTCGAATCCATCTATTTCAGCAATGATTTCCAGAGCAAATTATCTTAATAAATTTTGATATAAACTGCACACTAAGATTATTCGATTTAACTACGTGCGATTTTTTTTTTATGTGAAATCTCGAGCTTATGTAAATAAACCAGAAACAAATCGTGATTTCTTATCTAAAATCCAACATGCTATCGATGAGATACAGCCTTATCTCTATGAAAAAGTCATGTCAAGTCATGTCAGTTTAAAAAGCAATGGCCCTTCATAAGAGCCGTGTGAGCCATTTGACGGATATTTTATTCCATGCATAATCGGAGCATGTCTACTTTACAATTCAATTAAAACAACCACAGCTATTTAAAAAATATACTTGTTTTTTTTTAGATCAAAACAAGTGCATTCTTACTGAGATACCCTTCTTTACTTGCCTCAATGCCTAGTTATAATTTATTGCAACAAATATCACTCCTTATGCTAGTCATATACCTATTTATATTCTTATTATTTGTCACATATTTAGTTTGTTTTTCTACTACTGGAAAATATACTTAAACCTAATTTTTTAGACACCAGTTTTTAACATCAACTGAAATATACCTACAAATGTTTAAAACCTTAATTCTACTCTCTCTCAAATCTTTTTTTAATAAAAACATTTCGTCTAACACCTACAAATTAAACAAACAACAAATAAAAAAACAGTCTTCTAATATAAAAAAAAAAGATAACTAGACCACACGCACGCATCAAAAAAAAAAACAGTTAAAGAATAGATTTTTCAAAAGCCCAACAAGAAACCCAAACAAATAAATAAGAACTATTAACTCTATCGGAAAAGACCATAATAAAAACACGAAAACATAATTTACTCATTGATAACAAAACATTACGGTGTCAAAACAAACCATAGAATAACAAAAACAATAAAGATGTATCTTGTCAAAAAGGCCTATAGGGCGAAAACAACAGACAAACAAAAGAAAAGGACCGAAAACAATAGATGGATGAAGATGATCATAATAATCTTGTAGGTGACAAACTTATTATGGTCAATGGTTTAAATGATCATCTTGACTAAAATATGACATTATCAGCGTGAGTATGTGTGTTCTTTTTTCTTATAACCATTAAATGATCAAAAACAACAACTTACACATTAGTGTAAGAAAACCATTTGGTTTCTTACAAGAAAAATATCTTTTTGAAAGAATGGAAATGCTTCTTAAATAAATTCATATTTAACTCAATGAATGTAATATTATTGTAAATGTTGTTAAATTAAATTTGTTTTACTTTTGGGATATTTCTACTTTTGGCAAACTAGTCTCAGCAGTTTTTTTTTTTTTTGATAAAAGAAAATATTATTAGGGAAATGGTTATGTTTATCTATACTTATATTAATCGTGTGCACAGTGAACATTTTTAAATATTTTATTTTATTGATAACAACGAGCTAAAGTGATTTCGTACTCTATTTTAAATATTTTTTAAATGCAATTTTTTCTGAATTTAGCAAATGTTCTTATGAAATCATTAAAGTTGCTTATATTTTTATCCTTTTTGCAAATTTCTTACATATAAGCGCATATCTTCTATTTCATGCTACAAGCACATATTTTCACTTTTTAGTACATTATGACCATACATACGGTCGTGTTGTTAAATAATATATTGAAAAATAAATGTATGTACTTATGTAGAAACATTAATTAAATATCTAAGAAAAACAACAACAAAATCAATATACAATAAAATAAACAAAAGATTTTAACGCCACCAAAAGAAGGCTAATCGAACTTAAACAATAACCGTGAGTGAGAGAGTTATTGTGTAAAAACAACCACACACGCGCATACACTCATGAACACATGCATATGCATACATAAATATAGAAATGCAATACATACCGTTAAGCTAAATAAACTCTTAAAAAGCGATGCCAGATAATGTTTTCAGATTATCAAGATTCCAAAATTTTTTTTATATTTATTTTAGTAAAATAAATCATTTAATAAACTATTAAACATTTATAATATCTAAGTACTAGCAAATCCCGGACCCAACAAAGTTTTTGTATTGTATTTATTAGGAGATAGATTTAATTCTTATTTGATACCATTTGTTATAACAAATAGGTATTCAATAATTGTCATAACTTAATGGTATTTCACCGATCCTCAACATTTTTGGTTCTAATTATAAGATTAAAAATTGGTTTTCAAAGTCGTTCGTACTAATTTTAACCAAATATTGATTACAGTTTTCAAAAAATTATATCAAATGTATTTTGGTATAGGAGGTACCACGCCACCTTTGACCCTATCTATTTATTGAAATGAATTGTACATTTTTTATTAAAATGTATACCAGGATTGAAAACTTTATTAATGAAATAAATCCGATCGTATCGTTGAAATAAGACAAATGAGTAAAAGCAAAACACACAAAATTTTAAAATTATACATATGTATATAATTTATAGTTTTCTAAATATCTAATAAAATGCATTTAAATTGTTTTTATTTTTATATGATTTTATCATAAAAATAAAAAAATAAAATAATATAAATATAAGAACAAAAACGAAAAGAAACAAAAATTTTTTTGTTATTGAAGGACCTAAAGATTAAAAAAAACTTTTGCATATTATTAAAAAAAAGGCCAAAGAAACGAATAACTATTATTTTTATATTAACAAAATGTTTAATAAACTAAATACTAATTCTTAATTTAATTATTTGCATTCAAGAACCTCAAGTTTTAGGAGTGCTCATTTTTTTAATAAAACTTTTCTTAAAATAAAGCAAAAAACGATAAATAAAAATGTTGATTCGAATTTGTAACGATTTCTTATCAATTTTGTTTCTTGAAGAGAACAAATTGTTGGTCTACCTTACTAACCTTAGTACAATCATCCGTCTGGTAACTCCACAGAATATTTGTTGGTTTAGTATTAAAGTCATTAAAATAAATCTCCAATAAATCGCCTCAAATACAAAAGCTGTGGAAATTTGTGTAAAATCATAGGTTTTTTATGTTTATTGATGTTGTGATTTGTTACGGACCACACTAAAATGATATTTTCTTCTTATCCCAGCTAACCCAGTAACTAAACCATAACCTGCTGACTTTCAAATATGTATCAATAATGTAACATTTTTAATGGATTTCTTTCTTTCGTTTCAAAGACAACGTTATTTCGGCTTAATAGGTATCGCCTTTAAAATTGTTTTGTAATTATGCTATTTATTTAGTCATTATTTATAAACAGTATGGTGTTTTGTTTTCAGAATGCGTTTTTATAAGTGGGATCTTAAGCAAACTTTTAATTTAATCAGCTTTTAGAGTAGGTGCTTGTCTTTTTTACATTTTATGTGATTAAAAGTCAGCAGCCTGGCTTAAAACAGTAGTTTCTCTGGCATTTATATTATAAGGGCTAAAAGTGTGCCAGTGCTTGATTGAGTAGAATCATAAATCGTTGATTTAAGCACAATAATTAATTCATAAAAAAATTTATATTTAACGTCTAGATTTTTCTAGAGACATCAACATAAATATCATAATACCTTTATGAATGTAATTCAAGTCGATTTTTGTCACCGGATATTTAAATTCACATTGTGGAAAAGTTTTTATTACGAAATTTGACTAACAAAATTCAACATTTATTATTGTCATTATTATTATTGTGGTAATAAATGTGAAGCTCTCAAAATTAAGAGAAAAATATTACGGCCGAAGTATTTTATTTAAAATGTAAATGTTTTAAGGTAAAAAAAAATATATCGGAAATTGAAATTAAAATATCGTGCCAGTTTGAAATTTCTAATTATTTATTTTCATTAATGTTAGTATAACAGAAATGTTTTTTAAATGCATTTTTAATCTAAGACATCCTGAAATATCATCTAATAAATTAAATATGCAATAGTTTTTTTTTTAATTTTTTGTTTTTGTTTTTATATTATTTTATTGATATTTCACTACTTCTTTGTGAAGCATCATCAGGATACAAGAATTTATCTATTTGTTTCTTAGTTTAGTGTCTTAATGTTTGTTTTTTTTTTAATTTATAGTTTTATTAACAAATTAATTAATTAATTAAACATCAAAACACTAAACTAACAAAAAAAATAAATAGATAAGCAATTTTCGTATCCTGATAATGCTACATAAATAGATAGCGAGTGTAGGGCATATTTTCTTCTATAACGTCCAAGCGTAGCTTTAACATAATCTTTGCAAAATGCCGATACGCCATTCCAATCCTGCACCAGAAATCTTCGTAGAAAATCGGACGAAAAAGATCCCATCAGGATAAGTCCAGGTAAAATTATAAGTGTCTTTTTGTGCGAATTCGGTGTCATCGATAAATAACCAATATCGCGAGCACATACCGATTAAGCATTATCAATTGTTATTGCCTTAAGTTTCCACCCCATAGGTACTCATAATAGAAAGTAGGTTATATTTGTATCGATTAATATAACAAAAAATTTCAATATTTTAAATCTATGAAATTCTTAATTATCTCATCACAAAAATATATTTTATTTGTTAGAGAATAGGACAATTTATATTTGAATTTATATATGAATTAGAATTGCTTCTACATATGTACATACATATGTACGTACTTTGTTTTAATAAATTAATATAGAAAAGCACACATATGTACACTATTCTTATTTTAGAAATGCTTACTGCTTTAATTCTCGAAAACAACAGCAACTGAATATGAACCACAGATCTAAACGAGACTGGGATATCAATGATGCTGTAGTTCCACAAGTAAATGAAAGTGATTTTGATGAATTTAACGAGTGGACCGACGGCCATATACGACTTATCTATCCCATCATCAACGAGGAGGCCAAAAAGCATATATCTGGTTGGGCCATGCGAAACACCAACAATCACAATGTTAATATTTTGAAGAAAAGCTGTTTGGGTGTTTTAGTGTGCTCACAAAGTTGTACGCTATCGAATGGCAATAAAATTAATCTAAGACCCGCCATATGTGATAAGGCGAGAAAGAAACAAGAAGGCAAGGCCTGTCCCAACAAGACCTGTAGAGGGGGTCGTTTGGAAATCAAGCCTTGTCGGGGACATTGCGGCTATCCGGTTACGCATTTTTGGCGGCATTCTAATAATGCCATATTTTTTCAGGCTAAAGGGATACATGACCACCCAAAACCAGAACCCAAAAACTCTAGTGTATCAAAGAGAGCATTTGGCCGAGTTTCACTGTTGCCCAGAAATACGACTTCGATACAAGGTAGAGGAGCTGGAAAAAAATCTTCACTGGTGAATGATTTGAGTACCAGTTTAAGGCAAATTAAAACACACAGCACATTCCTCAACAAGGTATTAAAGCGATCAACAAAAGCTAGCACATCACTGGCTCACACAGCAGCCTTGGAAATCTATAAATTTAATAGTAAGCTTTTTAAAATATAATTTTTTAACAAAAAAAAAAACTAAGAAATAACTCACATTTTTGATTTACAGCTTGCAACAAATGTAGCACCAGAACTCAATGCACCTGTCTTTTAGACTCTTTATCCAATTCAACTACACTAAATTATACAACACCCTTACACACGTATGAAGCTCTGTCTGCTGCAGTACCTCAACAAAATTATGGGCACAGTCATGCACACAATGTTTACCATAGTACTGAAAATAATAATCCCAAGTGTGAACCCACGGCTTTACTAACGGTCAATCACCAACATATAACGTACAATTATCCCATATATCATGCTTCCTCAGAGGCTTTGGCAAATAATACCGCATCATTGGCTTCCTCTCCAAAAACAACAACAGAACATGTCCAGCAGCATCATCATACGTGTACAACATCTCCCTCTTCTCATTATGCAAACGAAGCTCATGAACAAGCTAAAATGCCCTATCATTATCACAGCTCGGCTGCCACAGGTTATGGTTCTCAAACGTCCTTATGTTACAATAACACCTGCGATACAGCCCCAAACTATAATGGCAACTTAACAGGATCATATGACTATGATATACACCAGTCACCACCACCGCCCCATACAACCAGACATCCAGGTAGTCATCATGCAATCCATATAGAGCAGCAACCTCCACTACACAACACAGCCTCTGAACCAGAGGAATTTATTAATTATTCGGATTTAAAATACTCCACACGTCAATCACATCCACCAAACACAGCAGCTACTGCTTCAGATGTGATCAATAATGAACCCGAATTCATAAACTATGCCGAATTAAAACACTATCCTCATATCATGGAATCCGCTGCAATAAACACTAATACCAACGAAACTAAACCAACTAAATTGATTACGGAAGAGGAAACCTCACCACTACTTTATACAGATACGCTTAATAGAAACTTAGAAAGTAACAGCAATGTCACATATGACACCTGTTACTACGGCAGCTCTACACGCACAAAAGTAGAAAAAACAAAAAGCAAATATTTGATAAACACAACAACAACAAATCAATGTGGAACAAGCTATGAGTACGATCACATTAGTAGTCAATACAATGGGGGCACTAATAGCTATTTTCCTAACATGGCTGCTGGGCACAACCATACAAATTATGCCGGCATTAATAACTACTACGACACTGGTCCCACCTCCAGTTTGCATGGAGCCCAGAGTCATACCTCTCCGTACGAGTACAATGGTTCGACATCCTCTTCGTATGGCTCATCTTATGGTTATGATGAAATGAATGCTCGTAGTTCTAGCTTAATGACCGGTACACCCTGTCACACTTATGCTCATTAGTTTGTAAGAAAAAACCCAGAATATTATTCTACTTAATATTTAAGGAATTTTTTTGTTGGCATTGAATGTTAGAACAAAATAAAAAAAAAGAATTTAGGAAATTTAATTTTTAAAAATTGGTTTTAAAGTTTTTCTTAATAATAAGAAAAATTTTGATTTTTTGTTAAATCAAACACATAAGAATTTATTTATTTTGCGATTTTATTTCAATTTATAAGAATTTATTTTTAAACAATTTTTATGACTTTTTCGGTGAAATAATAATAAAATTGTTGTCATTGAATGTTAAATTCGAAGTTTTTTCTTTGGAATAAAACAAATTGTTTTTTTTGGAAACAAATATTTATTAATTAATCTTTTTAAGACGTGCCTTAACCATACAAAAACCACACGGGCAACAATGTATTGATTAAAGGTGACTCGACATAACGCCATAGACAAGGCAAATTTAATATAATGAATTCGCCTTGGCCATAGCCATAGTATCCAATTGAATTTTGAATTCATATGGCTAAGGCATTAGGATTATGGCATGTCTAATTTAACCATTAAGTTCTGAAACAAAAACTAACTTACCGTTAAAACGGAAACATATCGTGTGCAAACACTATTATTGTATTTTGACGTATCGTATGTACGTGTAAACGGAAAAATAAAAGCATAATTTTTTATTAACTTTTCAATTTAGTACATCTAGCGTTACCAACATATTAAAATTAATCACAAGTTGGTTTAAAAATTAGCTAAAGCGGTGACTTCGTTTTAAAGGTTGCCATATAAACAATTGTCAATGCTGCCATCTTAATAATTTTCGATCTTTCTTGTTTTTTGTTACCCAAAACACGACATATACTTTTAGCCAGAAACTAAAATAAAACATTGTCTGTAATAATTTTTTTAGTTTTTTTAGTGCGGGTATAGTTTTTTTCCATTTTTTTTTTCTAATTTAAAATCTACAAACTGCTTAAACTGAAGTAACATATACATACATATGCATGTATATTGTAATATCCAATATTTTTTTATTTGATAACTTACTACAGTTAATTTTTTACGTAAATATCTGCAATTTTTTATAACTCGAAACTTTTTTAATTATAATGAATTTAAAAATAGTGTGTGCATTTTTAAAAAATTTTAAGCCAATGAAATAATTTTTTTTATGTTATATAAAATTTATTTTAATAAATAAAGTTTATCCAGTTTTTCTTTATTGGTAATGTATTTATTTTTTTGTTTAAAATAATAATAATTATTTTTCACTTAAAACTTAAAAAAAATTAAACATTTATTTGTTCATTTATACACAAATTAAGCATAACAATAAATTTTACTACAATCGAAGCAAGATGGCATCATTTGATTTTCATTTCCTTATTTCTTTTTCGTAATTGTGTAATCGTAAGGTGCTGTTAAGAGCACAGCTAAATGTAAATGTCACGACTCTGTCGTCTTATTGTTTAAATTGAATCGTATACTTTTTATATATTACAAATATTTAATAAATAGTTCAATTGAATTCAATTTGTAAAATACTACAACATTTAAGAACTTTTTCTTTACCTTTTGTTTTTTATGTTAAACTAATTTTGACATTTCTTTCCTACAAAAGATTTTTTATTGTACTTATTGTTGCAATGTTTCCACCACTTTATTGAAACATCTTTAATCAGTGCTTCATTTTCTTTCCGTCCTTTCTACTTTTTATAACTAATTGCTAAATAGCCACATTAGTTAAATACAAGTTAAATTGTGTGGTCGCTGGTTAAGATAGTTCCGCTAGCTACAGTAGATAATAAAAAGCATATTTTTAACGCATTTAAATTCCAAAAACTTATAACAACAAAATGGTACACACTGTCAAGAGTAAGGTATGTACATAACTACAACAAACTAAACTGTGAACTAATTTAAATATGAGTTAAATACGATTGAATAAAAAAAACTGCGCTACAAATGTGATAAAAAATGGACAAACTTTCATTTACATAGTAGAAAAAGTATTAATAATGACGTGTTTTCTAATGACCCTTTTCTGCAAGTTTGTCGTGATTGTTGTTTTTTTTTTTCTTTGCTTTTGACGGGAACATGTGGGAAAATGACGAGTGCAAAGTTAAGTAATCATCATTGGCTTGCCTAGCTGTGATGGATTTAAGAAGCTTTGCTAATATATGTATGTAATAACATACAACTTAGATTATAATATGGCTTTTTAATTTCATAAATTAAAATATAAGATGATACTAAAAGCAGCAGTGTCAATTGCCTTTACTTCATGATATCATCTTTATAAAAAAAAAAATTATTCGGTTTACAATTTTTGTAGCCATCAATTATAATTTTAACTTTTTAATTAACAAAATGCCTTAAAATATTAATTAACCTTATAATACGAAAAGTTGTTTCATGTGTAAATGATCATTTACATCTGAAATAACCAATGGGTCAGCATGAACAAACAAAAAATAGATGTGTTATGAAGGGGGAACAAGAAAATTTGTTATGGTAACAGAGTGAGTCATAAAAAAGTAAAAACATAAAAACCATATTTTCGAACTTGAAAAATAAATTAAAAGTTTTTTTTGGATGTATGTATTTTTTTCAAGTCAATATTTGCGGTGGTCTTATTGTTATCTTATTGCATTTAAACATGTAATCAATTTCTAAACGTAAAAATCTGGGCATTTTAACTACAAATAAAGATTTGCTGAAGCACAGTTTAAACCTTATTAACCACTAGTCATTTTGAAGGTTAAAAAATGTCAATAGGTAGGTACCTACATATCGATGGTCACAAGTAGAATGCCCTATTTCGTATTTTTTACGAAATTTATTTATTCAGTGATTTTAATACCTTTTACGCAATAGTATTAAAAATATCAAACCTATAAATTTTTGTAAAATTATTAAAATTGTAGTCAATTTTTTTTAAATTTTTCTATTTGGGTAGATTTCTAAAATTTTTCTTTTGGTATGTTATTTATTTAAAAAAAGTTTTATTGAAACTATTTAGGCACATATGTACATACATACATTAAAATTTTTTTTTTTTTTTTTTAATGAAAACTCAAACAAAAACTTCGATATGAAAAAAGATTCCAAAATTTTGTATACTATCCATAAATATTAAAATCAGCTTCTGAAATTATCGTTACCCTCTCTGTATGTATACATACATACATATTTTGTTAAGAACTCACATTCTATGCTAATCAAAAAAATATGGTTTTACTAATTACAATTAAATGATAAAATGCACAAGTTGATAAGAATATTTGTATATATATATGTATGTATGTAGAATATAATGCGAATTTGTAAGGCACATATTTTCAATATTTAATAAAATAATTTTATGAAATTCATAATTTTTATAATATAAAAAAAATGTAGGTATTTACATTGCTTAGCAAAAATATTTTTTAATTATAAAATTCTCTCAAAATTATAAGTTAATTAATTGCTCTCGATTTTAGAAAAACAGCGAGCATCAATAACTGCTAGTATATTTTGCACTAACCAAAAATTATTAAGTTTCTGTTTCTTGCTTTAATAACGTTTGAATCATGTTTAAAATTCCCGCAAAATTGTTTAGTTTTGTTAAGAGTTGTTTATTATACCCTTCACCTGTGGTGCAGAAGGGTATTTATAGCTTTGTCATTCCGTTTGTAATTTCTACAATTTTCATTTCCGACCCCATAAAGTATATATTTTCTGAAAGCTTATGAATAGAGGAGTCGATTAAGCCCTGACCGTCTGTCCGTGTGTTGGTTGAAATCAACTTTTAGAAGCAACTATATGTTCCTCAGATCTGTATATGGTATCAATCTCTTGGAAATATCCAGGAATGAATCGCTATTGAAATTCAGCACAATCGCCCCATAACTTTCTGAGATATGAGCAAAAAACCACGACCACCTCGTTTTTTTTCACAATTACAACAACAACATACATACATGTAAAAACATACCAAACAAAAAAATTACAAAAAAAAAAAAATATTAAAAATAAGAAAAAAATAATAAAAAAAACTACAAAAAAAAAATTTAAAAAAAAATTTAAAAAAAAATTTAAAAAAAATTTTTTAAAAATTTTTCTAAAAAAATTTTTTAAAAAAATTTAAAAAAAATATAAAAAAAAAATAATCAAATATAAATAATATATTAAATAAAACAAAATAAAATTTTTTTGGCTCAGCTGGGATTCGATGCCACATTTATTCTAACGTGCACGTATTTTATATGGGATGAAAGGTGATACAAACAATTGTTATTGCATGACTACACGTTGTGAAGGGTATATAAGATTCGGCACGGCCGAATATAGCACTGTTACTTGTTTACAAATAGTTTATAATATTGATATTCTTGAAAGTGTTTTGAATCAACTTTTATGTAAATTATTTCCTATTATTTTAATCTTGAGTCATTTTATTGATTTGTTACTTTTAATAGAGTTATGTGTACATATTAACGTTAAGCTAAAACCAGATTTATTGTTGGCATACAAGAAAAAATACATTTTGTGATGAAATGAATCATCATCAAATGAATTCGTAAAAATGTTTAAATTAACAAGTTGTATTTTTATACCCTTCACACAGTGAAAAAGGGTATATATAGGTTTGTTATTCCGTGTGAAATTTCTACAATTTTCATTTCCGACCCCATAAAGTATATATTTTCTGAAAGCTTATGAATAGGGGAGTCGATTAAGCTCTGTCAGTCTGTCCGTCTGTCCGTGTGTATGTTGAAATCAACTTTTTGAAGCCCCCAGACATCGCTTGGACCCGGGTGAGGTATTAAAATATCAGAAATATTCGGGAGTAGATCGCTATTGAAAATCAGAAACATCGGTACATAAACACCTGAGATATGAGCAAAAACCCACGACCACCTCGATTTTTTTTCCACAAAAACAACATTACAACAACATACATACATACAAACGTGTATACTGGTTGGAGTAACCGTGGCATTGAATCCCAGCTGAGCCAAAAAAAAATTTTTTTATATTTTTTTAAAATTTTTTTTTTTATCTTTTTTTATTTTTTATTTAATATATTATTTATATTTTTATTATTTTTTAAAAAATTTTTTTTTATTTATTTTTTTTGTTTTATATTTTTATTACTTATATTAATTATTTTTAAAAAATTTTTTTTTTTAATTTTTTTAAAAAAAATTTTTTTTTGAATTTTTTTTTTTAAATTTTTTTATTTTTTTTTTTTAATTTTTTTTTTATTATTTTTAACATACATACGTAAATTTATAATTTTACAATGGGATGTTTTTATATATGTGTGTTTTTATATGCTTGTACATACATACGTATTTCATATGGGATGAATGGTGATACAAACTACTGTTATTGCATGACTACACGTTGTGAAGGGTATATAAGATTCGGCACGGCCGAATATAGCGCTCTTACTTGTTTTATAAATACATGTATACATACCTACTTATTAAAATGTTAAGTTAATATATAAGTATGTACATAAAAATAAAATCATTGATTTTAAACATACAATTTGCAAGAATACCAAATGTCTTTTCTAGTTTAAAAAAAGCGAAATATTGCGAATTTCGTATTAATTTTTAATATTTTTTTATAATTTTTTTCTTGTAAGTCCTTAAATATTTAAAACATGCATTGATTTTGTGGTTAAAATCTTTTTAATATTTAGGAATTTTAAATGTAAAGTTCAAAACAATGTGCTACCAATCTAAACATACCTACAAACAATTTGGCAGTAAAAATACTTCTTACATACATATATCTTGACCTAATAAGAAAGCTTAACTAAAAAAATGTTGACAATGTTTTTATGATATCAAGATTATTTTATTTGCTTCATAAAGGTAACAATTAGCCTTGTTTTGTGAGTACCAAATTTATGTGGCATGATGTACTCTATGTTTACACTAATTCTATAGT
The DNA here is from genome assembly GCA_941918925.1 of Phyto melanocephala. Classification (NCBI taxonomy): domain Eukaryota; kingdom Metazoa; phylum Arthropoda; class Insecta; order Diptera; family Rhinophoridae; genus Phyto; species Phyto melanocephala. The sequence goes on from OW799236.1 coordinate 2,427,401, forward strand.
GTTAAAAATATCAATTTGTAAATATGTATGTATATTTTTTATTAGTAACTACATTAGCCTTTATTAAAACTAACCAACGTCATCTAATAAGTTACCAACCTCTTACAACCTATTGAACCAACCCCTTTGTGTTTTTGCTATTAAAAAAATCTACATGTGCATACAAATTTGTATGTATGTATATTAATGAAAAAGTAACGTGACTGATACTTTAGTCATTGTCCAGCTATATATAGCAATAATGAAGAAATTGGAGTGTTACATTGCAATTTTAAATCATTATATTTTTAATTCCTTTGTATTTATATTTAAATTATTACATTATATTTTTATAGTTTAAGTAAAAAGCATTGTAAATTTTTTTTAGTAGAAGTTTGTAGCCGATTATGGCTTAGAGGCTTGGTTGGCAAAATTTAAATAAATAAAAAGATATTCAATCTACATACTTATAATTAAACGTAAATCCTAGTAGCAAACAGTGTTAATATTCGAGAAAGAAATAAACAATTTTGTTAGAGGCAACACTTGTGTAGGTTCCAGTCAGTACATACATACATATGTTTTTTTTTTTTTTTTTTGTTATAAATTAGAAGGAAAGCAAGCAAGTTACCTACTACCCTAATAGACATTGGTGTTAGAATTTTGTCTGATAAGGGCTGGGGAAAAACGTGCGTGATGTTTATCAAATGACACCCATTCTTCATACATTTGATTTATATACATACATGTATTACCCTGCTTATTTTGATCTACATATGTACATACGTGTACTTCTACAGTTTTTTCTTTTGTAAATATACCTTTTAAGCATAAAATTGCAGATTATATTTTATGACATGATAACAATTCAACTGCCATAAATTATATATTCATATGAGTGGGAAATAATTTTTTTACTTTTTGCTAATTTTTATTAGAATTTCAAATTATTTAAACAGTTTAAGAGAATTCTCTCCGGGCCCTCAATAAAACTTTAAAGTTATTACTCATTAATTTTGTTTTTTTTTTTTTTTTTTTCATTTGGATTATTTCGTTTAGTATGTCGCATTTGTGCCTTGTCGTTTTGCACAACAAATCGATAAAAATATTGATTGCTTTACTGTAGAAAAAATTACTGTTAAATTAGCGTTTTAGACAAAGAAACGCATTTGTAAAAATTTGTTTAAAAATATTTCTTAATAAATAATTAGTTTTTTGACATTTATTTTAATTTAAATATAAAAACAAATTGGTCAAGCTCAATATTTATTCATCAGGTACTCTTGATTCGCCAGCTGATTATTTTGTTCAACACTTATTATACCCTTCACACAGTGAAAAAGGGTATATATAGGTTTGTCATTCCGTGTGAAATTTCTACAATTTTCATTTCCGACCCCATAAAGTATATATTTTCTGAAAGCTTATGAATAGGGGAGTCGATTAAGCTCTGTCAGTCTGTCCGTCTGACCGTCTGTCCGTGTGTATGTTGAAATCAACTTTTTGAAGCCCCCCGACATAGGTTGGACCCGGGTAAGGTATTAAAATATCAGAAATATTCGGGAGTAGATCGGTATTGAAAATCAGAAACATCGGTACATAAACAACTGAGATATGAGCAAAAACCCACGACCACCTCGATTTTTTTTCACAAAAACATTACAACAACAACATACATACATACAAACGTGTATACTGGTTAGAGAAAACGTGGCATCGAATCCCAGCTGAGCCAAAAAAATTTTTTTTTAAATATTTTTTTTTAATTTTTTTTTTATTTTTTATTTAATATATTATTTATATTTTTATTATTATTTTTTTTTTTAATTTTTTTTTTTTTAATTTTTTTTTGTTTTATATATATTATATACATAATAATTTTTTATAAATTTTTTTTTTAATTTTTTTTTTAAATTTTTTTTTAATTTTTTTTTTTGTTTTTTTAACATACATACGTGAATTTATAATTTTTTAATGGGACGTTTTTATATATGTATGTTTTTATATGTATGTACGTATTTCATATGGGATGAATGGTGACACAACAATTGTTATTGAATGACTACACGTTGTGAAGGGTATATAAGATTCGGCACGGCCGAATATAGCGCTCTTACTTGTTTTTAATTTCAGCTGTCAAAATGCATAAATAAAAAACAATTTTCTCTCTTTTCTAATTTATTTCAAATGTCAAACTTCATATATCTTCTATATATATAAAAGTGAAACTCTGTGTGTGTGTGTGTGTGTGTGTGTGTGTGTGTGTTAGCTATAGACTCCGAAACTGTAAAACCGATCGGGCTGAAACTTTGGTAAGTTGTTGTACACATACCAGGGAGTGTTTATGGGTGGAAAAAAGTGGGCGGGGCCACGCCCATAAAAAATTAGTTATCATTTTAAGCTACTTGCACTTGACCGATTTTTCTGAAACTTTGCACACATATCGAGCTGTCATGACTAAATAATTTCGTGATAAGAAAAGTGGGCGGGGCCACGCCCCTAAAAAATTTTTAATTTTGAGGTACTTGCACTGGACCGATTTTTCTGAAACTTTGCACAGATATTGAGCTCTCATGACCTTATAATTTTGTGATTAAAAAAGTGGGCGGGGCCACGCCCATAAAAAAAAAGTTATAAGTTTGAGGTACTTGCACTGGACCGATTTTTCTGAAACTTTGCACACACACTAAGCTGTCATGACTTTACAATTTCGTGATTAGAAAAGTGGGCAGTGCCTCGCCCATAAAAAATAGGTATTATTTTGAGGTACTTGCACTGGACCGATTATTCTGAAACTTTGCACACATATTGAGCTGTTATGACTTTACAATTTCGTGATTAGAAAAGTGGGCAGGGCCACGCCCATAAAAAAAGGTATCATTTTGAGGTACTTACACTGGACCGATTTTTCTGAAACTTTGCACACTTATTGAGCTGTCATGACTATACAGTTTTGTAATTAGAAAAGTGGGCAGTGCCACGCTCATAAAGAAAAAGTTATAGTTTTTAGCCTTGCACTTGATATTCGATTAAAATTTAGAATGCGATTAAAATTCATGAAGGGGCGTAGCAACGCGCGCCGGGATTGGCTAGTAAAAAATATAAACAAAAAATTCTCTCCGAACTGCAATTACCTGATGAATAAAAATGTCTTGGGTCAAGCTTTAGATCTTTAATAATAAAAACAATTGCTGTATTCACAAGAAATTCAAAGTGTCTTTTTGGCATATTTAAATTTTTTTTAAATAAATAAGCGTTGTATTGTTTATGGTAAAATTTTAAAAAGTTATAACATTATGACACTAAGGACATTTTGTTAATTAATCAAATGTTATTTAATTATTTTTTTTTTTTAGTTTTTTGTTTGTGAGATGAGAATACAAAAACTTAAATTGCATTATTTTTATTTTAAAAAGTCGTAACTATAACTTGATCAACAAAATTTGCTGAACAATTTTTGTAAGTCTTGTTTTATAAAAAATAAATTCCACAGCTGCGTTTTTGAAGTAAACTTTGCATGTATAAAGTTTTTATTTACTGCAAAAAATTTTATTAAAAAGCTTCTGTTTTAATTTTTATAAAAAAAGCAAAATATTCACAGAAACATTGCTATCAAGAAATACTTTACAAGAAAGCTTGTTGCAAAAATTACAGCTAAACTTTAGTTTATAAGAACTAATATAAATTATTAAAGAAAACTAAATAAAGCAAATACTATTGTTTGCCAATTACCTAACAAATAAATTTTATTAGTAGAATTTTTGCAAACTCATTATTTTATTGTATTTTTTGCCCCTCAACTTGCAGTCCGACTTCGATCAACAACTCGAAAATGCTGGTGAAAAATTGGTTGTAGTAGATTTCTTTGCCACCTGGTGCGGACCATGTAAGATGATTGCTCCCAAATTGGAAGAGCTCTCCAAGGAATATGTTGAGAAAATTATCATCATCAAGGTAGGTTTTCAAATTTTAATTATTTCAAGTGTTTTGTGTAATAAATACTTTTTTGTCATTTAATTTTAGGTGGATGTTGATGAATGCGAAGACATTGCCATGGAATACAACATCTCCAGCATGCCTACTTTCATTTTTATTAAGAACAAGCAAAAGCTTGAAGAATTTGCCGGAGCAAATCCCGAAAAATTGACCAGCGTAATCCAAAAGTTGGCTTAATTTTTTTTTAAATTTTTTTAAATTCGTAGCATTAAAAATGCCAATTGTGCATTAATTACACTTACATACTTGTTAGCCCAATATATTCATATGCTTTAAAGTTTTTCTCTTTTTTTATACTTCTGTTTAAAATCGTTTTCCTTTTTTATATATTCGCATTTTTTTTTTTTTTCAAATTTGTTATTAATTTTTTCGTATATTATTGTAAGAAAAACTAGTGAAAACATTCTCAACATTTAACACTCCCACATTAATAACAATTTTTTAAAGATTAAATTTTCATTAAAAATGTATACCTTTTTTAGAAATTTTGAATTTAAATTGAAGTAAATAAATAGTTAAAAGACGTTAAAAAATTAAGAACTATGTTTAAAGTTAATTTTAGAAAAACTTAAATGATTTGCTTTAATAATAAGTACGCATCAACACAATAGTTAAATATAACAAAATTTTTCACAATTTCATTTTTTTAGCCTTCGTAGTAAAAATTTGTCGTTTAAACAGAAAATATTTTGTAAAAATAAAATAAAAAATATTAAATGTCGAAATTTATGTATTTGATTTAAGAATTTTTTATTGACTCGTGATTTAGAATCACAAGCGCCTTTGTTGAAGTTAACGAGCAGAATTTTTCGTCTCTTATTATATGGAGTTGAACAAATATTGGTTTATACAGGTGAAATTATCAGCTCAACAAAGGCATATAAAGGTTTGTATTAAAATAAAACTTGAAAGTTAAATTCCGTTTATATACGGAGTCAAAAATTAAAATTAGTTTAAATTTATTAAAGTGGTTCTCTATAAGTTGAATAAAAGTACTTGTCGTATTCGATAATAAATGTTTATTTTATGACTCCATGAGAGTAGCGAACTTTAATAAGTTGTCATTTCTTTGTTAAAAAAAAAAAACTTTAAAATTTTCTTAAACTTTTAGAAAATGTTTTATTATAATAAAGATAACACAATTTTTACATCTAAAAAAATATATGAAGTACATATGTTAAAGCAAAGTAATATGCAAAAATAAATTGAAAATAATTAATTAAAAGCTCCTATAAAAAAATATTTTTATTAATTTCATGCCTCATTTGCTTTCAAAGTATACAAAATAATTATAAATTAATATTTATTCGAACTTTTTATTTTAAATTTGTTGTAAATCATAAAAATTTCATTTGACAAGAAAGAAACAAAATTTAGAGAAAAAAAATGGTTTGCTTCCCATTTCATAATTTTCAGTCTGGCAACGTAATTAAAACCGTGAAACAAGATTAACTCATCTCCACAACAATAGTTTTTACTTTCATACTGTCAAATAGTCTCCATATAGACAAAATCTTGTATATTTTTTTATGTACTTTGACAGTGAGTAATCAAATATATGAGCAGAAAAAAATTATCAGCTGTGTTTTTAGGTATTTCTGTATTAGTGAACCCTGCTATGCAGTTTGTTTTTGTCTACGACCAGGGCATAATAGAAAATTGTTAAAAAATATAGGATTTGATGTAATAAAAGTGAAACAAATACGTAACAATATAATTATGCTAAAATGTAAACATTTTAAATTAATTAAAATCCACGAAAGCCTCTAAAAAATGAGTGGTCCTCAATCTTATTAAAATCAAATGAAATCTGTAGTGGACACAAACTAATTCTATGTATTCTGGAGATTATTATAAATAAACTGGTTGATGGTAGCTAAAATTAAAACAAAAAACAATCACTAGTCAAAACAAAAAATATCGAGGTGGCTGAGTGTGTTTTAAAATATTTATTTTATTTGTTAAATATTTCATATTAAAATATTGTATTTAGTATCAAGGCGAATCCACTTTGATTATCAATAAATCTGTAAAATGAAAATGCTTTAAAATAGGTATATAAATGTTAAATCCAAAGCAAATCAGATACAGTGAAGAAAAAACGAAATTAAAATCGATTAACGTAAAGGAGTGAGTGTGTGCATACATATGTACATATTTGGATTGTCAATATTCGTTTATTTGTTTATACTCGGACATTCAAGAACAAATGTTACATTAACAACACTAACTAATTTAGTTTACGAGTTTTGCGGCAGTGAGAGAGGAGTGGTAAACCTATTGTAAATCAATTAAAAGTGATATCATGCCAAGTGTCCAGTATCGTCCCCTAGATACTGAGAATGGAGGTAGGCCAGTGCAAAGTTTACGAGGCGCCCATCATGGCAGCAAACTGCGAGCGTTGTGTCTTAAAACGGCCAACAGCCGGCGAGTGTTTGTATGTATCATGCTGTTAATTATGTTACTAGTCTATGTTGTCTGGTGTGCAGTGGTTAACTACTCAGATCTACCATCATCAGCGGATTTTTTTGCTACCACAGGTAAATTTTCACAATCACTCGACATTACTAGGAAACCAAAATGCGGGGGGTGGAAAGTAGTTGCAGTGGCCGCTCCTTTTATTCTTAACATATTAAAGGCTGAAAGTAATGCTGTTAACGACTCCCAGCTTTATTTAAATTCCACAATAATTGGATTAAGTCTCGGCACCCTTTTACCTTCACCTATATCTAATACAGGCAGTGCAAATGATATGCAACGCTGGTCAAGTGAGTAAGCCAATAATAATTGGGTTAAACGACGTACACAGACGCATTGCATATCCAAACAAGCGCTGGTTTTCATTATACAAAAATAAATCTATTCGTAAATTAAACATTTATTCTGTTCCACATGCCTATTATCATTTGGTGATGGTGCGCTGATTTATATTTATTACAAACAAATTATATATCTTTAAAGTATATCGATGGTCACAAGTAAAAGACCCTAACTCGTTTTTTTTTCGAAATTGAGTTTTTTTTGTGGTTCCAATATTTTTCAAACAAATACACCTTGACACAAATATTTAATGCAATAGTATCAAACATAACAGTTTAATAAGCAAAAAAAATTACATTATGATAATACGTACGTACGTTTTTACCTTCTCCTGTAAAGTAACAATTATTTGAGATAGGATCTTTCTACTGGTTACCATCGATATGTATGTATTTATGTTATATATGTTATAGCTAAGTATATATAGTTAGCAGGCTTCAGTTCAAAAATATAATATAAAGCTTTTAATAAAAATTATTTTTTAAATCTCAATACAATAATTGCCACAATTTGATAAAATGGCCACAAATGATAGGGCTTGACCAGGAGAATACAGTAAACTATGAAATAAGTGTTAAATCCGAGATGACGTCTGAAACAAACCTCACCATAATTGAAATAAAATAAAAGGCCTTGACTAGTAAAAATTCAAAATTAAAGATGCCGTTAGAAATAATAAAGATAATGCGGTGTGTTTATTGTACCTATTTGCATAATAGCGAAGGGTATTATCATATGCCGCACGGCCGAATATAGCACTCTTACTGTACTTTTTTATATATGTATATAAATTTATGGATAAACTAGCAAATTAGACGCTATTCGATAGCACAGTTCTTAATATTTATACTAAGTTCTTATTTTAATCAATAAATTTGTTATTGTTAAATTTATGAAAATCATTTTACTGAGAAAAATAAAGTACCCTTTTAGTCGCCCATAACATTTTCAGTCTCACCTGGAACCAATAGTCCCCAATTTTACAATTCCAGCTTTACAAACGCAGAAAGTACAAAAGGTACCATAAAAAATTCTAAAAAGTACGTTTTTGGACGCCTTTAACATTTTCAGTCTCACCTCGTATCTATAGTCACTAATAAATATAATAATAAAAATGCAAAAAAGTACTTTGTGGGCCGTCCATAAAATCTTCAACCTCCCCCGGAACCAACAGTCCCTTATTTCACAATTCTAGCTTCATAAACGTCGAAAATACAAAAAGTACCATAAAAAGTACCTTTTTGTGGTTTTCCGTATCATTGTATAAATTTCAAGTTTAAAATGTTTAATATCTGTGCAAAAAAAAATATTTTCATAGACATGATTTACAGTGAGTAAATCTACTCTATTTTGCATTAAAAAATTAAGTTATAAAAAGTACCAAACTGTTTTCACGAATTTTCCCCTTTCTACCGCGCTGTGAATGTGTGTAAATTTTTACTATATTACATAATTTTTTATGGAATCCCTAGTACAAATTTTATGCAAACTAGCGCTGTAATTAGGAATTATATATACTTTCCCTCTTTTTGGTACTTTTTATTTCCCCCTAGAAGTTTTAAAAATTTTACCTAAATAATTATCCATATTCTATTAGGCGATAATAATTATCAAATTATGTCCTATTTAATAATAATATAAAAAATTTTTTTAAGTACAAAAAAAGAGTTAACATTTATATGTATATCTGAAGAAAATGCCAAAATCTAATTAATATTTTTTAACTAATACACTTAAAATTTTTTTTCCTTGCTTTTTGGGTCACATAGGGTACCAAAAATGTACCAAATTGAAAATCCAAAAAAAAAAAAGGCCAGACGTCTGTCAGCTACTTTTTTGTGTAAATTACAATACATTTTTAGGTTAATTTGTATCATTTTTAGATATAGGGTTACCGATTTTACTCGTTTTTTAACCCCTTAAAGTACAAAATTTCAAAAATACCTTCTTAGTGGAGCTACACAGAGGAACCAATTGTCCAAATTTCGTATCTCTAGCTCTCTGCGATGATGAATCAGTCAGTCAGAAAAAAAAATAAATAAAATTGCCAAAGCAAGAAGACTCGAATTTTGCAGAATTCAATAGCAAAAATTGCGACACAACGCTAGATTCTATTTTTTTAGTTGGACAAGCAGTTTGCGCTATTCTATAATAATTAGGCTACCAAAATCGACCTAATTTTTACTTGTTCCGAGTTTTTTATTCATTTTTTTATATACAACGCCTAGGCGGCGTACGCGTTTTGCACAAATATACAATTTTTATTTAATGCTTAGTCTGGCAATGCCTGACAGAGCTTAAAATTTAATTGTCTCATGTGCACTCCTTTTAAATATTTGCAATTGTTAAGTCAAAATTTTTTAAATAATTAATGTTCTTTTCCAAGGCACATTTATACATCAGGTAGTCTTGTTTCGTCAGCTGATTATTTTTTTCTAAACTTTTTTTAAATTTCAGCTGTCAAAGTCTATAGATAAAAAACAAATTTCTCTCCGAATTGCAATTACCTGATGAATAAATATGCCTTGGTCCTTTTCCTAAGAAAAATATAATAATTCCTAAATTTGGTCGCAATCATATAGGTATTACCAAGCCGAATTGATACAGGTGAAATTATTAGCCCAGCTAAGGGGAAGTATAATGTCAATATTTGTGGAATTCGCTTTGATTTCATTTATAAATGCAGGGATGGAAAATGAGATTTTGGTATCGGTGTTGAACAATTAACTTGAGTGTACTTTTTTTAATAACTGTATCAAAATTATGTATTTGTTGCTTTTGCACCATTTGTTTCACAAATATATAACCTTTTTTTAATAAAATTGTATTAAATTAAATACAACTTTTCCATCCTTGATTTTCGAATTGGCCTTGATATAAAACATCCCCAACAAAGTTGTTTCATTGTATTAATTTACCGTTACATATACCTGCATGAATATTCCTTGGGTACTTCATATGTATAAACTGGAAGATTCTATAAAATTTAAATACGAATTATATATATAAATATTTTGTCCAAATAATGAAAAAGACTTGTTAATACAATTTAATTTTAATACCTTAGATGCATACATACATATGTACATACTTAACAAAATATATACTCAACATATTACATAGTAAATTTCCATTAATCTACATAACCAGTATGTAATAAGTGTGTACATACAAACAGACACTTGGAATAGGGTGGTAAAGCTCGAAAACGAAATAAGTAATTTCAGTTTTTTAACTCGTTTTTAATTAATTAAGTAAACAAATAAAAAGTTAGTCTCTTGTAATTCTCAATTAAATCACACTATTAAAAATAACTGGTTTACTAGAAATCAATATTTACATTGTTAAAGTTTGTATAATTCTCTAGTAGTTTTTGATCGTTATCAAAATATTTATTCTTAAATTTTTTTTTGGTAATATACAAAAATGTTAACGAAGTCGATAAAAAATAAATGAGATCAGTTTTTCAGGTGTACCAAATTTTCGATATCCACCACTTCTCTAAACACAATATAATAATTTCTTTAGACTAAAATATTACTTTGTTTAGTTCAAATTTTCTATTATTTGATAATAACCTTAATTCTGACGTAATCGGTATCAGTAAGACATTTTATATAACCTACTCTTTCATTATAAGCTATAATTTTCTTTCTTTTAAACCATTTTCAATACCAAACATTTCTGTTGTATAGAAAAAGTTCCTGCGAACTTTCATTTCCCTTCCAATTTTTTTTTTCGAGCTCTACTTTACTTATAACAAACGAACAGACGGACGGACATAGCTAGATCATCTCAAAATGAAATCAGGACTCAGAAATGTGAGAAGTAAAAAACTGAATAAAATTTAAAAGAATGAAATGAGTTTAATCCATTATTTTCGACCATAACTTATTAAATTTTTTTTGTGTGATGTATTTGTATGTGGACTACCGGCAAACGTTAAAAATGCGATTTCGTTTAAAACTAAGATTTTATATTGAGCCATCGATATGTACATACATATGTATATTAATTCTTTAAAGCGATCTAGAGACAAAAAATAAGTCATCAAGCATCTTATGTGTATTTTTGATAAGTCGTGCATTTACGGCTAGATGTACGCACTTTCGGCTCTGATTGATGAAAATAGAAAAATTTTATTTTGTCATTTGACGAGTTTTTATTTGATCGTCTTAAGTTGTGATTGACAAAAAAATCTCAGTTGCTATGACTCAATTCTCAGTTTGGAAATAAATCCAATAAATTGTAAAATCCAAATTAAAAAAAATAAAATAAAACCAACATCTTTTCAAAGGGAATTTTAATTGTTATACTCCCTGGATACAAAACAATACGTACGCATTAATCAATCTTTATAAAATCAATTTGTACGCATTATTTTTTTGTTACACACAAATTTTTTGCACACGTGCTAGTAGCCCCTTTAACCGCTTATAACTCCTAAAATACTGATCCAATTGTAGAGTGGGGCACAAATCGTGCATCTAGTTAATTTTTGCCAACAACCTCAGTCGTTTTTTTCACGATCCCCTATTAAATTACATTGTGGTTTGTGCAAAAACTGAACTAGGTTTTTGGCAAAAACGAACTAAAGTAACCGATTGACCCAACTCTATCCAATTGTTATAAGATAAGATTCCTTTTAAATAGAAGAGTGTGTAAGGATATATGTATATAGGTTTGTCCTTATGAAATTTCTACAATATAAGCTTGAGATCCCACAAAGTATATATTTTCTGAAAGCTTATGACTAGGGATGCTCCCTGACATCGCTTAGACCCGTGTGATCGGCATTGAAAATCAGAAAAATCAGTCCATAAACATGAGAGCTATGAGGAGAAAAGTTAGACATCCTCGTTTTTTCGCAACACATCTACACAAACGTGATATACTAGAGCAAAGGTGGTTTCGAAACCAGCCTGAGGCAAACATTTTTTATTATTGATATGTATATACATTAACTTGTTTTATAATTTTACGATTGGATATTTTTAAACGAATAAAATGAAATTTTATGAGAAGGAAATTGTGTAAAAATTTAATCCCCATAATACTAATATCAAATGAAAGGGCTTGACCAATAGAATACAGTAAAGTAAAAAAAGCTAAAGTTCAATACGGCATCCTTAACAAAATGGCGGATATTTTTTTTCTCAAACCCATCAATATGGGTATAAAATCAAAGAGCTTGACTAGTTCAAGTTAAATGTGTAAAAATTTAAAATCAAATATGTCGTCGGAAATAATGAAACAAAATGGCGTATAAAATTAAATCTATAGTGTAGGCTAGATAGATATGCTGTGGTCTCTATTCCTATGTGCAAGATAGTTGAAGGGTATTACCAGATTCGGGACGGCCAAATAAAGCATTCTTACTTGTTTTTTTTTTATTAAAATCGGTTGTACCTTCATATAACGTGAACGAAAACTGCGTAACGAAAAATCGACTTGCCTATTAACATAAAGGATTAATATACACATACATATACACACAAATTTATGCATACATGCATACATTTATATAAATTAAAATATCTTCTTTTGCACGACAGAGGAACGGCAAATTTTAAAATTTATTTAATATTTATAACTTACAGATATGTTTGATAATAAACAAGCTGCCGAGCTGCCCTCAACACCCTGTACAGAGTCATTTCTTGATGGCCGTTTGTATATACAAGATAAACCCAGGCAGGAATGGAATAATTTAAGCATTATATATTTCGTTACACCTACTTACCCTCGGCGGGAACAAGTCCCAGAACTAACTAGATTAGCGTATACCCTAATGCATGTACCACGTTTACATTGGATAGTGGCCAACGATCATAATGCTTGTAATTCCCATTTAGATAATTTACTTAGTAAATTTGGTAAACTATAATCAATTATTTGCAGTTAGTTTTTTAATGAAAAATTTACATAAATTCAATATTTAGCTATACCCTTTACTCATTTGGCTAGTCCCATGCCGGAACGTTTTCGTAATGCCAAATCTAAGCCAAGGGGAGTGGCTAATCGTCGGGCTGCCATACAATGGCTACGTCAACGTAATATAACAACTGGGGTATTATATTTTGGCGATGATGACAACACGTATGATTTAAAATTGTTTAGCGAAATACGTAATACGAATCGTATATCTATGTTTCCAGTGGGTTTAATTTCCAATTATGGCATTAGTGGTCCAGTAGTTCGCAAGGTAATTAAAATCTCAATGATTTATGATTTTTTTTAAGAGTAACTTTTTATAATAAAAAATCTATGCAAATGCTTATTTAAATAATTTTTTTAATAGTAAGCTTTTACAAAAAAAAAAAAACTTTATGGAGAAGTATTAAGTATATAAGTAATAAAAATAATCGCCCATGTTCTGCATTCTAGTAAAATTAAATCGTTCAGAATTGGCATAGCATTGTTGTTGTAAACAGCAACACTGCACTGCCAATTCCAAGTGATTTAATTTTATTCGAAATTCGAATAACATTTTTTAAAATAAATTTACCTTTTTTTAATAAATATAAGATTTAAATTTTTTAAACACCATATAAAAATGTAAATGTCTTTGTTTTTTTATTATTAAAGGGTAAAGTAGTTGGTTTTCTGGATTCTTGGGTAGCTGGTCGACGTTGGCCTGTTGATATGGCCGGCTTTGCAGTAAGTTTAACTTATATGGCAGAATATCCAAATGCTAGTATGCCTTTCAAGCCAGGATATGAAGAAGACTACTTTTTGCGTAGTATTGCTGTAAATTTAGATAAAATTGAACCTAAGGGCAATAACTGTACTGAGATTTTAGTTTGGCATACACAAACTAAAAATCATAATCGTGTACCGATCAAAATTAGTCATGAATACTTGGATAATCGCTCCAACTTGGGTGCTCTTTTTAAAGTTTTATCTGAAATGGGTGTTTCGAATGCTTCAGACAATGATGGTGAGCTTCTTCTATGTGCTATTTAAAAATGAAATAATCAAAATCGCATTTTTTTTAATTTAGGAGAAAAGGCCATCATTAGCAGCAACGGTAAGGCTAAACCTTTGGGTTATTATCTTAGCTGAGATACAATGACATTTCAAGAACTTTTCAAAAAAATATTTTTCGTTTAATTTCACCTTTTAAGTTTGTGGGGAACTTTTTTAATTTTCTTATTTTATTTATTGTTTTTCTTAACCTGCCAAAAGCACAAAAAGCTGTGTATAAATTCTAGCCCTCTAAAATACTCTTAATTTGTAAGTATTATATTTTTCATGTCCTCTTTATATGTATGCACATTAATTACATTTTCACGACTTATAAATCAATCTTTCAAAAGAATATAGTCTAAATGCCTCCTTAAATTCAAAATAATTTGACATAAGTGATGTGTTTCCAAATGAGTTTAAAATCATGTAAACAAACTCATAAAACATCCGATTCTTTTCTCTCTCTCTCTCTCTCTTTCTCTCTCTCTCTCTGTATTTCATTAGTATAATCATATAAGCACATGTTTTCCAATTACACGATAAATCTGACATCATTAATGACGAACTATTTCGTATTTAGGGAGGCATTTACAATAAACTCTTGCACTATCGATTTAGAAATCGTGAAAATGTGTTTTTAATTTGCAATACATCCAGAATTTTTTGCTGGGTATGTATAAGTGTAGATCAATAAAGTTTATATACGCAGCCATTTTCATGACACATAATTATAATATAGTTTTTTATTTAATAATTTGTTAAGTTCTACTTATTAAAATTTAATTTTTGTTTTGCATTGTGTGATAACATGGATCCCCTTTGTTTTAGTTATAGAAATGGATTTTTATTGTACTACATTTTAATATTTAATAAACATATATTTGGGTATTTCTCTTTAAGCCTAAATACATAAAAAATTTATAAAATACAACAGGTACAATCAATCAGCACTTTATTTATTAAACAATTTAAATTTAATATAAAACATTTCGTAGCAAGACATATTTTAGTTAATAAAAAAATATTGTATACATAGTTTACGTCTTCTTTTCTTTTTTATTTATTGTTAGTTTAAAATTTATACATGGTTGTGTTGTCAAGCCTAATAATATTGTGTCATCTTAAGTCATTTATTGCTATGCAATATTTAATAAATTATGTATATTATTAATTAATATTTTTTTGGAAGTATAATAGGAGTAAGATAAATTATTTAAAAATGTATGCCGTCAAATGAAATAACACAGCAAGAGAAATCAAAATGAATAAGACATTAGTAATAAATAAAACAGATTATTTCAATTGTATTTTAAAGAAATCAATAAAAATCACATACGTAGCAAGAATAATAAAAAAGTTGTTTTAATCGTTTGACAGAAAATTTTTAAATCTAATGTTTTTGATTTATGGAAAAGTCAAAAGCATAATGTAATTTAAGGCATGTTTATTCATTACGTAATCGCGGTTCGTTGTGATTTTTTGTTTGTTTTAATTTTATATACATAAAAGAAAAGAGAGAAATGTTTTTATTTATGGAGTTTGACAGCTGATAATAAGTGAAGAAAAAAATCAAGCAATTCGAAATGTAAAGTTCTTGTATGTTATATGGTGATACAACAACTAGTGCTTAATTGATTTAAGTGGCAGGGTTGACAACTCTCACAAAATACATATATTTTTGCAAGAAATTCTAAATTTCACATATGAAGCAAACTTGGCAAGCATTAAAAACAACTAACTACCGTATCTAGAGTTTCTTTTATTTCCGCTTAAAATTACCCAGCAAAAAAAAATGGAAGTAGTGCAAAGCAAATTACATTTACAAGACTTCTAAATCAATTGTGTGAAAGCATTAATTCTAAATGATTTCCTAACTGCAAAATAATTTGTCATGATCTGCAATAACACGCTAATGTTAAAATCTTTAGTGTTTTCACTTAAATTTAATCACTTCGTCACCAGTTGAAGCCCTGCAAATACATTTTTTTCAAGGCTTTTTGCTTGCTTTTAATTCTAGTTTCTGATTGAAATCTCTATATGTATGAAGTTTATGTTGCGTAGAATTTTCACTTCGATTATTTTTTTTTCATATACTTTTATAAATAAAGTTGAAAAGTTTTCCATTTTTTAGATTATATATTTTATCAAAAAATTTGACGTGGCAACACTTACTGGTCGTGTAAACACTATTGACAATAACAACAATGTAGGAAATAAATGAAAATGTGCTGCCAAGTTTACGATGCAAAGTAATCATTTAAAAACTCGGTAAAATCGTTTCTTAAACATCACTAGTGGAGGCAAGTATGTCGTCGTGTGAAAGAAAATTGTAAATCTTTGCACAAAGTTAGAACTGCTCCTGGAATATTACGAAAAAAAGACAAATACATAAGCATATAAAAAAAGAAAAATAAAAAGTTGGTATAATTATAAGCAGCTGCTAAGCATTTAAAGCGAACAGAAAAGAAAAATAATTAAAAAAAGTGAATTTTTAAAAATGTCTAATATCTAATAATATAGCAGAACGGGAAAAATTCAACAACGCCGTCTGTGATATATTGCTACAGATTTTGTAAAGAAATCGAAAAGATACAGCCTAGACGGTATAGAAAAAAGCCCTAGACCCAAGGTATTGAGCCCCCCACCCATCAAAAAAAGAAAAACGATTGCTGAAACTTTGGTTGTTTCGTTTTGAGGTCGACTTTTAAAAGGCAAAGCCTAGTAGCTCTGCGAAATGCGTACATCCGAAACCGCAGCCATTAAGGCAGAGAAAAAAGTGAAATTACTATTTTCATTATATGGTGGACAAGAAATTTTATTTGTGTTTTGTAGATTCTATAACGCCATTGCTTTATAAACTAAAAACTTTAGAAAAAAATTGTAAAATTTTTTACTAATTTGGGACAACACTGCATTGCTCGAAGCTGCTAAGTTTTTTAATTTTTTTCTATTGTAATATAAAAAATGTAAAGTGAACGGTTCGGTTGAACGATTATAAAATAAAAAAATATGAAAATTATGGTGTATTTGATCCACGTTTGAGTTTTTTCGGGTTAGTTCAATCTTGTAAAAAGCTGGATAAAATTAAATTAATTAAAAATAATTAAAACTTTGCCCAATGGATTAAATATTATGCAAAACACTGTACTAAACATTGTGAACAAAAACCAACAATAACAAAAAGAAAAAAAATAATTTAAGTGATTTTTCTTTCGTGTTTAATTTTTTAAGAAAAAAAACCTGATTTTTTTCATTTTTATAGTACCTACATATAGGATTTTGTAGAAATAAAAATAAACCAAGAAAAAGGAAATCATCAAAACATAAACAACGGATTTAAGTTTAAAGAAACGTAAGTAAAACTTGAATATTTTTCCAATCTTAAAAAAATTATGTAAAATATGAACAAAGAAGTTTGTATATTTAATTAAAGTTTGGAACCAAAGTTACAGGGCGAGTAATCAAATTTTGCTTGAATAGAGAAAACATGCATACACACATACAAACATGTAGTCATGCATACGTCCCATACATATGTACATATCTATACAAACGCACGTACACATAGCTTAATACATATACATACATATATATCTACATACTATATATGAACGTATTCATGTACATATATACATATGTATATGGCTATCATTTGACTGTCTGTCCATACAGATATTGAAAAGGTAAAATCAGAGTTCGAAAAATACTTGTAGGGTACCAAATTATTTTGTACTACAAGTATAAGCAAACCGTAAATACCTAATACATTTTCTAGGAAAAGTGATGAAAAATACGATCTCTCTTATAGATTTTTATAAACCTTAAGCAAATAAAAATCGAAATACTTCTGAAATAGCTAAATCTACAGTGCATTATAGGTTGAAAAGTACACTACAAATTCAGTAGAATAGATAATGTGCAGGTATGTTATTTATGTGTTTGCGCACACATAACCATTTTGTACTGTACTTGGCCGTATTTTAAATGCACTGGTTTTTCGAACTCTGTTAAAAATATGATGTTGATTGAATTTGAATGTGTACGAGTGAGTGTAATATAACTACCACTATTAAAGATATTTCTTGTTAGTAGTGCGTTTAATAGTGCTTGTTGTTGCTATTTTTCATTTTTTTTCATCATAATTTTGCTGCTGCGAGGTGTGTAAGTGGTTGTGTTTTAGTGTGTACAATTGTTTAATCTATTGTTTTGTGATGATTATTTAATTTTTTTTTATAAAATAACAAGTGACTTCAATCAATGTTTTTAAAATGATCCTTTTTATGTGTTGGTTCATGTATCTTTTGACATGTATTCCTTTATCTAGCTTTAGGTAGGTATATAATTTTAAAATAAATGTTTTATTTTTTTTTTATTTTCCCCATCATACATGTACAAACCTCGGTGGGGGTTGTTTGCCTTATTAACAACAAATAGCAACAACACCATTAACAATACAAAAATGTCTATTGCATGAAAGCTTACCCTCAAAACTTTATGAACACATTTCCTACCAGTGAAAATATAAAAAATGGCGAAATCTTTAGGTTTATTGCATAAACTCCATTTAGAAAAAAAAATAGTTTTTAAAAATAGAAAACCAAAGCAAGAAAAATTTTAGTTTTAATGTGTATCCAAAGACAAAAATTTCTAATGTTAACAAAATGGCGAATTTCATAATAGAATTTGACTATTTCTTTATTATAGCTAGGAATTATTTAAATATTTAAAATACATTTTTAGAATTTTTTTTTTTTTGTTCAATATGATAAAAGTCTATTTACCTTAGTTAAATTTTAAAATCTTGATAATGTTTTATTCAAAAGTAGAAAAATAATTTAGTAGGTACCTAATAAGAAAACAAGTTTGCACATTTTTTTTTAATTTTTAGTTGTTAAATTTTAATTTAAAAAAAAAATAAAATGTTTTATTAGTTTAGTAAAATTAGGTAATATTCATCTTGTTCTATAGCAAAAAAATTTTAAAAATACCTACATAAGTATGTACCTGCATATTGTAATATTGTTATTTTAGCTCCTTAGGCTTTATACCTATTACTGTATTAAATAAAGTGAATTTAAAGTCAAATTGAAGATAAGCTAAATTACCCAACATCGAACAAAGTTTTTGACAAAAAAATTTTTTTGCCTGTAAGTTTCCAGCAGCATGATTTATCTATTTATTTTGAAAAACTTTTTTAAAAATTAAATCTTACGTATTGAATACATATGGTTCTAAGGATAAATTATACTTTTTGCCTTTGGGCATGTTTTTAAAGTTTTTGCCGCATTCAATATTTTTTAAAAAATTTTTAAAATTACAATGTTGTTACCAAGGCGAATTCATATCAGGTGAACTCATCAGCTGTGAACGAAGTTTAATAACAAAATGTTAAAAAATGTGTTCTTATGTTTGTTTACATTCGTTTGCCGGAAAATTTGTATGACTGTTTAAAAAGTGAAAAAATTGAAATTCTATGGATTAAATCAGATTAAATTCAGAATAAATATAGGTATGTACATTTGTGTGAATTGTTCAAAAATTAAAAAAAGATAAAAAATTTGTGTTTAAGTTAAAAGACTAACAAATTGTAAAAGTTTTCGTAAAAAAATGCCTTCCTACGCGATGTGTAGAAAAAATATTTAAAGGGTATTGGAACTTTTCTTCTTGTACTTAATGATAAGCAAAATATATACATAAATATACGTAAATAAAATTTTGAAAAAACGTTAAATTCTTTTATTTTAGTGTGACTTGCATAATATGCTTAAAAAATGTAAACAAACGTGTGTTTGTTTGTGTTTAGTCAGAAAATTTTTGACAATTAGTTTCAAATATACAAAAACAAAATACATGTAGTTTATTGTTTTTGTAGGGAAGAGATTACCCGATTGAATTCGCCTTGGTTGTGACCAAGGCATATTTATTAACTCATTTTAAACTGGAGCTGTCAAAGTCCATAAGAAAGACACTTCGTTTTCTCATTTATTTCAAATATAAAATTTTCAAATATAAATTTTAGGTAGGTATGTCGTAGTATCAGGGTACACTTATACAAGGTGGTGGTGCCAGCCCAGCTGACAATATTTTGTGTTCTGGAGTATGTCAAACTACATATTAAAACAAGTAAGAGCGCTATATTCGGCGGTGCCGAATCTTATATACCCTTCACAACGTGTAGTCATGCAATAACAATGCAATGCAATAACAGTAGTTTGTGTCACCATTCATCACATATGAAATACGTACATACATATATAAAAACACCCCATTGTAAAATTATAAATTCACGTATGTATGTTAAAAAAACAAAAAAAAAATAAAAAAAAAATTTTAAAAAAAATTTAAAAAAAAAATTAAAAAAAAAATATATATATAATATATATAAAACAAAAAAAAAATAAAAAAAAAATTTAAAAAAAAAAAATAATAAAAATATAAATAATATATTAAATAAAAAATAAAAAAAAAAATAAAAAAAAAAAATAAAAAAAAAAATAAAAAAAAATTAAAAAAAAAATTGAAAAAAAATTGAAAAAAAATTTTTTTGGCTCAGCTGGGATTTGATGCCACGTTTTCTCTAACCAGTATACATGTTTGTATGTATGTATGTTGTTGTTGTAATGTTGTTTTTGTGAAAAAAAAATCGAGGTGGTCGTGGGTTTTTGCTCATATCTCAGTTGTTTATGTACCGATGTTTCTGATTTTCAATACCGATCTACTCCCGAATATTTCTGATATCTTAATACCTTATCCGGGTCCAACCTATGTCGGGGGGCTTCAAAAAGTTGATTTCAACATACACGGACAGACGGTCAGACGGACAGACTGACAGAGCTTAATCGACTCCCCTATTCATAAGCTTTCAGAAAATATATACTTTATGGGGTCGGAAATGAAAATTGTAGAAATTTCACACGGAATGACAAACCTATATATACCCTTTTTCACTGTGTGAAGGGTATAAAAATGATTTCAACTCCGGAAATTGTCAAACTTTATACAAAAAAAAAACAGAGAGCCGAAAATCGCTCTCCTTTACGCTATCACCTTATGTAATTACACCATGCGTAGTATCTATATACATAAAAGATTTCATTTAAGAAATTATAATTTACGATTATCTTTGTTATGACAGCAGCAATGCAAGTTTTATTCATCAGCAATCGCAGTTTGGAATAAAATATATATTTAAATTTTGTATACCTACCTACAGAAGTTTGATATTATAAATAAAAAAAAAGGAATTATTTTTTTACAGATGTTAAAAAAAATTTTAAATAAATGAATAACTATGATTAAATAATAAATAAATATGTAATAAATAATAAATAAATGTGTAATATAAAATATTACACAGATTAATAGTTTATTAATTTTCTTTACTTTAGAAGTTGTTATTTTCAAAAAAAAAAAAAATTAAAATTGTTTCTTAATTATGCATGTAGCTCCTTATGAATTTGTAAGCTATTGTTAAGTTTGACAACATCTTCATAAAGTAATGGCAATCTTTTAAACTTTTTTTGACTGGCTTGTGCAATCTTTGTTTATATTTCAAAATTACTACTTTTGATACGAGCCAACCATATGGATACATATATCGTGCACGTTGATAAATCAGTAAATTTTACATTTTCGAAGAAAATGTTCATTTGTTCTTTTTTTTAATAATTTAATAATCACTTGCCTATGTATTGATATTAAAAATGAAAAATATCAATGTATTTAAATTATGCATGATGTATGTATATGTGTGTATGTGTCCTAAAGGGTACATATTCTTTTATTGTAAGTCATTACGTTGCACATTGTAAATATTGTGCCGCCAACATATTGCAACTCTCTAATGTGACAACCATACACATATTATTTTTGCACTTGCGCACTTAAAGCGGTCGGACGGACCACTTTTCAAACATAATATATCTCTCTCATTGTACTTACTTTTAATTTATACGTACAACAACAATTCCTAACAATAACTTACATTTTAAAACCCTATCTATACCTTTTTATACATATATTTGTTTGCATTCATTCACAAATAGACTATTTGGCATAATTTTCTTTAACTAATGTTTTTATTTTTTATTAAATTAAGGTCTCTTAAAGTTAAGTAAATTAATTTTAAATATTTCTTTTAGAATTATCATTTTACTGTATCGGCATTGCTATAGTGATTACTTCTATGAAATAGAAAAAAAATCAATACTTTTTTAGTCAAGTTTAATTCATTTTATTGCCAATATTGTAGAATATAATTATAATTCTTTTCTTAAGTCTTGTTTACTTTTATTTACTTTTTTTTGTTAACTTTCTTTACGAGTCTATGAAAACAAATTTAACATTTTTGTTTAGTTTAGGTTATATTTTTAATATTTATCTTTATATTTTTAGAAACTGGTAAGTGGTATTGTATTTTAAAACAATAATTTCAACCTAATTTATTAAATAAAGTTTTAAATTTTTTTCCTAAAATGATTTGTTAAAACATTTTAATTTAACAGGTACATACAATACAGACTTATTAATGTATGCATGCATGTATGTATGTATATGTTGTTTGTAATGCTTATTTCGTTTGACTTCATTTTGCGGCAAAGAACTTTAGTTCTAATATTAAAAGAAAAACTAGCAGTAAAACTTTCGTTTTTGAATAAAATTATTTGCTTTTGACTGAATATTACTAGGAATTAAGCTGATGTTTTGTAAATCTGTAAAAGTTTAGTAAATTTGTTTAAATACAAATGATTTTCATTGCATATCAGACAACAACTTTATTCAGTTTTTAATGTGTTGCCTCCCTTAAACTTTCAGTCGAAAGTTAATAAAAGTAACAGTAATAACAGTAGTTACATATGTATGTATTAATGCATTACTACGGCTGTATGAAATACTGTATTTTCTTTAAAAATTGTGTACGTATGTATGTATGTTTATACTTGAATCTATGTGTATGTGTGCATAAAAAAGCTAGTGAGCTAAACTCTTCTATATTTTCAACCCCAAAAAATTTGTTTTTGTTCTAGTAGCTGTCGAGCGATTGTTTTTTTAAACGTTTGTTTCCATTGAATGGAATTATGTAAACACTAGAATATATTTTTCTTTAATAAAACTTTTCGTTTGCAGACAGACAGACATATACATTAATATATAGAACGACAACTGATAGAATAATGTCAACAAAGGTAACATCAGCATCTGCGGATAGTAGTAGTAGCACTACTGACAGTCCTGCCGCAAATTTGTCAATGTCTACAGTAGCAAATGGTTCCACGACGCCCGCAAGACGTCTACGTACCAGAACTTCAACGGGTGGCAGTGAATCGGCTCAAAAGAAATATGGACCACTAACCGAAAGAAGTGACTCCATTTCCAATGCGTCTAGCACGACTAGCGGAAATGAAGAGAGACCAAGTGCAAGTAAGAAATATCACAACAGTTGTCCTCAACCACCCACCAGTTCTGGACGCAAAGAAAAAAATCATTCTCAGCCGCACAGCTCCAGTAGCTTCAATATGAACAAAACGGAAGAGTTTAATTTTGATACACCGCTAGAGTGTCCGGTTTTTCGGCCTACTCAAGAAGAATTCAAAAATCCCTTAGCCTATATCAGCAAGATACGACCGATTGCGGAAAAGTGTGGTATAGCAAAGATTTTGCCTCCGGAATCGTGGTCGCCACCTTTTGCCGTGGATGTTGATAAGCTCAAATTTACGCCACGTGTGCAACGTCTGAATGAGTTGGAGGCGAAAACTCGTGTCAAACTCAACTTTCTTGATCAAATTGCAAAATTTTGGGAATTGCAGGGTTCGTCTCTAAAAATTCCCATGGTAGAGCGTAAAGCTTTGGATCTGTACACGTTGCATCGTATAGTGCAAGAGGAAGGCGGTATGGAACAGACCACCAAAGAGCGTAAATGGGCTAAAGTTGCCAATCGCATGTCGTATCCTTCCAGTAAGAGCGTCGGTGCTACTTTAAAAGCCCACTATGAGCGCATACTGCACCCTTTTGAAGTGTACACTTCGGGAAAGGTCTTGGGACAAGGCAGTACTGCTGGCTCTACTGTAACCAGTCCAGATGTCAAACTAGAAGACGGCACGGATTACAAAGTCCATGAGATACCCACACGTCAGCAAATTGCTCCGCCAAATGAAACAAATGCTAGACGCTCCAAACGTTTTGCAAATTCCAGTGCCAGTTGTGGCCTCGGCGTAAATCGCAGCGGTGTAAAAACAGAAACAAAGGAAGACTTCAAACGGGATTTGTTAAGTTGTTTCAATGCGTCTGCTGCTTCGGCAGCCAGTCGTGCAAATACTGGCAATGGTATTTCCAGTTCGACTCAAAAGAAGGCGCCAGATCCTAATGCAACTGTTGATCCTTTAATGAAGTATATTTGCCATATTTGTAATCGTGGCGATGTGGAGGAGTCAATGTTACTTTGTGATGGCTGCGATGATTCATATCATACCTTTTGCTTGCTACCACCATTATCCAGTATACCTAAAGGTCTGTACAAGCATTGCTAAAAATCATTTTTTATTTTTTTATTTTAATATAATATTTTTGCTCTTCGTATCTTTTTCGAACATTTTAGGTGAATGGCTTTGTCCTCGTTGTGTTGTGGAAGAGGTTAGCAAGCCTACAGAAGCTTTTGGTTTCGAACAGGCCGAGCGTGAATATACTCTGCAACAGTTTGGTCAAATGGCAGATCAATTTAAAATGGATTATTTCCGAAAGCCGGTACATTTAGTGCCGACCGATTTAGTAGAACGTGAATTCTGGCGCATTGTTTCATCTATTGATGAGGATGTCACTGTGGAATATGGCGCTGATCTTCATACAATGGATCACGGTTCCGGTTTTCCGACAAAAAGTTCACTTTATTTGTTGCCTGGCGATCAGGAATATGCAGAGTCAAGCTGGAATTTAAACAATTTGCCTTTGTTAGAAGACTCTATACTTGGACACATTAATGCCGATATCAGTGGAATGAATGCTCCATGGATGTATGTGGGCATGTGTTTTGCTGCCTTCTGCTGGCATAATGAAGATCATTGGAGTTATTCCATCAATTACTTGCATTGGGGTGAACCGAAAACTTGGTATGGTGTACCCGGTAGTTGTGCTGAACAATTTGAAGAAACCATGAAGCAAGCAGCACCTGAGCTATTTGCATCTCAACCTGATCTACTGCATCAGCTGGTGACCATTATGAATCCCAACATTTTAATGAATAACGGTGTGCCGGTTTATCGTACTGACCAAAATGCCGGTGAATTTGTGATAACATTTCCTCGTGCCTACCATGCCGGTTTTAATCAGGGCTACAATTTCGCTGAAGCCGTCAATTTCGCTCCAGCCGACTGGCTTAAAATGGGTCGTGAGTGTATAAATCACTATTCAATGTTGCGTCGTTTCTGTGTCTTTTCTCATGACGAACTCGTCTGTAAGATGGCTCTTGAGCCGGCCAAATTGACTTTTGGCATAGCTACTGCTTGTTACATTGATATGGCAGAGATGGTAGACTCTGAAAAGAAATTGCGTAAATCTCTGCTCGAATGGGGCGTTACGCGGGCAGAGCGAAAAGCCTTTGAACTTATACCGGACGATGAACGCCACTGTCAGGAATGCAATACGACTTGCTTCCTTTCGGCCGTCTCATGTGAGTGCACAAAGGCAATCGTATGCTTGCGCCACTACACCGTTTTGTGCACTTGTCCACCTGACAAACATACACTTTTGTACCGTTACACACTCGACGAAATGCCACTTATGCTGCAAAAACTTAAATCAAAAGCTCAAAGTTTCGAGAGATGGTTGTCACGATGTCGCGACATAGTTGATGCCAACACTCCCACCTCAGTGACTTTGCAAGAGCTTCAGGAGCTGTGTAAAGAAGCCGAGATTAAAAAATTCCCCTCATCGCTGCTGATCGATCGCCTTAACGCCGCTGTCTTGGAGGCAGAGAAATGTGTGACCGTAATACAACAATTGGGAATTAATAAGGTAAAATTTAATATTTTAATCGAAATTCTTAGCAGTATTACCCATACTACAAGTATTACTTTTGTACCCACCATTATTCATTTTTTTTTATATAATACATACAATATATGAACATAAGCTTGTCCATGACAAAATTAATTTTCACATCGTATAGGATGCTACAGCGTGTAAAATTTTAAATTTAGATGTATTCGAGAGGCTTTGCGAAATTCTTCGTCATTTATCCATTTTATACTACAAAGATATGTATACGTTTACATGCGAAATATAAATTTTACTCTTTTTACAGGTTCGCACCCGTTCCGATAACAGTTTGGAAGCTGCCCAGTACAAACTCACCATGGAAGAGCTTGAGCTGTTTGTTCAAGAAATTGATAATCTTTGTTGTACCATAGACGAGGGAGTTTCAGTAAGAGAACTTTTAATTTTAGGCAAACAATTTGTAGAACGCACCAATGAAATGTTGAAAAATTCACTGGATGCTCTAGAGGAAACGGAGTTAGAAGCAATCATCGGCGAAGGTAACTCATTGCGCATAGAGTTGCCACAAATGCACCACTTGAACATGCGTCTGAAACAGTTAAAATGGTACAAACGTTCACAGGGCCTAAGGGCTGCTAGCGCTAAACTTACTTACGATGACATCAAGAATTTATTGCACGTGGCCGCCGCCGAAATTGCACCCACAGACCCAATAATAGATACCGAGATGCGTAAGCTGCAAGAGATCGGAGCTTCAATAGAAGCTTGGGAATGCCAGGCTAGTAAATATTTTAACAGCAGCACGCAACGTCATGAATTGATGGAGATTGAACAGTTTCTTAAGACCGCTACGGACATTGAGGGACAAGTGCCTTCGTATAATATGTTAAAAGATGCTTTGCGTAAAGCTAAGGAATGGTTACGATCCGTTGAACAACTACAGGCCAATGACCATTTCCCCTACTGTCATACCTTAGAAGCAATTGTCAGTCGGGGTGCGGGTATACCCATAAGGCTGGAGGAGCTGTTACGCATGCAGGGTCATTTAAAAAGTGCCCATGACTGGAAAGAAAATACGGAAAATGCATTTTTAAAGAAGAACACTTTTTACACTCTACTAGAAGTTTTAATGCCCCGAGGAGAGTCTGTTATTATCGATTCGGATTTGAAAAAACCCTTTGAGGACGATTTTGTTAAAGAAATGAATCCAGCTCAAATAGTTGACTCATTTAAGGTGGCAGAGGATAAGGAATTACGCGATATGCGTGAACTGAGACGTCAAAACATGATTAAAAATCCTTTACGGGACGACTATTGTCTTTGCAAATCATCCTTCCAGGGTGTAATGTACAATTGTCAATTATGCCGAGATTGGTTCCATGACGATTGTGTTCCTTCTCCGCCACAACTAACAACAAACTGTGTGTCTGATGATGGCATTAAAAAGAAGTGGTTGTGCCCCTCCTGTGTTCGTTCCAAGAGACCACGATTAGAAACCATACTACCCCTGCTGGTGTCCTTGCAAACTTTGCCCATACGCTTGCCTGAAGACGAGGCACTTCGCTGTCTGGCGGAAAGGGCCATGAATTGGCAGGATCGAGCAAGAAAGGCCCTTACAAGTCCTGATGTTACTGCAGCTATGGAGGTTATAGCTACGATAGCGGCACAACAAAGAAATAAACAGAAGAAACGCAAAGGAGCTAAAGATGTGGTGTCCACAAGAAAGGTACGACGCAGCAGTCAACATAACTCCAAGGATGATGGTTCCGATAACAACGACTCGGACGATGAAGGTCGCTTACGTATAGTAGAAGATAATTGTAGCAACGATGAAGAGGAGGAGGGCGAAACAGGTGCATCGAACCATGAAAACAGCGCTATTCAAAATGGTCTTCAGCTACAGAAATTATTGTCCGACAGTGAAACTGACAATATCGATGAACTTATGATGGAAGGTGACCTTCTGGAAGTGTCACTCGATGAATCCCAAGAACTTTGGAGGGTTTTGGCGGCTTTACAACCATCCCAGCCTTCTGAAGCAGCTGCACTTGTGGAACAGCACCAAAACATGCTTAAGCAACGGACCCAACAAAACCTGCAACCGACTTCCAGTGTCAATTCAGCAGCAGAAGATTCAAATGACAGCCTTTTGGTTCAAAGTAGTCCCAACAGTGTTATCGGTGCCGGACGCGGTTCAACTAACGTTGTGAAAAAACGTCGCTCTCTGGACCCCACAACTGGTTGTCCCATGCCACGCAAAAAATTTGCCACCTCGAACAAAACACAAAACGCAGGACCAAACACTACTTCAGCGAAAAAGTCCTCAAGAAAATCGGATGTAAATAACAAATCTCTGACAACAGCTGACGACAATGCTGAAAATAATCATCCCACGAAACAATCAAATGGCAGTTCTCTAAATCAAGCCAACAATACGGCATCCGGTTCACAGAAAAAGCATAGGAAGCGAGTTGGTGGCAATAATAACAGCAATACTGCAGCGCCGGCTAGTCAAAAGAAGAACTCTCAAAGAGCTCAAATGGCCCAGCAGGAGGACGACGAAGAGGAGTGTCGAGCAGAAAATTGTCATAAGCCTACTGGCCGAGAGGTGGATTGGGTACAATGTGACGGCGGTTGCAACGAATGGTTCCACATGTACTGTGTCGGTCTTATTCGCAGTCAAATCAAAGCCGATGACGATTATATTTGTGTACGTTGCACAAAGAATGTAGAGGAAACCACATTAGTTGGAAACAATAGTTCAGCAACATCAACAGTGACGACACAACAAAAAGGACGCTCACAACCGACACGATAAATAATTACTAGCATCAACGTCCTTACCGTCTAGTTTCTTGTATACATAGTAAATATTAAATCGATATTATATTTAAAAAAAAAAAAATAAAAAAAATATATATTTTAAATGGGCATATCTCTTTTTAAACACACACCTATATCCTCTTACTCCTTCCTCTTCTAAAACTCTTTATTGTTATACTACTGAAACACTACTTCTATTATAACTTTGTTTTTTTTATTTGTTTATTTAGCAACATGAGAATTTAGAATTAAAACACACGCAAGCCAACCAACCACACAAAAATAAAATGAAGTAAACGAATGAATATTTATATTTTTGTTCAGATTTCCAAAATCACGCAGCTAGAACAATGTTTCAAATAGAACAGAATAAAAAACAATCAAAAAATAAAAAAACGATGATAAGCCCAACCACCAACTGCAACGAGCAATTGTTGCTTAAATATACAATTAGTAAAATATGTATTAAAATGAAATGATGATGAGAGAAAATAACAGAAATAACAAAAAGTTTTTTTTTATTGATTTTAGTTATTTTCGATTTTTTTTACAGACCTAAAAAAGTGTTTCGATTTTTTAGCGTTTTTGCTTAGTTTTGGTCCTTGATGGTATACATACTTATGTGATGATTGTAGTAGTGTCTGTCTGTATTTTTATTTTACTATTACATATTATTATTATTTTTTTTTTTTATAAAAATATAAATATTTACATATATGTATGTATGTACATAACTATATAAGCATATGGTCATTGAAATAGGTACTCAGCAAATTTTTTTTAATAAAATTAATATTTTTTTTTTTTTGCTAACTTAAAAAAGAAAAAATAATTTGGGTTGATCTTTAATGTGTATGGGGAAAAATTTACAAAATTATTTAGTTTAACATTAACAAAATCTTATTGTCCTGCCAATATGGGTTAATATTACTCTGGCCATTTGGATAGGGACAAACCATAACTATGCTAAAAATATGTGCTTAAAAGAATATATTTTTGAATAGTTCCTTATTTTTTTTTTTTTTTTCTAAGTTTTGAAATTACTTAATTTTCTTTGTCCGTAATATACCAGGGCATACTTCTCTAGTGCGGAAATTATCTTACAAGGTAGAAGATTATCGATTAAGACTCATTGCAATCTTCAGAGTAAACATGTAGGTACTTAGCAATGATTTTGTATCTATTTGATTGGCAAAACAATTATTTATTATGCTTAATTATTTTTTCCATTTTTTTTTTTATTTTTAATCAAACATAAATGAATTGAAAAAAAAAGTTTTAAAAATAAAGAAATAGATCTTTAATGCAAATTTTATTGCGGAAATATTTTGATGGCCTCATGAATATTTAAACATATATACATACATATACATGATATCTTTATGTTTTTATATAACTTATATGTATGTTATTTTATTTTATTAAATAATGTTAATTTGTAGTTGTAATAATTTGTATTTCTTAATTAGTATGTAACACTCTGCCCATAATGTTTAATATAGTATATTAGATATATACATAGTATATGTGTATATAAATATATTTATTATATACATACATATTAATTTATGATTTAATGAGAGAAACAACAAAATTATATGCATATATACATAAATACATTTATACCATAAATATATATAGATTTAACTACATATGTGTACAGATAATATACTATTCTAATATTATTATTTGCAGTACGAAAAAAAAACAAAAACATAAAAAACCCAAAAAAAAGTAAAAACAAAAAACAAAATAAAAATTTTATCATAAATCGAAATCGAAAGTTTGAAAGACTTAAAGGACGAAATTTCTTATAGACAGATAATTGAACGACGTGTGACTGACAGTCAAAGACCACAAATAACGAGTACGTAATATAGACCGTTAGCTATAAATATACATACAACTCTTAAAAAAAAACACACACAACATTGTAAATTTTTTATTTCTTTTTTTAACATGTAAAAATTAATTAAACTAATATTTTTGAATATACTTTAATTACATTTTTAGCGTATAAAAACACACATACAACACACCCGTACATACTTGCATAAACAAATACATATACATACATACATATTAATATAATTATGAACCCTTAAATTTAAATTTGATGTAATTCTATAAAAACAAAATAAATGTAGTATTTTAAAAATGAGTTTTATTTTATTGTGGGAGTGATTGGTTTAGTCATAAATTTCGTCATAAAAGTGGAAAAAAAGAAGCTATTGTCGATTTAAATCTCTTCTGCATCTACATCAACCAGTCAGTATAATTGTTGATAACTATGAATTTGTGACGATAATGGCTCTGTTGGTGAAAGCATCGCGAAAAAAAATTGTAAAAAGGTTGGAAATACTTTTATTATTTTGTCATTATTTTTTCTTAACTGTTGCAAAAAAGTTTGTTACAAACACTCGCAAATATTTGTTCTAATAAAAAATTTTAAATTATTTTGACTGTTTGTATACCCTTCACGCGAGAGTGTAAAAGAATATGTAGGTCACGGGTAGAAAGGCCCAAACTCATATTTTTTACTAAATTGAGTTTTTCAGTATGATAATACAGTTTCTAATACGTTTTTTTGCCTTCTCCTGTAAAGTTACAATTGTTTGAGTTGTGACCTTTCTACCCGTGACCAACGATATATAACTGCTATTTCGACAGTATTCACTTGAAATCATCTTTTTGAAGCCATATCTATGGACTCGTATGTGATATCAATTTATCATAAATGCCTACAAAATTTTGGTTTTAAAAACTCGACTCATTAGCGGCTGAGATATGAGCAAAAAGAATTGCAACAAAAATATTCTATTCAAAAAACAATAGAAGCAGTCAGTGTTGCTACACACTTATGTTAATATGGCTTTTTTTGTGGTAGTTAGTTTATTTCGTATGCTTATTCATGTGTACGAATGTTGTAATGCCAGGATGTTCGTCTGTTAACTGTACGTTGCACGAACATGATCACATACATCAAAAACTAAATAAATGAATACATAATAAATTCTTTTCAAACCCCCCAAGTTAAGCAATGCCAAGCTTTGTTAATATTTACAGGGCTGCTTATGCTATATTCCACTGACGTTGTGAAAGGTAAGCTTGGTACTTAGTCCGAAATCTAGAAAACTAATCCATTCGAAACAAAAGTATTTTAGATCGGTCAGTCTTTCGTTTTTTGTCCTTAAAACATTTGAAAGGCCTATAATCTTTACATAAGTGGCTCACTTAAAAAAAAAGTGAATTAAATGCTCTGTATGTATGCATGAACTCTATAGGTAAAAGTTGGGGCCTCAAGCTCAGTAACGTTCACTGGATGTACACGGCAATAGTTCAACGGATTAAAATCGATGGTTTTTTGGTACGGCAGAAGGCTAACTCCAACCACCTGAAATTTTCCGCCCAGGTTTTACTCTTACCGCACCAAAAGTAAGGATACGACAAAAAATAACACATTTAATTTAAAACAAACAACGCATATTAACAATTGAAAATCGAATAAAAAATATTTTCGTTTACTTTCTCCTGCAAGTCGTTTTTTTAACTTAAAACATTTGAATATAACCGCCACATCATTACCTTCGTGGTAACTTGTGAATTTCCTGCCAAGATTACAACTCTGTATGTAACCGACATTAGAAACCATCTTATTTCCTGTTTGTGCGTGCTTTTCCCTTCCCTTGTTTTTGGTCTCTTCTAATTTCGTACCATAGCTCTCTATGGCCATTAGTCTCTCTATTTTTCTGCATGCTGCTGCTCTCGTTATTTGTACAATGGTGCGTTAGTTTGAATAACGAGGAAACAAATACTCCAGTTGTGTCAGTCATTTAACCGTTGATGAATTTAGTAATAACTTTTTCGCAACTACTATCAGCTCGTACAAAAACAAATATTAACGTGCTAAAAACAACAAAAAAGAAGCAAAAAAAAATTGTTAAAATAAAATTTATACACACATATAGAGAGATATTTCTTTCGTTTTTTCAACTTTGTACAAATATTAATTCGCAATTTTGCAGTGAATAGAAATTTGAAAAATGTATTAATGAAATCATAACGGTGAGAAATATTATTAAAGAAAACATCAACACACAAAAACGAGGATGTCTTGCCAATGAAGATACAAGTGAACATTATTAATTAAGAAAATTAAGAAAGTGAGTGAAATTTTACGTATCTAATTTTACACACATATGTATGTATGTATGTATGTATGTCTGCAAGTGTGGATATGATTGTATATTCATATGTTTGTAAGTATGTATGTATGTATGTAGCAATTTGGAAATGTTGCCTTGAAGCACACAGGAGTGATAAGTTATTCATAACCAAGCACAAGAATACAATAAAAATTTTTGGAAAATATTTAAAATATATAAAAGGAGGTGGTACCTAGCAAAGCTAGTAGCGGGGAAACGATTTACATATTTAATAAGTTATTAATATTAAGCAAAAAATAAGGAATACTAACACATACATACATAGGGTTTGTACATATGAACATATTGTATGTATTGGTATTTCTTTCTACTTATAAATGATTTGACATTTTTTATTATTATTTTTTTTTTATTAATATGTTGCTAATATGCAACCTACTGATTAACAATAACTTTATAAGTGATGGAAGACATTTTCGCATTTACCCTTAATGACCGCATCAAGATAATTATTTTCAAAAGTTACTTTAACATTTTATTGTTGTATAGACAATACACAAACACGCAAAAAATTCAGCACTACGTAGGTATGAGTGTCTATCTGTATGTACATATGTATGTACAACTTGTAGTGGCAAAATATTTTGTTGTTTTACAAAAGTTTTATTTTATTACAATCGATTTAAAAAATTTTTAATTGAAATTATACATTTTTTTAAACGCACATTCAAGTGTATTAGGAATGTAGATATTCATATGTATGTATGTATATAAGTATGTATATACTATATGTATACAACTTGACATGTACTTGAAACAAAAGGAAATGACAATAATAATAAGAAAAAAAATAATACAACAACTGTAGGAGTTGCAAAACACTCATACGCACACACGAAGAAATGCAAAATGAAATGACTCCTTTATACATAAATATGTAAAAGAATCAGCAGGCAACGAACAAACGATTTCTTTGAAATAAAAAAAAATAAACAAAATGTTGCTTTAACTTTTTGCTATTTATGGTGCTTCTGAATTAAATATAAAAGAAACGTATATTACTATTGTTCTTGTATATTTTTTTTTATATTATTTTACCATGCCTTCAGGTGTGTGTCCTTCAATGGATTCTTGTTTTATTATTTCATTTTGTGTACAACTTATCATCATTCATACATTTTCGTATGTATATAAGTACGTAACTGCGAGGGTAGGCGAAAAAGTGTGCAAAAAATAATAAAAACGCATGATTTGAAATCAATCAATTATGGGCAAATTCTAGAAACAGTCCACTAACCAACAAATTGTCGCTGTTCTCACAAGTTCAGCTATGTGTTTTTTATTAATTGTTCAGAAGAGCAGAAAAAGCATTTCATTTTGTTATATAGTATTAAACTTACACATATCGACTATTGTTTATTTCTGAACCCATCAAGACATCCTTAAACGGTTTGGTGGATAGATGTATGACCAACAAAGGTTCAAAATAGTGCAATAAAAAAAATTGCTGCGACGAAATATTTTTTTTTTTAATTTTTCCAACTTAACTATTTTAAGGGAATGTTAGACAAGATACATAAGTATATAAAAAATGTATTTTATTGATTATTAATACCAAAATTATAACCAAATCCTAACCTACCTTTGATCAATTAAAGTTATACAATAAATAAAAAATTTTTTTAGGTGTTCATATAATTACTTTCTTTAATGTTAATATAGATATAGATGGTCCGACCGAAAGCAATATTTGAATTTTCTTAAATTTTAGTAAAAAAAATGTTAAAATTTTGGAAATATTTAAATTAGGTATAATGTGTTTGGTACAGGCATTTTTAGCGTGCATCACGGAATATAAGTTTCTTTTATATAATAAGTAGAATGATAAGTCGTCTATAATCTAAAATCAATTTCATATTATGCCTTTAAGCAAATTAAAAATTAAAATTCTACAATAAAAATTAGCATAATAATTTTCGTATATCTGCAACAACCCTGATGGGACACCTGTTAATTACCTGAACGATTTTTATGTTTTATTTGGATATTGTTACTTTTTAAGTAAATCAGATATGTAAATGAAGATTATTTTTAATTTTTTTTTTTAATTTTTTCTGCGATCCAATTCAATAAAAACCAGCTAAAAATAATTTTTTTTTCTTTCAACCTAAAGATCTTTTTAATAATAAAAAATCTATACATGTAAACGTAACGATATTTTAAAAAGATATGCTCATGTGAAACTATTTTTAAATTCCGATGAAAAATTAATTTTAAGCGATTTTTTAAATTGTATACTCGAAGCGACTAGCTTTGAAGCCACTTCACTCACTTTCACTGTTTCCAGTTCGTTTTTAAATTAAATCAGACATACCTCAGGTCTTACTCTGCAAAATGTATTTTCAATCGTTAGCATCCCAGCAAAAAAATCTGTGACAAAAAAGTGAATTTGCAGGGGTTCAACTGGTAACGAAGTGATTAAATTTAGGTAAAAACACTAATGATTTTAACATTAACGTGTCATTGGAGATCATGTGTTTACATGAATATTTTAATGATTTGCACTCTATTTAAACAAGTGCACAGAACTAATGCATAGGTGGTAAAATGGGATGTTTCACGAGTTGAATTTGTTTGTTTACATGTGTAGTTTAAGATATTTTGCATGATGTTGGATTCATTTTTAAGGATATCATTTATGACAAATTATTTTGCATTTAGGAAGTCGTTTAGAATGAATGCTTTTACACAATTGATTTGTAATTCGCTTTGCACTACTTCCAATTTTTTTTTGCAGGGATGTTACAGTGTTACAAAACAACATCATCAAGACATAAAATTTATTTACAAACAAATTTATAGACCTTCATGAATTCATATAAAAAAAAAATAGAATAAAATATGAATTAAGACGGGTTATCAGAAATAAATTAATTAAATAAAATAAATAAAATTTTGTTTATTTTTATGCTACTGGAAAAACGTGTTGCGTGCGTCACAAAGGGTTTACGGATTTAAATAAAAAATAACAACATTTTATAATCCTCTTATCTCTTTCTTTTTAGGAATATATACTTTATTTAACATTCAAAGTTACTTTCGTTTTTTGTACTGAATGTTACAAAATTTTATGTTTAATTTTTTCGCAACAAATAATTGTTAAAAATATTTTTTATATCATTCGAAAGTGCACTTAAATAATATTAAGTTGAAGATATCTCTTTTTTAAGTCCAAAAAATATTTATGTTTTAATCTAAAAATGTGTTTGATTGAAGTGTTCGTCATACAGAATTTGGCCATATGTGTGTATATAAATAGGTTATCCAGTAGATTTGGATTAGAGATTGTTATGGGTTTATCCTCCGATTCCTGACTACTCATCTTCATCACAAATCAATGAAATTTTATCTTTTAATATTTAAGCTACGAATACTATTACTTAATTAGAAAAAAAACTTTCTAGGTTGCCTTCATGTGTTCGTGTCTGTGTATGTGTTATACATGCAATTTCTGTTTTTTTTTTTTTATTATAAAGTCATACACAAATTTTCAAAAAAAAGCAAAGTAAAAAACATTCCTTCATGCAAACAACAAACAATAATGTCTGATTTATACAATTGATTATTATTTCACATTTATTACACTCTATATAACACTCACACACATTTCCCCAATTCAACTATTTACTCCAAACGTCCGTCTATTTACAGTAATTTAGAGTGTCCTTTTTTGTGTTATTATAAGTATGTATACAAGTTCAGTATCTGCATATGAGTGAGCGTTTGCTTGTTTGTGTGTTCTTGGCCAGAAAGAAAGAAATGAATCGATGAGAATGATGAGGTTGGTTTTTTATTTTTAAATATACATATATCGCGAAAATTTATTTTGTTTATTTCCCAGATGACCGAATAGTGAGGAATGAAAATTCTTTTTTAAGATAAATAAGTGAGAAATAAAACAAAATAAAAATTATTTTTATGATATCCTTAATCGCGAGCTTAAGATCAATAATTATTAATAATAACATATTTGTAATAAAAGATCGAAGAAATTATATAAAAATTTTATTAATGCAAAAAAAAGGCCTTTTTTCTAATAATATTCAAATTATAATGTTAAAAACAACAGTGGTTTCGAATTTTATCATGGGTTTTGTAATAAGGACATTTCCCATTTTAAGTCATTTTTTATTTAAAGATAATTTAATTTTTTATGCTAGATACACTATCTTGCTTCGTGTACAGCCTTTGAGAAATGTAAAAAGTTATTGTAACAATTAATCTGTCATTATTTGTTTAAAAAAAATCATTCTTTTTAATATAGAGAGTCTTAAAATAATTTAATTAAAATATGCCAATATTTCGATATTATTTGAATGTCGTCATTAGATTTTCTTTATTTTGAAAACATGGGGTATAGCGCATTTTTTTTACCAAGAGATGGTTCAGTCTAATTACACAAAAGCATAACTAAGAAAGTTAAATCTCTTTATATTTCATTTCAACTAGTTTTTTATACTATAAAGTATAATCGTCAATCAACGTGATGAAAATTAGCTATCATCAAAAAAAGTCGACACTTATTTCTTTGAATTGTCGCCAGTGTGTCGTATACTCTAAATGGGTCTTTAATAATATCTTGAAGGCATGGCTAGTGAGGATATTTATGTAAATGAATGGACGTGTTAGTTTGTATGTTAGTATAAAAATGTGCCTTTATGTATGTATACTGCAAATATGTAGTATGTATAATATTTAAATGGATTATTTGTTTGTACATCTAAATTTTCTTATTTTTTTATTTTATTATTTATTTATTTATTCTTTTTGTCGGTTGTGGTGTACAAGGGTATATATAGCTTTGTCATTCCGTTTGTAATTTTTACAATTTTCATTTCTGAAAGCTTATTTTTACCAAACTCTTTCAATCTAACTCATTGTGGTAAAAATATATGAAAAAAGGAAAACTAAAGTAGTTACCGAATTTAATTAAGTCCCGGGAGTTAAATAGATGATATTTACAACCAACATGTAACCACCGATCAAAGAGTGCTGATGATGAAACCGTAGCTGGTTTCGAAAATGCATTCCACTCGGCTAGTGTCGATAAAAATATAATTTTTCAGAGTATTCCTTCATTTATCACAATTAAAAATTCTTTGTAAAAATAAGATGTTAATATGAACTCAAGCCTGATTAAAAATTTAAATATAAGTTTAAACAGAAAAGTTCGATAAAATAAAAATTCATTTTAATTTAAGAATATTGCGTAATATCAAAAAATTATTCCGATATTAGCTGAGTGCATTTTCGAAAACAGCTACGATATCATCATCAGCACTCTTTATCGGTATACTTATATGTAATTTGGAACAACTAAGTATTTATGCTACAATTTAATGAAATTAGAAAATTTTTCAATATTCTTAAATGATTACAATTTTATTTAATATAAAATTTTGTTTAGAAGTTTAATAATAGGAAAATTAACTTAAGTCAGAATAGAAATGATTTACAATGAATTTAAAATAACAAGTTCGAAAAAATCATATTTTTTAAATTTATTTGTTTACTTTTCTATTATTTATTTAATTTTACCTTTTTGATTTTTAACTACTATTATTTATATAGTTTACTAAATTATTCTAGATATACTACCACAATTTTTCAATATTATTTATTTGGGTTGTAGCTGGTGCTTCCGCCAGATCATCAGCAAATAAATTGAGTACAAGGTATAAATGCATATAAACCCGCTTAAACAGACAACCAAATAAATAATACTATTAATTATTACTCAACCATTGCTAACTTATTTGTTTAATTTTTTTAATTTAAATTTTACTTTTGTTGTAAATAAGACACAATTGCAAGAAAACTAAAAATACCACAAATTAAAAGTATAAATTTTTCAAACAACCAAAACGAAAGGGAATAAACAAAGCTATGAAAAGATACATATTTTTTTAAATATTTTTTGCCTATAACTTTGGTGATTAGTAGTGCGATTCACTATCTTATTTTAACGATAATCGTATAGTTAAAAAAGTTAACAACAATTTTATCGATTTCGATATTCGGTAACATTTTTTAACGACAGTTGTTATTGTTATCTAACATAAACTTTGTTGTTTTTTTTTTATCGACAAAAAAATTTAACTTTATACCTGACTTAAAACCACTTGGTTAAGTCTCGGCTATGGAGCGACTATCTGTGTAAGGGATGTTAGTGGTGCCACTTTAATATAACAATTTTCGAGTATAGTTTAAAAGTATGTATGTACTGAATCTCAAAATCGATAGTGTAAACAATAAAAAGTGTCGACAAATTTAACGATTGTCGGATCGTTAAAAGTTGGTGAATCGCATCACAGTGATCAAATTGTCCAACATTTTTTACGAGCATCGCTATAAATATATGAAATATGGGAAAAAGCGTCAATTAAATGTCAAAGCAATATCTCGATGGTCGAAAGTAGAAAGGCCTTAACTCAAATAATTGTAACTTTTTAGAGGAGAAGGTAAAAACGAGACAGAAACTGCATCGCCGATGCAAATAGCTTAGAAAACATGAAGTATCGCCGCTATATCGGTATCGGATGCATCGCTTTTTTTAACAGTTACTTTAAAATTGGGTAAAGCGTATTTTTTTTAATTTTTTTTATAAAATTAAAATATTATTATATTTATTATATTACGTCTGTATTTTTGTATATGTTTTAAATTTGTGTAGGAAAACTTACCGCCATATTTATAATTAGTTTTTAAGTTTAAAAGATTTGTAAAACAAATTTTTTTATGTACATACATTTATATACACATTTTATTTAGAAACCTTTTTTTAATTTTTTAAGTTTTTTATTTACACGTTTTATTTAACAATTTGCTAATTTTAAAAAGGCAAATTCAAACACTGGCTTTTACAAACAAAGTGAACCGACTAAGGGAACTTGGAAGATTTATACACATACATTTATACACATTTATTATTTTATTATATGCAGCAAAAGATAGATTTATTTAACGCAGCATCTAATGCAATTTACCATTATTGACGCGATAATTATATTTTCTAAAAAACTATTGATTTTATTTAAACACAACACTTTTTATACATTTTTACTTTTTAATACATTTATTTTATTTAAACACTCGAACTACAATTTTTTATAAAGCAAACGATAGCACTTCTTAATCCGGCGGAAATTGCGCGTAAACTTTAATAAATTTATCAAAGTGTAGAGTTGTATTTAAAACATTAAAGCATTAGCAAAGTCTCAACTAGATAGACTTTAAAAGAGCTAAATTCAACACAAAGCTCGCAGCAGAAGATAATTTTATCTAATGCTGCATATAATACACACACACATACATTTATACATACATATTAATTATTTCATTATATGCAGCAAAAAAATAGTTTTATTTAACGCAGCATCTAATGCAAATTACCATTATTGACGCGATAATTTTCTTTTCTAAAAAACGATTGATTTTATTTAAACACAACACTTAATGCATTTTTACTTTTTAATACATTTATTTCATTTAAACACGCGAATTACAATTATTTTTAAAACAAACGATAGCACTTCTTACTCCGGCGGAAATTGCGCGTAAACTGTAATTAATTTATCAAAGTGTAGAGTTGTATTGTTGTGTGGAAATCAAAGATGATATTGTGCAGAGTTGTATTTTTATTTATTAACACTTAATGAAAACAAAAATGGTATTTCCATGTTTTCTGCTCGTTTTTTACATAAATAATAATATTTTATTATATAAAGCTAAATATTTTCAAGTTACAAATAACAGAATAAAGCTATGTTTAGACATACACCTTAATTGCGCAATCAACCAATTCATACAATTTAGGTCTAAATTGTTCTTAAATATCATACAAAAAACCATTTTAATAATTATCTATTAGAACTAAGTTATCATTAATTGCGTCAAGTTCCATTGAACAGACCTCATAAGACTGTTAAGTGAAATAAAATAATTATACCCTTCACCAGTGGTGCACAAGGGTATATATAGCTTTGTCATTCCCTTTGTAATTTCTACAATTTTTCAATATTGGTATCAATTGAAAAGGCTTGACCAGTAAAATGCAGTAAATTAAAAAAAATATAAAATCCAAGATGGCGTCTAAAACAAAATGGCGGAACACATTTTTTAACCTAATCAATATGGGTATCAAATGAAAGGGCTTGACTAGTAGAATACAGAAAACAACATAAAAATTCAAAATCGAGGATGGCGTCAGAAATATTAAAGAAAAATGGAGTATAACATGAAATATAGGTTAAGCTACCTATATACATGATGGTGAAGGGTATTATCAGATTCGGCACGGCCGAATATAGCACTCTTACTTGTTCACATTAGTGTTGTCACTAAACGGATTGGAAGGATAAAACAGCACAACAATTTATTAACTAAGAATATTTAGCATTAAATTGTTTTAATTATCACATTTTCGTATTATATACATGCATATTTACATACATATATACTTAATTGAAAATATCAATTGTTTATTTAAGGTTTAAAAATAAATTTCAATCAAAAATCAGTTTATAAAACCCTTTACACAACTTCGTTAATTTTTATGCATACGACAGTTAACCTAATTATTAGTATCTTACCGCTTTATTTGTGTTATATGTATAAAGTGGCAACATTAAATTTATATACAAACACTTCCGCTTGCAAATACTCGTATGTTTGAGTGTTTATCAAACAAAATTTCGTTTCTCTTTAACGAAATTTGCTCTTCGTGCTTGTAGAAATTTTGTTGGCGTCCTTGTTGCTCATTTTTAAACTTTCTGACAAACACTGTTGCTGTTAATTGTCATTGTTTTCTGTTTTGTATTAAAAAAAGTTTTTCCATACTATATTAAGTTATCGACTCGAAAGTAAATATGTACATACATATAAACAAACATACATGCAAGTATTAAGTTAAATTTGTTATTATTATTACATTTTTTATTATATATAGGTTATTTTAACTGTAAAATTATAGATAAAATTTAGTAAAAAATTCATTTACATAAATTGTAAAAGAAATCTGAGTAAGAAAAATTTTTATTCTTACTTGGTCAAGAAATTATAATTTTAAATTAAACGCTTAATTTTGGTATATTAGCTTAGGAATCATTTATTATATTTCAAAATGTGTATGTCTGATGTCTGTCAATTTTTTACAATAAAATACATACATAGGTATAAGCAATGTTTAAATAAAAAATTTGGTACATATGTATATGTATTACTACCCAGCAAAAAATTTAGAAGTCCAAATAGTTCACATTTACAGGACTTCAAAATCAGTAGTACGAAAATATTTATTCTTAAAAATTTCCAAAATGTGAAATAGTTTGTCATAAATAATGTGTTTCAAAATTAGCAAAATCATGCTAAATATCTTTAAAAATCGATGTTAAGAAACAACTTTAACTCATGCAAACACATCTTTTCCAATGACACGCTAATGGTAACTTCATAAGTATTTTCACCTCAATTAAATAACTTTATCACCAGTTGAACATCTGCAAAATCACTTTTTGTCAGTTTTTTTTTGCTGGGTAGAAAGGTAAATATATGTATTAATTACTATATTTACGAGAACGACGTCTCTTATTCAATTTTTTGGCTCTTATCTTTGACATATGGGACATTAGGAAAAATGAACCCGGCAAAATAAGTAAAATTAAATAAATTTTTAAAAATGTGGTCATGTCAAAGGAAAAGTTCCACTTGTTGGGCATTTCTACACTAAAGCGTTTAGTTTCCTCAAAGTAGGGTATATTGCGTAGTATGATAATGCCTTCACATAAAATACCCATGGGGTATAAGGGGATCCAAATTGTGTAACGTAACCAGGTTAACAAGCCGAATTCACGTTTCAAGATTTGGCTTATATAGTAAGGATAACTGAAAGGAAAATTTTTCAGTTATTAATAGATATAGTTTTTATTTAATGTACAAATAAAGATAGCTTTACCGAAAGACTTCTACTAGAGACCATATTAAAAATACATAAAATACCGCTGGTTTACTTTGCATGCGTTCCTCAAATTCAATCATAAAGAATAGTACAAAATTACGTCCCGAAACTTGCATAAGCGGCACTAAGGGATTGCCTTTAGTGTATCCAAAAACAGGATGCAATACCTCTAAATATTGTAAGAGTTGTATAAATTTCATGGCATTGCCTACAGCGGCATAAGTTTTGGGTATTGAAGCAGCACCATCACGATAATATAAAACACCCATAACACTTAGTATATACAGAAAGCCAATAAACTGGGCCAAA
Organism: Phyto melanocephala; assembly: GCA_941918925.1. Lineage (NCBI taxonomy): Eukaryota > Metazoa > Arthropoda > Insecta > Diptera > Rhinophoridae > Phyto > Phyto melanocephala. The sequence goes on from OW799236.1 coordinate 2,470,466, forward strand.
TTGTAAAATACCATATACACTTTTTTCGAACTTTCTGAAACGTTATATATAATAAAATAATAAATTAGTTTTTTACTACAAAGAGTCTTACCTTTAATATATCCTATTTCTTCTTTTTGCAAACGATCATATTCTTTGGAATAATCTTCAATAACATCTCGAGGCTTTTCATCTTCTAACAAATCGTCCTCTGTAAGCCAGCGGTCGAAATCAACTTTAAGCCATTGAGGCTTTTGTGGTGTAGCTACCAATCGAGGCCACCAACCCTTTTCCCACTTTCTAATCACAAACTGGACTTGGTTATCATTGAATTTAAAGGTTGATTCCTATAAATGGCAAAGGCTTTAATTTACCTCGTTAAAAAGTTAGTTCTAACAACACACCTCATCGTCTATGAAACCATAGAAGTGTATTTCAAACTTGTACTCATTAATCCCTTTAGCGCCCAGACCTTTAGCCTTAAATTTTACAGTTTTTGAAGTAAACTCCACTTCTGGATACTAGTAAAAGTACAAATACAAAAAAATAATGACTTTCTTTTAAAGACAGTGCTTTAATTTACCTTTGCATCCTTAAGATCAACTTTTAAAGTAATTTGTTTATCCGTTTGGGCCCAATAAACAAATGGGCTTAAATTTTGAACACCGGCATTTGAACTTTGTTTATTATTAATATATTGTGTTGATTTTGTTTCCGTCATTTTCCAATAACAATAAAATCGTTTAACTTTTCTAGTGTATTAAAAAAATACACAAAATTTTATTATACCAACTTTTTACATGAAGTTAACAACAAGAAAAAAAATACGAATGAATGGCAAATGACATAAACGACGTTTGCGCAATAACAAAACAAACATATTTTGAGAATATCAATTACTTGTTAGTGTTGTTAAAAAATGACAAAGAACTGAAACAACCAATGTAGACACAAATATTTGTGTTGCCATACTACAAAAAATATAGCATAGACACAGTGGTGCTAGAAATTTTTATAGAAAAACTTTCATTTGTCTAAATAAAAAATCTTAATTTTAGAGAAAATAAAAACAAATCTTATTAAATTAAAAAAATTAAAAGTCAGTGCTTAAGTAGTCAAAATTCAATAATAAATAAATTTATTTAATTAGTATCAAAATTTTCGTTAGACCAGCTAGTAAAAACTTTTTGTTAATGATGTTTAGCGGATCAAGATAAGAAACATGTAAAATTCAACATAGTTAGCAATGACATATTTTTTTTTTAAATAACTGCCTTTATTTTTAAAATTTTCTTCAAATTAAAAATTCCTACTCACATACTTACGTACATTGACAATGTTGTCTATTTTTTGTGCTAAATACAACTATGCTGCATATTCATATACTTTATAAATAAATACTTTATAAATAAGAGCATATGTTTCAGACAAATTGTTTGTCGGGACGAAATTCGACGTCTTTTTCAGAGAGAGAAATAAGTTTGTTTGGAAAACACTTAACTTGAATTAATGTTAATTTAATTCTAAATTTTCTTAATTTATATAATTTGCAATAGCAATCTATATGTTTTGACGAATTTTTGTGTAAGAAAAATCACATAACATTAATACAAAATATTGATATAAATTCGCCTTGATCCTAACATTTCAATTGCTAATGTAAAGAAGTTTTAATAACATTAAAATAACAAAAAAAAATTGGTACAGTATTGCCGATTTCATTGTTATTACAGTGATACAGTCCCTTCGATGTACGCTCAAGAGAGATTCCAGTGTATTTAAAAATTTCGAAAACAATTCTCGCATAATTTATGGTTTTTTTTTCTTAAAACTGTGTGCAACATAAACTTGTAGACTTTGATGTACATAAAATTTTTTAAATTATTTTTTATAAGAACTGTAATAAATATTTTATTTTTTTTTGCCATTTACTTAACCTTATGTTAACTGACATAAATTAAAAAAACTTTAATTATCTACGGACCATGTGACAATGTATGTTGATAATGATAGTAGTCGTCACACTTAGAATTTCATAATAAATATTTTCTTTTAACAAATAGTCAGATTAAATAAAAGTTAAGGAGAGAAAACTTTAAAATATGATTTTGTTAAATTTTTAATAAACAACTCACAAAATAAAAGTAGTTGTCATTAGTTTGAGAATTTTAATGTTAGTATTATAATAAAATGTTTTTTTATAATATTTTTAAAATTTTATCTTTTCAGATGCTTACCTACATGGAGAATGTTAAAATAAATATAAAGTAAGTCATTCATATTTTAAATATTTTATCTTGTATATATTGCAAAGTTTTGTAAAGGTTTTTTTTTTGTTAAAAAAGTAATCGAAAAAAAAAATTCAGTTTCCTAAATTTATAGTTAATACTAGTTTAACACCAGCCATAAACATACTGTAATGGATTGTGGCTAACCTTTTTAGCTTAAATGATTTCTCTAAGCGCCCCCTTTTTATATTAGTAGGACACTTGAAGTTCGACCAAATACATTAAAACTTATAATTTTTAAATCGATATTTAGAGAAACCTGATTTCAAATGTATTAAATTGAATTGAAAGGGAACTAACTAAATAAATAATGTATAAATCATATTAGTTTTGTAAACTTTAATATGTGTGTCTGGCTATGCATGGTCGTGGTAGGTGTTTCATGTAATTGTTTTGCCTTTAGGTGAGTTTAACTCCAAACATCTGTTCACAATTATCGCTCGCCAACACAAAACAAATTATAAAAGGGGATTATAGTGCACATACTTATGAACATTAATGTTATTATCCTTAATCACCATTGTACAAATGAAAGACATGTCAAACAGTGAAAAAGAAAAGTTTTAACAAATATTTAAGACTAGTATATAAAAATTTGAAATTTTTAATTAGTTGGATTATGTCCTACAATATTTATTGCTTTTAAGATTTACGGTAATTATTTGACTTGTAGTCGAGTTCTTATCAGATAGATATTAAGTTAAATAATTAGTTATTAAAAAACGTATGACATATCCTTTATGAATCGTAAAAATTTTTTAATTTTTACAAATGAGTTTTCTTAGGGTTATGACAAGATGTTTCTTTAGAATTCGTACATCCTATTCCTACAGAACAATTTGATTTTCACTGTATTTAAGGCATGTAATATTGTATATGAACAATCAAAATAACAAGTACATATGTACACCATTAAAGTTATTTATACGTACACATGTTTGATTTTTGTAAAACTAAGTATAAGTATTTTATCCAAAAAGAGTCCATTTTTAAAGTTTATTTACTGATGTTACTCTCTAAGTAGTGGTAAAATTTAATTTATTTTTATGTTAAATGAAAAAGACACAATTTCCTTCACATTGATGTATAATATAAATATATGTATTTATCCATATATTTATGTGTGTATGTATTTAACTCGATATTTGCAGTGTATTAAAACTTGCCATTTTTATGCACGCCATTACCATTAACTGCATTACCTTAGTAAGCAGAATATGATTAAAATAAAGTTTCTTGATATGAGTTGATATTTTAAAAACAATTATTAAAAAGAAACACGAAACAATAAATGAAATATTTTATAAATCAGTGTAAAGGATATTGTGTCTTTTTCAAATGAGGTAATTTTCGTTTAGTTTTCTAGACTTTCGTGGAAATATCCCACGTTGTTTTTTATATATCAAGTTTAAAAAGTCTGGAACACGGGAAGACGCTCAAACAGATCTGGATTGTATGTATTTTTGGATTAGAAGTGCGAAAGAAATATAAACAATTCCTGAAAAGTATACTTATAAAATTGTATATAAAAACACAACGCCAACTATCAGATTTTTTAAGCTGGAAATCGGGCAGGCGGTTTCTTAGTTTAATGAAACGTGTTTTTTTTGCTATATACACATATTTGTTAATATTTGAAAATGGCTTTGGGGGCGAATTCAAAAATCCCCTTTTATTTCTATAACATAATGAGAAACAGTTTTCATTTGTTAATTGCATTTTAATTATTGATATGCTTAAACTAACAAAATGCCAACCGTAGCGTATCTAATTCGTTGCCTAGTAGTTTTCTAGTTTATTATTTATGATTTTTCGGTAAGTGTATAGAAACACAAATGAAAGAAAAAACTTTTAATATTAACAAATACTTAATGTTATTACAAAAAAAAAAAAAATAAATAAAAAAAATAAGTGAGCATAAGGTTACAGTAAAAACATCAAATCAAATGTGTTCAACACGCATTCATATTGACTAAATGACTATCTGACTCATTGACTTATTACCTGGCTGATTGGCTGTTTGTTAGAAAATCTATTTGTTCTAGATTCAAAACCACACCACTTTTATCTATAGAGTGTGTTTTAAAAAATTACTCTTCAGTTCAAACGTGACATTTCAAGCGTATAGTAATTGTGATTTGTTTTTCATTGGTTTTGTAGTTTTTAGCATTTAAACAAAGCAAAAATTACTAAATTAAAAATAGCGGGTGTTTTAGTTTACTGCTTATGAATTTTACGGTTACATTTTCTTGCATTGAGTTTAAGTAAATAATTGCAAACCAAATGGCTCTTATAGCCCATCGTATGATATTACGTTCACGTTCTCGTCCAACTCCATCGAAAAACCAAAAATTGGCCCGCAATAAAGTTGGAGTTTTACTAGTGCCTTCGTTGGTCGACTATTATAATGAGCCAAATTCTAGTAATGAAGCAGATAAACAGACAACGGCTGGCACTCAATCCCATAATCAAACTGATTTATCCCTTAATGTATGTAGCAACTATAAACATCATAAACAATTTTAAAACATTATAAAAGTAAAACATATTTAGTTGTGTCAAAGTTTTAGATAAATTATTGTCCTGTTAAAATCAACCTGCACTAAAACACTATTAGTTTTGTTTTTTATAATAAAATTCATATCTCTTTTAATAGCATTTATATGGTAAACTGATTTCTGAAACTATTCTTGTATGTTTAATTTGTTTTGTTTGTAATATTTTTTTGATTTGTAATATTTCGTTTTAATTGTCCATCATAAATTTTAAAGGAGTAGTGGAGTGAGTAACAAACCACAAAGCTATAAAAAAAACTAAAACAATTTTTTATTTATTAAATTTTTCAATAAATTCTCTATTTTTTATTAAATAAAAAGAAACCAAAAAAAATTCGTTAAGCATAAGAGTTCTGATTATAATTAACACAAATTTGCTAATATAAAATTTTTAAACAATCAAAATTGTACTTTAAAATGTAGACTACATGTAATTTGACTGCTGTTAGGTTTATTGTTGCTTCTTTACCTAATTTGTCTAATTTGCCTAGTTTGTCTTTATGTTTCCTTTAAATGTGATAAGAAACATGTGATAAAATAATTGTAAAAAATATCCTTTTAAAACAAAAATTGTTTTTGTATATAGGCTAAAATTTAAAATAAGCAAATTAAAGCAAAAAAAATAATGCACACAAAAGCTTTTTTGTCCTAACTTTGTCAACTGTTTTCATAGGTACTAATAAAATATAACGTGTTGCTAAAAGCTGCATAACATGTGCTTCTGCAAGCTTTTTGAGAGATAAGTTTCATGTTTAGGCTTTTAAGAAATGCAGCACTCTATTACAGTAGAGGCAAACAAAAATATGTCCTTAGATAAATATTTATGAAACCTTCAATTATTGTGCCCCCTTTTTTTAAAAAACAGGTTGTTTTTTTAAATTAAACTAACCCAAATAAGATATTAATATAACAGCTGTTCAAAGATCAGTTAAAAGAAAACCATGTTACACAGTAAACATGCAAAAAGTATAAGTATAAAAAATTGAAGTAAGAAATATTTTTTTAAGCTCGAGATGACTGAATCCAATGTGTTTTAAGTGTTAAGACTTAAATTAAATAATATTGTTTAGAATAATCACATAATACTCATTTAAACTACATTACGAAGAAAGGAATATATGATTTGAGTTAAAGCTTAGTTAAAAAATTTTATGAATTTTTTGTGTCATTGAAATAACAAAAAATAAACAAAAATTGCATACTTTTATTCTTCTGTTTAGTGTCATTAATTCAATTTACATAATACACATTTGTCCTATGTCAACGTAAATTTGTGTGAGACTTTGCAGTCTCTGCAAATCTAGATATCGAGAGTCCTAATAAATTCTCACCCACATTCGTGCAAAATGCTATTGTTTATTTTCAATTTATACACGGTATTCCGTACTAAAATGCAAATACACAAACATAATAAAAATAAAGAGGAAAAGTAAAATTTTAGTACTAAAGGTACAATAAAAACAATAATATTATCCTCATGCTCAGCTAAATAGTCCTATGTAATAGGACTAAAAGCTAAAGGCATGTTTAGTGTAATTCCTCTTATTTTTTAGTGATTCTTGATTTTTTTTTTAATTTTTTGCTTCACTTCGGCACACGGAAACACGACATATCCCACAACGTCCATGTACAATGTGCATGAGATGGTTGGTAGTAGGTAGCCTGTTTTATTAATTTGTGCTAATATTTGTGCATGTTTATATGTATTGTATGTATGAGAGCTTGTACTTTTTTTCCTTGCCATTTCGAAAAGGGCTGTAGAGTAAAAGGTACAACGAGTATATTGTTGATTGTGTAGCAAGCAGCAAGGTTCTTTGTTGTTGTTGTTGTAGTAGTTGAAATCTAAAAGCAGGACTAAGTGTATAAATCGTTTCCATATTTGGCCAGTCAGTCGTGTTTTTGTTGTTCGTGCTTGTTGTCGTCGTTGTGTTGTAAGATAGAAATAAAATTATTATTTTTTTTTTAATTTTTTTATTAAAGTTTAACTTAAAGCCTATTTAAAAAAAAAATGCACTAATAAAGAGCTGTGCATACATGCATATTAAAAATGTATAAATGCATTTATATGTTGCAATGTACGTGTGTGTGCTTGCAAAAAAATAATGGATCATTATTAAGTGTAATTTAGAGCATATAAAATAAATATTCTACAGTTTTATAGCCACAGTTTGTGTTGTGTGTATTTTTTCCCTGCCACTTAGACGTATGAGTTACGAGTGTCTGTGACCAATAAATCAAATCACTTATACGCCGTGTGAAATTTTTTCAAGGAGATTTAAAAGAAAGCAAATGTACATTTCGTTTTTTAAATATTTCATTTCTACGCTTTTAACTTAAGTAAAAATGTTAAAACAAAATTATTCAAATAATTATATTCGTTATAAAAAACCAATAAAATAACAATTAATGCAAAAATGTGCCTTCCATATAATAAATATACTATGTATCTACATACATATGCATAAATGTAAATAAAATCACACCCTGTTTGATGATGATAATGGTCACATCAAATAGTTAAAAATGTGATACAACTGAGCTTCAAAAAAAAAATGAAGAAAAAACAGCCAAGGAAAAAACGTAAAAATGATTAAATTTAAGTAGTCTAGTGATGAATATTTTATATTATTTTGTGTAAAATAAGTATGGACACTTGTGTGTCTGTGTGTGTGTGTGTGTATGTGCATTGAAATGTTAGTTAATGTTTTTTTTTTTTACAAACTACACATTATTTATAGTTCATTAGTTTATTTTGTATCTTAACTACCTACAACGATTGATTACACTCTTTTTTACACCCACCTGCATAAATAAAATATCTTTTGCGAAAATCATTTAATATATTATATATGAATTAACGAGGATAGACGTAAAATTATTTCTCTTTAATTGCAAAAATTTGAGCTCAACGTTTTTTTTTTAACGTTTAATAGTTATTACACTAAAAAAAACAAGTTTCAACTTGAAAAAATTACCACACATTTGTCAACTATTTTTATTAAGATATTTGTCTTAAGCAAATCTCGAATTAATTTATTATTTGTGAAATATGTATTTACATTTTAGATTTTTATAGGCTGTTTGACTTAAAAAAAAGCTTAGTAAACTTCTGTTTATGGAATATTATTACAAAATTCTTGCTTCAAATTACATTTAAATGTATGTTCGTTTCGTTTAAGGAATTAAAACTATTTACATTTTTCGTTAAAATTTTTTGATAAATTTAATTTTTATAAAAATTTGGTAAATTTTCTTTTATAAAAATTTTTTGAAAAATGTTTCAATTACATAAAAATAATTTATAAAAGTTGTTTTAATGTGTTCATAACATTTATTTGATTATTTTAAAAAAATTTGTTAAAATGTAATAAATATACTAGTAATGAAAATAATGCGAAAGAAACTTTTTTTAATAAATTCCTTATAATAAACAAATAATTTATTAAGAATGATTTCATTAAAAAAATACGCCTTTCGCTAATCTTTCTCTTATAAAAACTAATAGATGCATACATTGGGTTATTTATATACAATATATACATTCATACATTTGTATGTACGTTTAAAAAAATGTATAAAATTTTATTGTTAATTGTCGTACGTAGCCTTGAGGGTGTGTATATTAATGGCAACATTTACAAAAAAAAAGCAAATCAGCGTAATGTTTATAACATGTACAATTTTCATATACATATGTATAAATGTATGTGTTAAACAACATTAACTGCTCTCAAAACAATAATAATTACATGCAATGACAACAAAAATAATACTCATACGTTCATACGTACAATACAAAAAAGACAAAAACAAATTGCATAAACCACAGCGACACTACTACTAAAATAACAACTACTAATAGCAATAACCATAACAATAACAACAAACAAGCAATAATTGTGATTGATGAACTACTCAAACTATAGTACAAACAAAATTATTTTATGCACACATTAACTCACTAACATATGTATACTAATTCTTGAGAGATGTGTAAAAGTGTAAATAAATATGAGCATGAATACAAGTAAATTGCAATAAAAAGAAAACAAAATTAAATAACAACTCTAACAACAGCAATAACAACAGTTTAGTGTTTACTTTAATTTTTTCCGTTTTCATTTCTAATCAGAGTAAAGAAAGATCTTAATATATTTTTTTTTTATTAGTAGACAACAATAATGCTTATGTAAAGCATACGTATGCAAGTATAAACATGATTTTTATTGATTAATACACCAAAACAAGCAAAGATTTACGTTTGGCTCTTTTTAAAAATTTTCATATAAAATTATACTTCATAGGTATTTATGTGCATATAATCTATAGGGATAAAAATACAATGTTAAAACGTTTAATCCTCTTTCATTCCTCTTAATCTTCTTTAAGCCCAGTTATCATTGGATAATTATTTCTAACTCCTCTTTTAGGTTTTTAGTGTTGAATTTCCATTTCTTTTAGTTTGGTACTATAAAATAATTTTTATTTAATTTTGTTCTTTCCTCATCTATTTTAATCTTAAATTGTATTTGGATACGGTCAAGGCTGTTCGTTGTATATTTTGCTTAGATTTTTTTCGAAAAGAATCCAGATGCTGTTCTTGCTTATTTGTAACAATACTGCTTAAAGTGACTTAAGTAAATAGATTTTGAAATATATTAAAAACTATAATAACCACTCAACAAAAACACATACGCAAACAAACACACATTTAATAATATTTGAAGCAAATTTAATATTTCTGTAGCATAAGTTTCAGTTACTAGAATATAGCAAAGTCCGAAACAGTGAAGGAGAAAATAAACCAATATTAGAGATTTTATCAGAATTAAAGAAAATATCAAACGTTTCATAAAAAAGAAAAAATCTAATAATATACATACATATGTATGTACACTCGAACTACTTTTTGGAAAATTTCCACATATTCTTTTTCAAAAATTTATCAAAACTCGTTTATAAATGAAAAGTGAAAATCCTTAATTAGTTTCCTTAAATTTTATTCAGTACTGTTATTTTGCGAAATAGAAATCAACAAAAAAATTATTCCAAAAATAACTGTTTGTTTGAGAGATTGTAGTTGTTCTCATTCTCTGCTGGTGTTAGGAAATTCTGGTAAAACGGTCATAAATATTTAAAAACCCCCAAAAGCAGCCAATGAAGCATGTTGTGAAACGTGCTCTGTTTGCATATAAGTGCACACATGCATACATACATACATACATACATACAAAAGTAAATATATGTATTTATATAAATATAAGCATGTGTATAGCGAATGCAGTTGCATACTGCATGTAGGCAAAAAAACATACTCACAAGGAGATAAATACACACACATACCAACAATGATGATTATTTTAATACAACTTTTCACAGTTACTCACTATCTCGAACAAGCACACATACTCTGTGTGATCTGTATGGTATTAAAAAAAAACAGATTGTAGCAATTTTACTTTCATTTAAATGAAAAATTCAACAAGAATTATAAAAAATGTAATAAAATGGAAAAAAATGCCAATTTTAACTAGTATTTAAGATTTTATACAAAATAAAAATTATAGTTGCTAGTAGTATTACAGATCATTTTTTCAAGCCATGCTTTAACTAACCATACATACATACATACATGCATATAAATAAATCTGAGAATGCAGTTGTAAGTGTTTTTGTATTAAATCTATATTGAACTTCACGTACACACGTCTATTTCAATTGAGGACATATAATTTCCAGCTTCTTTCTATTCATGTGTGTATTTATGTGTGCAAAAAAAAAATCGTACTAAAAACATGTTCACCTCGTACAAGTTATTTATATAGAAAATTAAAACAAGCTCAATTTAAAAATTAAACCCAAAACGAAATTGTGCCGAGTAGGTAACAAACGTTGTTGTTTTATACAAATATTTATGCACAAATATATACGAAAAATAATAAATTAAATTACCAGGACAAAAAATCGAGAGTAATTCATGCACACACTTGGAATACATTTATACATATTAAATAGACATGTGTATGGATATGTAAGCATTATTACAAGTATGCCAAATAATCAACATTGGCATAATATTTTTAGTCTTATTTTCACGTAATTGTTAGGATTATAATTATATTTTTTTTTTTAAACAGCAAAACCAAAAGAAGCGTATTTACATGATTTTTAAACTTTAAGTTTTTCATTAAAACTTTAAAAAATCTTACAACATGAACTACATGTGGTATGAGTAATATTTTTTATATAACATGATACAAATTATATACCAGTTTAAATTTATCGAGTGTTGTAGTGTAAAACACACTAGAGCCTCTGACTGAAATCAAAACTATAAGCTCCAGGCTCTACAGTACACCATTGCGACTATCTGTGGATCTGATGGCTATAGCAGGCGGTCTTACTCAGTTTTAGAATCTTCTTTGATTTCTCAAGATTTAGGTCAACCCGTAATATGTTCTTCATTTAACCGGCAGCCGCATTTTTGAATTTCTGAAAAAGTTTAGCATTTTTCAAGGTGATGGTACCCTTCTTCTTCTTCTCAATTCTCTGGTATTATGGTAATGCAGTTAATGTTCTCATAACTCGTTGGAATTTTGTCTTTTGTTAACTCTAGTTTAATGGTCATGGTTTTATGGCAGTGGATAAGGCCGCTTCATATTTCACCTGTATCTCAACAGAATTGTTAGTATATGCTCAGTAACCATTGTTGGTATGGTTCACATGGCACCGCATATATTAATACACCATTGTCCTTTGACCTTTTGAAGAGGTTTTTTACCTTCTTCTTAAAAAATTTCTACCAGACTATCGAGGTTTATTTGACTTTGAAAGTGATCAACAATTGATCAGTGGCTAACAAAGCGTAGATGAGACTAGATTAGATTTATTTTAGCTTTACAAAAACTAACTTGGACACATAATAGAAACAAATACAGCCTTTGAGTTCTATGTATGTTGGCATTTATCACATACTTATTCCATTTTAAAATTGTGTATTAAATATCATGTCTTTATGTTTATTTTGCTGTCATATTTAAATAGTTTTTGACTTTCTATGTAATTAGAGATTATTAGTACTTATATCAATTTAAAAACGATATTTCATTAAAAAATCGATAACCCTTTTTTTAATATTTAGTTTCATGCACATGCAAATTGTTTTTTTTTACAGAAATAATAAACAAATGCAAATATTTATTTTTCCTGTTGTAACCTATAATTTACTAATTTGTTGCACGCTCCTGTTACAACAAATATCTGCTGCTTGCCTACTCACCTGCAATTCATTTGAAACTACAGATTTTTTTTTTTTGGTAATTTGTTATATGACAAAAAATAATAAAAATCAAGAAAAAAAACACAAACAATGTTTAAGGTCTAAAAGTGAAGTGGGTGCTTAGTTGTCTTAGTTTAGAGCGTTTTGTTTGCGTAGGCTAAAATGTTTATTTACCACTCTCCACACAACTGTAGGGTCTTGTTCATTTGCATTTTGTGGACTTTTCTAATAAAAAAAGCAAACACACTCGTCATATTTCTAGTACATATTCCTATGTAAATATGTACACATATGCATATGTACTTAAGATGTATATATTCTTATAATTTTTTATATAAGACTACAGACTATGCAGACTACATACATACATATGTGTGTGTATTTCATACTTTTATATTTTTTTAATGTTCTTGTAAGGAGAATAATTAAAATCTGTTCACTGTTTACTCACTCACCTACAAGAAATCATCTGAATTACAATCTACCCCTTTGGTTTGACTTTATGGGGGGTGCTCTACCACATTCGAGAGTTATTTCTTTTAAATTGAGGCACAAAGGATGACAGTGCATAATTTATAAAAAGTTTTAGACAGATTAAATTGAAACCAACAACAGTTGTACGATAACAACAACAAGAACTATGTACATATGTATGTGACACATGTTCATATTTAACTTTATGGAATAAAAAAATACAAACGATCGAATCATTTGTACGTACGAATTTATTTTAAATATTTATTTAACTTTGAACATTTTATTTACTGTGATTTAAATGACATTAAAATGTTTTAAATAAACAACAACAAACTTCAAATATATGTTCTATAAACTGTTTGAAATTGAACTGCAACCCTAGGGGATATTTGATTTTGTTTCTTTTCTTTTTTTTTTTTTGACAAATTAAGTGCACACATAGTTATATTACTTACATATGCATAAATTTGTTGGTTTTATAACCATGAGACAGATGCTGTGTTGAGATTTTTTCAAATAAAGTGCGTAAAAAATTATGGGAAATTAAATAAATATTTCATTTTTTAAAAGACAAATTTGTAAGTTTTAAAGCTGTAAAATGTATTACAAGTATTTCCATTTTATTAAAGAAAAAATTACAAACTCAGGGTTAACTTTATTATTATAAATTTTTTTCAACCAAAACAATTTTGATTAAATTTTAATAAAAATTCGTACGCGAACTTTTTTGCCCAAGTAAAAAATAGCAAATTCAGTGTGAGCTGCATTATTATAAATTTTTACAATCAAAACAATTTTTTGTGATTGAATTTATATGAAAATCTGTGCGCATACCTTTTTGCATCACTGTACTTAAAAATTCTCTCACCAATAAGTCAATCAAAAATCTCTTAAAAGATCTCTGGCTTATGCTAAATTAAAATCAAATTATAATTTTTGTAAAGTAGCTCTCTTATCGTTACACATCGGGATGATAGCATGTAACAGCATGTTGAACATGAACACAAACAAATCTATGAGTGAAATTTATATTTTAACTCTAAGTAATAAAAAAACTGTACATTCGCTGGTTTGTCTGCGCGATTTAAATCTATTCTCTGTACCTGCGGAAAGATATAATGAAACAATTTTCTTTTATATTTTAAGAAGTTGTGGCACCTCCCATACAAGCCAAAAGTAATCAATAACATTGTTTAAATGTATAATACAAATTGTATTATTTATTTTTTGTTTTAATTTATTTATTAAACTTTTTGTCTAAGACATATAATTGTTATAAATAAAATAATTTGTTTAATAATTTCTTGTTTGGCTGAGTGAAATACATTTTCCAAAACAACCATGGTTTCATCGTAAGCACTAAATATTTAATCGGTAAATACGTATTTACTGTAAATATTTTCTATTTAATTCCGTAACAATTACGATGCCTTTTTTATTTTACCACAACAAGTTAGAATATAATTTAGCACAACAATACATTTTCTCTGGTTAATATTTTTTTATTGTCACGCGTTTTGTTTTGCTTTAGCCATTAGTTTGATAGCGATGAGATTAATTTTACAGTTTTTTAAAATTTTTAATTATACCCATCACACGAAAGAGTGAAAGGGTATATATAAGTTTCTTCTTCCATTTGCAATTCCGACAGTATTCATTTGCGACCCCATAATATTCCGGATCCTTATAGATGGAAAAGTCAATTTATCTTTATCCATATGTCCGTCCGTGTGAGCGTTGAAATCGACTTTTTGAAGCCCACACATATCTACGGAATGGTATATGGTATTAAATGATCAGAAATGCTTTCGTGAATTTTGCTATTAAAAACCAGCAATTTCAGATCCATTAGTGGCTGAGATATAAGCAAAAAACTATATGTAGTGTCTCTGTTCTACTTAACAAAGTTAATTTTTGCAGCTCTCAGATAACTTATCGACACGTTTGTTGAATGTCACTATAAGATTATATATTAAAATATTGATAAAAATTTATTAGTTCATTACCTACAAAGATATTGACAAAAATATCAACTTCTTCTTATTGATACTTCAACTACAAAAACAACAATAACAGCAAGCGGTCATTGATAAATACGTTTGTTGGGATATGTGTATGAACGTGATGAAACAAACTATATGAGTTTTAGTTGTTATTTTTTATGCTTATATGTCGAACGAACATGATCATTTCAACAAGTATGTATGTACATGCCATGAATGATCATTATATATACATATGTACATTATGGTTAGAGGTGTTATCAGATTCTGCACAGCCGAATATACCACTCTTACATTTTTCTTTAATCATTTGCATTTTGGTCAGCATTCAATAGAATGATCGGAATGAGCAGAATTGATCGTTTAGTTTTAATTTTATTAATATATTTATATCATTTGTTTGTGATACCAACGCGCAGGATATTTGCTAGTTTTTATATAGAATTTAGCTAAAATACATCAACAATTTTCGATAGTCTTGTTATCTCTCGCATGTATACTTTTTTACATTGCTTAGAAACGAAAATAATCCTTACAAAACTTTGCAATATAATTATATATATTTTTTCCATCATTTAGCAAAGCATTCTTTTATAAATCTGTAATATGTGCTCATTTAACAATTTTTTTGCAGCTTTAAATTTATACATATATAGATAGATATAGAAATACTTTTATAGAAAAACTTAGTTTAGATTTTAAGATTCCAATTATATGTATGTATGTAAATGTTGTTGTATTTGTTCCTTAAATGCTGAAAACGATAACAATAACAAAAAAAAAACGACGACAACAACTAGAAATAATTAGTTTTAAAAAATTTATAATTTTGTTATATTCACACACATATGTAAACATTTCTTGGTAATTTTATGCGAATGTTGTTGATATTTCAGAGAATTATTATGTAACTATCGATTTATATACAATTTGTATGTACAACAACTAGTAGTTATAGAGGGACAGGAAAGTGAATATTTATTTTGATTTCTTTTTTGAGTCTTCTAAGGCGAAGTAAAACAGTTTAGTACAGAGCAGTGCAGTTTTAGTTTGATAAAGATAGAAACTATTTTTGTAATAGATATTTGTTTATGTTTGTAAAATACATGTAATAACGTCATTACATCTAAACATCATAATCATCAACGTCATCATCTTTATTAGTATTATTATTATTGTACCTAAACAATTCCTTCATAAACAAATGGAAATTGAAAAATAAAATAAAGTAAAGAGGAAATATAATATGTGGTAGAATAAGAACTCATTTAGTTTATATGTAGAACTAACTATTTATCATATTATAAACAAAATAATTAAAAATTAAAAAAAAAAGTTAAATGCATAGAAAATCCTAAAACAAATTAATATAAATTAAAATAAAATTCATTAAAACCCAAATATCTATTCAAATAGTTTATAAACTCAACATTTATTACTTAATTTGATATAGATATATATTTTATAAGTGTATTCTGTTTTTCAAACCTTATACGATGTGACCTGACCTTTAGGGGTCTTTCTCGTTCTTTCTCCTGATCTCTTTCTCACTCCCTCACATACTCATACAATTTATTACGTAACGTCGTAACCTAATATACAACAAATTGTATTAAAGTTTAAAAATTCAAGGGATTACGTGCAAAGATCATATTTAAATTAGCTTTAATTGTACAATTAACTCTTAAACCGTTTTTTTTATGAATTTTTTTTTTTTAATATTTAAACATATATGCAACAAAGTCCATGTATGTTATTTAAACAAGTTGTAAGGTAATTTTTAACACAAAACTTGAAATTTCCATTTTACTTATTTATTCGTTCTTAACTAGACTTTAGTTAGATTTATTAAAATTTTTTTTTAGTTAAAAATCCATTTTGTAATATAAGCTACTATACTTTTTTTATTAATTAACATAATAAGCAAAATTCATTAAATGAAACAATAATTTTATTGGTTGTACTATAGTTCTTTTTTAGAGATAATTTCTTACAAAACTCAAAATTAGTGAGCATTTGTTAATATTCCAAAAATAATATTTTCCGAATGCACAATACTTTAGAGAGTTTTTTCGTAAGCACTTTATTATTATAATTTTTATTTTCCCTACAACATTTTCACAAAGAAAATAATTAGAAAAACAATTGTTTCAATATTTAATTAAATGTAAAATGCGTGTTTGAACTTAAAACATACTCATCTTATATCATTGTCTCTTAAAAGAAGTCCTTTTTCTCTTCAATAAATAAAAAAATAAATTCACGCAAATCAACAACAAAACAATCTCACACAGAGAAGAACAAATTTTTGTCTACCCTCTAACTTAAAGTTTACATTGTTTTTAAGCCTTATCTAAACTAAACTACACTAGCACCTAGTACTAACTTTGACTTTGTTTAATGAAATACTTTTTGCTATTCTTAGTTTATACAATCCTGAAAATCTTAAAACTAAACAGAGAAATATTTTTTTTACATTTTGCTAAAATAAACCATTTGTTTACAAACAATTTTAAGTCGGGAATTTAAAGAAATAAGTTAGTTTTAAAACGTAAAACAGTAGAAAAAAGAAAGAGAAAAAATGTATGCGGCAGCAGGCGGCGCTTCGTTGGCCTCACGTCAGGCTCGACAACGACAGCGGCAGCAGAAAAAGACCCAACAACTTCAAGCGAAACTACATCCACCGAAGGCAGCGGGCTTAGTCGTTGCCGATCATGGCGCTTCCACGCCCACGCGACAATCTCGCCAATTCCACCAATTGCCCAATAACTACTTACGTACACCCCAGGCTCAGGCACGCAAGCTTAGTGCCAGTTATACGGCACAATCAAAGCTTCTACTGCCAATCGATGAAGGCGACACTCAATCGGTGCTGCACATGCACATGCATTCGCATGCCCATGGTCATCAGGTCCATGCGGGTCACAGTCATCACGCCCATAGCCATGCCCATCAGCATCACCAGCACATGAGCCGCTATACACTGGACACCCAGCACGCACATCATCACCATCACGGACGCGTTTCGCCGAAACTGGTTCACCGTCATTCGGGCAGTAGTGGCACTAGCTTCCATCATTCACACTTACCAAAATCGGCTACCGCTACGCTGCCACTTGTCTCGCAGGTCGAGGCCACACCCCCGACGTCGCCAGCGGGCGTGGCCGTCGCCGGCGACCAGGTTACAGGCGGCACCCCACCTACGACGACTGGTCAGGAGGTCAGTATGGCTTTGCCTTGCCACGACTCAATCATTGTGACGCCGGCCACGCCCATGGCTTCGCCTGGTCACGTGGCCAAAACACCACTGGGCGACGAACTTTCCGAAGCTGCAGCGGAAAAACAACCACTTACCGCCGCCGTCGATTCCTGCGATGACGACGATAACATGCAGCCACCCACCGGTCCTCTTGAACGCAAGTGCAGCGTCTATCGTATGCGTCGTAACGATGCCTACGAACTAGATGCCAGCTCTGCGGTTAACGGCGTTAAACGTCAATTCAAAGAACTGCAATTCAATCAGCAACATCAACAATACGAGCCCCTGCTCACCGATGATCCACAAATAATTTTTAAGGGGTTTGCCAGCAGTGGCAGTCGTAAAGTTCAATTGTGTGCCTACTGCGAAGAAGGTATTTGCGTCTGCGAACATATTGAGGTAATTACAACCCCCACCAATAAAAAAAAATTAAAACAACAATGGCCGCAACAAAGCGTCGCACAATGACTGACTGGCCCTATTTCTCTGTGTACTCAATATTTGCTAATTTTTTATATGTTCGATTAAAAAAAAATTAATATGTACTGCTACTACTACTTCTATGTAATACTTAACGCAACCCATAACAAAACACATACAGCACAGTGGGACCAAATGTAAAAGATTTTATATATTAATTGCATTTAGTGGAGCTAAAGAAAAAAAGTGCCAAATAATTGTAAAGCTCGAAATAGGCATTAGGAAAATTAACTTTTAAACACCCTGCTTGAAAAATTTCTTAATGATGTGCCTTAACTAAATGAAAATTATAAATTTGTATATTTCGTCTTTCCAACCTGGTGCATAAATAGAACCATAACAAATGGACTACGTTCAAGTCTTTTCAGAACTAACACTTCGTTTGTCATTTACGAAGACGTATTCTTAATTTTTTATAAGGATTTAAATTTGATGTTCAAAACTAGTCTAGGGAAAGAGTTTGGCTTTAAAAAATTAATTCTGCAATTACCCTGTTCGAATAAAAACTATTATGCAGGATGACATTATAAACAACTATTATTTCCATAAACAATATTATAAATAAGTTAAATATTTCCGATAAACGAGAAATTTGTTTAAAGTCTTTTCCTAGTATTTTACAATACAAAGTTTTTGTCCTTAAATTTATCTGCTTAATCAGTAGATTATTTAATTTTTTTCTCTTACTGTTTCACCTTTGATCCCACTGTGCGCCAACTTGTTTTTTATTACGCTAATTACTTACAACTAACTGAGTGTCTAGCTTTCTATTTCACTACTTTTAATATCATGCTATTTTTATTGCTACTTTTACTTGAGAAACAACAAAATATATTTTTTTTAAGTTTTTATACTGTGTTGTGCTTTGTTTGTCCTTTCAGTGTATTTTTTTGTTTGCTACACCTTCTCTTTATTAGTTTAACTGTGTGAGTGATTGAAGAAAGTGTATTTTTTCGCGCAAAATTTTAATGTCAGTATAATTCTTTTTGTTACACGTTTTGATATACGTATGTACAAATTAAAAACTAACACACCTAACACTAGCTTATCTCATATATATACATGTACATACACACATTCATCTAGAAAGAAAAACATATATTTAAGTACCTACATACAAACATATATTTTTAATACTTCATTTAATAATGAGGTTTATTCGAGGATTTCTGTTAAAAATTAATTCGTATTTGCTGGCTTATGTATATGTATGTATGTCTGTGTGTATATGTGTTATTTGTATTATTTTCTATGTTTTGTGTAATTTTTAATGTTGCATGTTTGTTGTTTTTCGTGTCATAATATTTTCTCGCATGTTTCCTTCATATATTTTTTATCACTACTCCTCCTCCTTCCACCCACCCATCAAAACTAAACTAAACCATACTTATAGTTAGTGTTTTTGTACTCACATTTTCTATGGTATAATTTTAAGTTTTTTTCTTTTCAATAAAAGCCCCAAAAATGTAACAAAAGTGACTATAAAAACTACTTATTAGTTGTAAGAGGTTTAGTTGGGCAGTCATTGTCATTGTCACTGTCTTATTTAACGCCCACCGACACATACATACATCCTTTATTCATTTTCTCTTTATAAATAATTTATATACAACTTTCTATGTATGTACTTCTATTACATTTTTTTGCGATTTCTTAGATTTTCATATAGAAAACAAAGAACATATATGTTGATAGTTTGTTGGTATGTGTGTAGTTCCGTTTTAAAGTTTATACTTGTTGTTTGTACAAGAAAGTTTAAGCGACGACAACTTGGTAAACACTTAATAAAATAATTACAGGGACACTAAATACAGGATTAAGTTAAAAATAGATTTACATACATATGTATTTTAAAAACATAATTCATTATTTATTTGCCATCAAAAGAACAACGTTATTAGTTTTGTTTTTAAATAAAAAATATAAACAACTTTTTTAATAACAAATTTATCAAAAATATTTAAAAAAATTAATCCAACATTATTTTAAGATAAAATATTAATGAATGAATTAATGAATTATTTATTGTAAAAAACATTTAATTCAAAATTCGTACGATGTAATGATTGTTATGTAATGTTGTTCATTGTTTGTATTTTTTCTTTTAACTTAAAGTCACATCAGCTCAAAATAACTAGCAAGCTGTACTTCGAAACAGGGTAACTAATACCCTTTATATAAAAAACTTATTATATGTTTCATTTCAGGAACAAAAAATGTAAGAGTTTTCAATCCTGGTATTAGACATTTTTATTAAAATTGTACAATTCGTTTCAATAATTAGATAGGATCAAATGAGGGGGCGGGTACCTTTCACACAAAGAAAATATATAAATTTAATGGCGTATCTGCAGAACTAAATTTATTAGGGGTTTTTAATTCTATGTAATTGGCTACGAAATTATTTTGACTTTTTCGGGTGCAAAATCGTTAGGATTAAAATAGAGGACGTGCTGCCACCCCGCTCCATACCAAAAAATACATTTGATATAATTTCTGAAAAACTGTAATCTTGTTTACACGTAGCACAAGCTACTTTTCATAACGATTTCTTAATTAGAGCCAAAACTTAAAAGGATAAAAGAAGGGGAAGTTATGCCCACATAGAAGGGGGAGTGATACCCTCATACGACTAAAATACTATTTATGACAATTATTTTAAACCAAACAAATGGTGGAGGATAATATTAAAATATATCCCCTAATAAATACAATGCAAAAACTTTGTTGTGTTCTTCATTTTGTGTATTTTTTATGTTTGACCCTTAGACAATTTGATGGAAATCGATTCTCAATCAAACTTATTTTACTTCGCTCTAAAATTTTAATTTAAAACTCATAATTAGCTTAAACATAACGAAATTGGGATAAAAAAAGATTAATAATAATAAATAATAAACCATTTTTAAATTTATATTAAATTTAATGTTAGATCAGCTTTGTGATGCAGTTTTATTTCTTAGCTGTGGTAGGGCTCAGTCTGTCCACGGGTAGTTTCAAAGGTCTGCTTCTACCTACAGAGCACGTGTCTGGGGAACAGACATTGGCACAACTTCGGGTCGCACTTTTAATGGCCAATTCTGCTACAGCTGGTAGCTGCTACATTCTTTCTTAAAACTTTGACGGTTTATACTAAACTCGCTATTAACCCAATGAGAATTATAAGTAATATTTTGTGTTGCTATGGGTATATAAGTTAAATTGTAATGGCACATTACAGCTTTAGCTTTCATATGAGCCAGAAGGCATACAAGTTTTCATTAATCTTCATTAAATAAAATTGTGTTACTAGAAATTACTTTTTTTTCACAGAGCTATTTTATTTAATTAATACATTTCAAGATATCGCTTCTTTATTTGCTAATAACTAGCAAGTTTTAAAATTAATGTTGTGTGACTAAAATTTTTTTTTTTCTAATAATAGTAATTTTTATAAAATGAAACGTGTGTACCTTTAATTATTTTCACGAGTAAAGCATTATCGCACATATGTATATGTAGTTGAGAAAGATAAAATTTTGGAATACTGCCTAAATGAGCTATTAAGCAGCTACTACGTTGTTATGCTATTCTGCTTAAACTGATAACAAAAATTATTACTAAGTTCTAGCATATTTTGCCATTAAGGTGAAAGAAATTTACCTTAAAATGTTTAAAGTAAAAACTTCTACAAATCTGCGTTAAATAAAAAATAAAAAAAAACAATATTTTATCTCAAAACAAATCTCTAAATTATTAATAAAATGATCATTTATGCAAAACTCATTTGCTGTTAAATGTTCAAATAAGGACACAATGTTAAAAGATAATAAGGAAATTTGTTCTTAAAATATTTATTTAGACATGAAATTTTAATATATTTATGTATGTACTTTTGGCTAATTTACAAGGTGTCCTAAGTGTCGTATTGTCATAATGTCATAATTATTTAAATACTACTTCAATACCGCTTTGTTGTACTGGCAAGAGGCCAGATCAGGCCAAAATAAAGTTAACACTTCATGTTGTGTAACAAAAGGTTTTAGTATCTTCTTCAAGGAATTTTTGATAAACATTTCTGCTCTCTACACACAAGTGCAATTGCGTTTAATTTTTTTTTGTCTTAAATTTGTGCTTCATAAAACCCTGTGAATCTACAATGAAAAATTCCTGATCTGAAATATAAAATAAACATCTCGTTTTTCGTGATGCATAAATTAAATTTCTCAAAGAAACTTAGACCAGGTTTTTTTTTACTTTGAATACAAAGAACTTGGAACAATCAACTTTTTGAACGACCTTTCCCCCTGAAACGTTGGAATTTATTTTCATTATTATTTCATATGTCTACTGAGGGTAAATCTAGAAGTTTTCAAAAATTTTTTTAAAATATTGTATTAATTTCCAAGCATACTAAAGAATTTTTTAATTAATTTAATTTTTTGATGGACTCTTTTACCACACACAGTCCTTACTTCGGTAATGTTTAATGTCAAATAACATAAGCTCTATGTCTTGACTAGCCATTGATTTTTAGTCATTGAACATATAAGAGTGTGTACGTACACCCAGTAAACAGAAAACAGGCAATCGAATGGTTAAATTTCTGCAATCGAACTTTTCTTTTGTGGTTCTAAAATTTCTATTGCAGGAATCATAATACTGTTTTCTCTATGTACAGACGTTTGTCACGTGTAAACTAATCTTGTCTAAACAGCGCTTATGGAGTTTTTGTTCGCCCAACGTTAACTGGCATCAAAAGACATTTTCAGTACAAAAGAGGGAAGCGACACAAAAACAGCAATTAAGTGACTTTTACAATGTTTTTTCTACACAAAAGAGCATAACCAAATATTAATATTTTACTTTAGCGATGTTTTTTTTTGTTTTGTGCTAGTCAAGACTTAACAACAATTATTGATCAGATATGGAAAACTTGATAAAATCTTTATATCAAAAATATATGAAGTTGAAAAAACTGGTGGTGGTGGCTTCACTACTGTTCTTTAAATGTGTTACAGGCTATATCTTACATTTCTTGTTAAAACCTTTTCCAGTATTTGCTCTTCTCCTTGACAGCTTTATTTTCTACACAAATATTTTTGTTTATAAGTTGTTGCCAGATTAGCCCTGGAGCCTACTTGCTCTGGTTTGATATAATCTCTATCTTCTCTGACTCTACTTTTTTTAGAATAAAATCATTTTTAATTTTAATTAAGTGAAACAAATAAAGATTTATCTATGCAAATTACAATAAATTAGCGCTAATTGAAATTAATACAATAATTTTGAGTTAGAAAACAAAATAATTGTAAAAACTATAAATCATTTCGATTAGTATCTGTGACAAACCAGAATATTGTAATAAAAATTTACAATTACCAACAAAATATTAAATACAATACGTATAAATATTATTTAATCAAATTTTTCACGTATACGACTCTAAAAAGGAATATCTTAAATTCAATATTAATATGTACTAAAAATTTTTTACGTAAAGAAAGTTATCTAAATCAACTTTTCGAAATTTATGCTCACATAACACATTGAATATTTATGGCTAATAGAAAAAGTGGACCACATTTTGTTTATATGAAAAAAAATCTTGCTCAACATCTGCCAAATTTTAGTTTTAAATAACAATTGAAATTGTCTATTTGTGTATTAAACTTATTATCATTGGCACTAGCATACATATGAAATACAGATGGAATGCCTACTTTTGCCACAAAAACAAAAGACATGCCTATATATCATTTATATATTCACACACACACACACACACATGGGCATAACTTAAAATACATACTACAATATTTTGTATATATATTTGCATACATACGTGCACATGTGTTGGTACAACAATGTTTGTATATCTACATTTATAATAAATTTTAATAAAACATTTATATGTCGTTTAGAAAGTAACAAACAAAGAAACAAATGTGCAAATACTTAAGTGTAAATACAGCAAAAACAAAACCACAAATATTTAATCAAAAATAAAATTAACTTGTTGCCGATGTTTAATGATGAATATAATTTTAATTAAAAAAGGAATATACATGCAAAAAATATTAAATAAAAATATGAGTAACTAGAAGAATTAAATAATTTTTAAATAAGTAATGAATTTTTAAAATAAATACTATATGATCACAAAGCCTTACAAAACACACACATATACATACATGAACATATTTATGTATGTGTTACACCTTGAAATTCTCTTGGTAGAGGTGTGAGAAAATTTAAAGAGAATATTGATGTGCTTCATCTAGCTACGATTAAATGTAAAAATTTTAAATACTAATTAAAGGATTAAAACTTTATTGACAAGAAAGGTCAATAAAAAAATTCTTTCGTCAATAAAGTTTTGATTTTGGCAAACAAATGTTACTAAAAGCCTTTGTTCGTTTACAAAAGCAGATTTTAGTGTTAAAACAGTTATAAAGTAAAATGAGTTTATGGTGGAAAACTAATTTAGAATACAAAACCAAAGTTTTTAGAACAAAAATTAGTTTTCAGTGAACACTGAAGTGAGTTTTAGGGGATAGAAAAAACTAATGATAAAGAGTGAAATCTCGGTTTCTAGTGTAATAAAGTCTTTGTGAATAACTAAACGCAAAAAAAAAGAGTTTAAAGTTTTGATTTTTGTTTTTTATTCTGAGTGATTAAAAAAAATATTTTTATTTGGTAACTACTATGTGTATGTAGCTCCTCAGCTCAGTTAAAAATTATTTAAATAGAACTATATTTCGCCTACATATTTCATACGTTATTGGTTTAAAACAGTAAATTGTGTGTGAAATTTAAAAGTACTTTTAGTATTCTTAGTTTGATGTCAACTCTCGACATTTTAGTTTAAACTAGTTTATCGGTCATTAAATACTTCAGTTTCGCAGACTTCAGTGAAGAAGGACGGACACATTAAAGAACTAAGAAACTCAAAAAATCTCCATTAGACCATATTACTTGTCATATGTTCGCGTATATATATGTGTGTGTAACAGTAAGTAACTAAGAGACTTTATTTGAGTTTTGCGTGATAAAATAACCAAAAAAAAAAAATTAAAAAAAGAATAGAAATAATAGAAAATAAATTAAAACTTGTGTAAAAATAGAAGAAGTAGAAAACAAAACCGTCTAAATAAATGAATCTGAATTACAAAAAGAAAGTGAACACTAAAATGAAATTAAATGATTTAAGCTGTGAAAGAAATTGGAATTTTAAAAATTCCCAAGTCCTTATCAACAACAGCAAACTTAAATAAATAATTACATATCGAGCGAATAAAATGTTGCAAACGAAATTAAAATTAACAACTAAAAGAAAAAGAAAAGCAACGGCAACGGCAACAACAAAAACAACACCAACCACTTTGTCAAACAAAAAAACCAAACAACTTAATAATGAATTGAATTTTATACATACGCCTTCACCGCCATTTTTTTAACTAAAAAACAAGAAAAAAAACAACAACAGCACTGTATATATTAAATACTTATTATACATACTACATACTTTAAATATAAGTATAGAAAAAAATATATAAAACTTAGCCACGTGGTGATATAAAAAAAAATTTAAATAAAAATAAAAAGAAATCGAAAAATAAAACGAAAAATTATTGTTTATGATTAAAGACTTTATTAGTTCTAAACAAAACTGTGAATTACGAAAAAATCTCAAGTTTATGTATCGACTGTTGTGTACGTGCACACAATTACGTTTAAACTGGTGGTTGCGTCGGCGAGGTAGACGTAGACGACGCAAGGGTCAACGTAGACAGAAGAAGCATCATCGTTGGAAAGTAGTTAAACAAAGAACGTAGCAGCAGCCGCAACAACAGCAACAGCAGCACTTTGTGATATTTAGCAACGATAACAGCAGATAGCGAAAAACAACAACAACAACAACTTTAAATATACAGCACACAAAAAAAAAAACAAACAAAAAACTTCAATAGAAAAAAAGGAGTCAACTTTTTATGGCATCGACTTTATGCTTTTCCGTTCGTTTCCCTTGATCGATATACGTACATACACAAGAGTATAAAAAGAACAAACAGGAAAGAAAGAAGAAGAATATTTGTCAGGTTTTAAAACTACTACCTACTTATTATATACTATATACTGTTAGACTATATTAAATCCCCCAGAAAACAATTTTAAGTAAAACAAAATTAAAAATTTAATTTTTTAATTATTATTTTTCCAAATAATTAAAAAAAAAAATAAAATAAACTTGATAAGTAACAATAAAATCAGTTTTACATAGGGCTCCTGGAGAACGCCATTCTAGTTCTTCAACTCTCACTAAGTTTGCAGTGTAACAAAGACAGCTCCTACGCTCTACTCTCCGTAACTTTAAAAAAAGGAATTAATATACAAAAAAAATATATATTTATATATACAAATTACTCAACACGCTCTTAACTACTACTAACTACTGAGTAAAAAATAGAATTATTAATAGCAAAGAGCAGTTTGTTGTTAATAATAAAGCATATTGGCGTTTTATACACATACAAATATCTTCAACTGATCTGATTTAGTTGCGCATAGAGTGATTGTAAAAAATCAGCATTAACGATGCAGGCTGCATTGATGCTAAGATCGAAATCTCGGGTGGCGAGAAGAAGAAAGCTACGAAAATTAGGTGGAAGACTTGAGTTGCCTAGTAATGTAGCAACCAAAGAAATAGCTCCATTTCCTCGTTATCCGCCTGAGTCATGGGTAATATTATTTTTTTTGTTTTTTGTTTTCTGTTTCTTGTTTTGTTTTCAATTTCATTTTATTTTATTTTTCCTTTCTCTTGAAACATCAGTCTCCTAAGTAAAAAAATTACAATAAAACCCTTATGGAAAAAAACCTTTTCTTAACAAAAATACTAGCAAATTTTAACTACCACACCAAATAGTAAATAGTTTTCATAAAATACAAACTTAGCTGACCCTAGTTATCCTTTCGTGCTACCAATAGTTATAACTCTCTTTAACTGAGTCTTTTGTAAAATATATATAAAAAAAAACATCCTGCCTTTTGAAATACAACTTTATTATCCTGGCCAAACATAAAGTAGAAAAACTTCTCCTATTTCCCTCTCTCTCTCTCTCTCTTATGTTGATGCTTTTATTTACTAACAATGTATAATTTAATTTTATTTTAATACTTTTTATTTTTTTAAAAGTTCGTCAATTTTAAATTTAGTTCAGCTCTACATACATTCTACAAAAACAAGTATAAATAGTATTCCAATATCATTCCAAATAATATGTAGTTTAATTAATACACCTTTAACAGTTGAAAAAAAAGGCTTTTTAGTATTACTCTCGAACATTTTTTGCCAATGCTTTAATAAGTTCAATATTTCTATCTCTTGAAATATATATTCCTTATTTTGCTTAAAAAAAAATAATACATACTCATATGTATATACATAAAATATATAGTAAAACTATAAACAAAGTCCTGAATATACATACAATATAATAAATATAAAATATAAATAGTGTATAATTAATTAAAATAGTTTTTTTTTAACTTCACTTGTGCTCTTTACAATTTCTCTTTGTAGCTTTTCTTCTACAATATCTCTTCTTTCTTTATAAAACCTCTCCCTTCTTCATACATATATATAGTACATGTTTTTAAATCTTTAAACATATAGTATATTTTTTAGTAGAAGTAAAACCCCAACATTTGCAATACACTCAAACAAAAACGCTCAAACAAAATTAAATAAATTGCAAATTTAATGTAGTTTCCTGCACCAAATTTCACCTTAAAATGTAGGTAGTACTTACAGCTTTCTTTTACAAAAAAAAAAACACACAAAGAGGCCTTCCCACTAGTAATAATTTACCTTAAAAAGAACAAATTTTTTAAACTTTAAGTTTTAAATTCATTTAAAGACTTGAGAAAAATTCAACTTGTAAATTTCATTTATTTTAATTCTTTAATTTATTTTTTTCACTTAAAATTAGGTTTGTTTTCATCAATTATTTAAAACATTTTAAATTATTGTATAACTCACTAATTAAATAATTAATTAAAAATTATCAATTTAATCAAAATGTATGTATTTTTTTGTCACAACTTCTCCAATATAACTTGGCCTATCTTAGCGTCATACGACAAACATATAAAATGGTATGAAGCATTCCTTATTTTTCAATCGTTTTTCAAAATTTAAACACTTGTGCTCGAATAATTATGTGCTATCAGCTAATAAAACAATAGTTTTATTATAAAACTATATATAAATATAAATATAAATAAATATATATATAATTGTTTAAAAAGAGAAGTGTTCTATTTGTTAATAGTTTAAAATGTGTTAGTGTTTTTTTTTATTTTTTTTTTTACACCAACAAAAAAATATAAAACTTGTGCTTTAAATCCTTTCCCAGTAAATATATCTACCAGACTGCCGCCAAACTGAAAAATCTAAAGCTTATACCATAAGAATTAGACTATTATAATTTAATTATGATAAATATATGTAGGGAGAATACCAAAATGAAAAACTACCATTGACCCCCTTCGCAACAAAGTAATTTTAGGACTACTGATTGGCACCCCTTCCTTCACTTAGTCGCGCGATACATTCGGTGTTTTTATACAGACGACTAGTGGTTGCCCATCATCCTAATCGCACAATCCCTTGTAATAGCCAGCATCTCCTTTATACTAAGGTTCTCCATAGCATCCACATTAAATGTGAGCCAGTCTGTCATCCTTAATCCGCTTAATCTTCCGCTAGCCAATATTAGATATTCGTATACTACATGTGCTGCTGCTTTAGCATCCTCCAGGTACATTCTATAAAAAACATCCTCCACGATTTTCATTCCATTCCCTGCAGTTATCCACCTCATCGTTCTGCGATTAAATTCAAATATCTTTACTGCACCCCTGACAAGAGGCTCTTTGAGCACTATACTATCCTTTCTTTAAGTGTTTTATTCCAGGTTTATAGAGTTTATCCTTAAAAAAAACTTTGGTCAGCACCTACCCATCACCCAGGCAATCTGGATTCTGGTCTATAGAATATTTCCGCTGATACTCTTATCGCAATTTTGTCAGCGTCACTATTATTTGTACAAAACACATAAGCCACAAAAATCAGTTTACATCAATCGCCGCACGAGTTTTACAACCAACTCTTTTATCGAAAGCAATGAGAATTCTCTTCCGACACTCAAACGGTTGATCTAACGCGTGCAGCGAACCAAGCATATCTGCCTGATAGACAGAAACGTTCTCTCGCAAACTCAAGGTGCAAGATATGTTTAACCTAAGTGAGTATACGCCAGCACCTGCCCTGCCGTCTTCAAAGGACTCATCAGTTAAGATACTGATATAATTAACTATGCACTCATTGTGCATGGATACATCCACTAGCCTTTCGACCATGCCTTCCATTGGCATCTTAGACTTCTTAAGTTTTTCATGTGTGAAGACCTAGATTCTCCTATGCTCCAAATTCAATTGAAAGTGGACCACCGCTTTGCATTGCAGACATTTCTCTTATGAAAAGCAGTTTATTTTTTCGCTTTTTTCTTTTTTGTATTAAGATATTTGGCATTTTAAATATTATTCGATATATTTTTTAATGGCTTATTTTCTTTTTCCCTATTCACTAAATATATTTGTTTATTGTTGTTTACTTCTCAGTTGTAAATATCTTTATGGTGGGGAAAAGAAAAAAAAAGATATCAACTGTAATTTCGGGAAATGTCAAGATGTTTAGGATTTTTTAATAGTTTTCGCTTGGAAACATAAAAAATTTTTACAGTACAATTTAAAAATAACTTGCAAATGCAATTAAAACCCAGCAAATATGAATAACTTTTTCAAATTATTAAGACCTAAATATTGACATGATTATTTGAAATAAATTGAATAAATTGTATATTTTTTGATGTTTATTATTTATGCACAATTTGGAAAATACAATCGTTTAAGCTTTATGTGTTTTTTTATTGCAATAAAAAACCATTTTAAAATTGTTAAGGCGTAACAAAAATATGCATAAAATGCTCAGCAAAAAATTGGACTTTTCTTAATGAAAATAATGCAGTATATTTCTGGAAACCAATTTATCCTTTTGCATTACCAATTGCATTACAATAGATATTAAAAGTAATAAGCAATTATATTATTTCTAAAAAAATCAAACAAGAGAAACAATTATTTATTTTTGTCTCATGCCTTGTAAAGAGAGCCGAGTTGGTGATGCAGTTGCAAACCTCTTTACAAAAAAATACATAAATCTCTGCCCGATTTCAATTCTGGAATTTTACTGGGCGGCTTAAGCAAATGTGCAAATACATTTAGATCATATGTGCTAAACAACAATGCACTTAATTAACAGTTTAAGTCAAATTTCATTTTCTTAAGCAAAGTCGAAATTGGTAGCACCTTTTGTACGAA
Source organism: Phyto melanocephala (assembly GCA_941918925.1). Classification (NCBI taxonomy): domain Eukaryota; kingdom Metazoa; phylum Arthropoda; class Insecta; order Diptera; family Rhinophoridae; genus Phyto; species Phyto melanocephala. The sequence goes on from OW799236.1 coordinate 2,501,209, forward strand.
AGAAAGTATTTGTGTTTTGTTTACATATCTACATATATTGTCTACACAGGTCTTAAACCAGCTTTTGCTTATTATAATTAGGTCTCTACTCAACTTAAGAATATGTATTATTAAAATGCACAACAACAAATTAAAAAGTAATAATAATAAAGTAAAATTTTAAAGTATGTACGTATGTACATATATAGCTTATTATGTGAGCACAAGTGTAGCTATTAATATTATATAATTATTTATATTGTATATAAAATTTAATGTTGTTTTTATATCATTTTAGGTTTAAGTTGCAATAAACCACTTTTTTTACATGCATAGACATACACATATTCAAAAAAAAAATTGGAAATTGTTTTGCCAAACATTACCTTAACGCCAACTAAAACATCAACAATCATTAATAATCATTAAAAAAAAACAACAATTGTTATTCCTATTGACTCGACTTTTCTTGATATTTCATTTAATTCAAGCGATGAGTGTTAAAAGCAAACGCTAAACTGCCTAACAAAATGACGGCATCGGTTTATTGAGTTTGACCCCAAATACTTTATATATTTTGTGTGGCAAATTTCGTAATTGAATTTTTTGAAAGTTATAATTAACCTTAAACACAACATTTGTTTCTCTTTTTCTTAATTTACTAATCAATTAAAAACAAATAAAAATATATATTATTTTCACCTACCTTCCTTATATGTGTTGCGAAAATATTACTTAACTATCAACCTATGTAACCCATCGAACTAACCACCAACCAATCTGTTAACCCAACATCATCATCTACCTGCAAAAAAAATAAACAACCAACGTTATTAAACATCTCTATGTATATATGTACATATTGTTGTACATTTTCTTTTCATTTGTTTGAAAAAAAATGTATGCCGCTCTCGCTGTTACATACGTTACTTACGTAATTTTTATTGATCATACGTCTTCTACGATTCGTTCTCTTGTTCTGTACATATGTATATGTATGTATCCAAACATGTTCAGTAAGTTCCGTAATAAAAATTCATACTTATTTATTACATAAATTTCCACTCATATGTATATTTAGTCGAACTATTCTTAAATATTTTTTTAAGTTGGTTTTTTGAAGTTTAAAAAGTATAGAGAAAATGCTTGTAAATACATACGATGCATACTATTTTTAAAATACAAACAATCTTAAACACTTTTAGTAATATTTATTATTACAGTTATAGACATGTTTTTTTATTTTCATTTTTATTTATTTTTAGATCAAGTAGTGAAACATTTGTATGGCATTTAAAAGTGAAGCAATAGTTTTTTCTATAATTACACTCACTCTTTAAAAATCACCAAATACACACTTTAAAATATTATATTAATAATTTGGCTGTAGAAGGTAGCAACATTAATACACTTTGCATATTCAAAACACCTAAAATTTTATAAAAAATATAATATAATACTCACCCATACATAATCAACATTATGCAAAATGTATAAGTGAGTGTTAATTAGCTGTTTCATATAGAAAAACCCATTTTATTAACAGAAAATAAAAATCAAAAAAATAAAATAAAAATAGTATGTAAATATATACAATTTGTTTGTATGAATGTTGGTTAAATTACATTTAAGTATGATTTACAAGCATTTTCCGTACATTGCTACACTTCAATGTTTTTTAAACAATACCCCTCTCACTCTCAATATAAATATGTAAAAGTAGTATTTGTCGAAAATAAAATAAAGCAAAAGAAATTCAATAAAAAAAAGCATAGGAAAAAACTTCTTTAAGGTAGAAGATTTCTATACATACACCCAAGCAAATCAAGGCACTATTACTGTTAACATAAAAACATTTCGCCGTTATACTTTAGCTCATTTATTATAATTTCTCTGAAAGTGCTTCCTTTCTCTCTCTATCTCCCTGTTTCTATCTAACCTTTTGTCACTCATTTATGATCACCTTTTAAGTCATGCATATAAACATTTTACATATTTCATTATGTTACAAATGAAAATTTTTGTTGTGTACATACTTTACATACATAAATGTAGCAAATTTAGTTAATTCTATGTATATCAGTTGATAAACAAAACAAATCCAACCAAAAATAAATAAATTAAAAACTGTAAGTTAAACATTATTAAAAAGATCTACAAATATACAACAAACAAAAACTTAAAAAAAAAACGGTATCAAGTTTTCCCAAAGATTCTGTTAAGCTTGCTTGCCTCTCATTCCCGTTTTCGATCTAGGAGCTCAACTTGATTCAATATGCGAATTAAATTCCACAAAAAAAACCACACAAAACAACAACAAAATCTCAACTAAAATAACCGTAAAATGATAAACTCTAAAATTTTAGCTATAATTTTTTAAACTTTGCTTTAGGTATAAATTGTACATATGTATGTCATAAGAAAATTGCATATTTGCTTACATACCTATTTGTATAAGCAATTTTATTTGTATGGATTTGATTAGCTGAATTGAAATACAATCACAAAACTATTATTTTCAATAAAAAAAAAACAAATTTTTGTGGAACATTCACAAGTTGAAACAAGTGATAAAAGTAAAACCTTTAAATAATCTTAATAAAAATATGCCTTCAAATGGAAAATCTAAAATGAAAATGAAAATTCCGCTACCACAATAAGAAAAAAAAACAAGAACGAAAAAGAAATTATAACAAATCTACAAAAAACACAAAAGAAGCTGACATCAGACAATCGCTAAGAAAATATTACTACTTAGTCTTATTTGTTCTTTTCATTCACTCTTTTTTCTCTTTCTCCCTCTATCTCTATCTATTTCTTTCGCTCGCTTATTTATCTTTCAAAGTATGTATTTGTTAACCTAAATAATGTTGTTTCTTTTTATTATAATTTTTAATGATTTTTCTGCATAAACTTTCGATAACTATACGTACATATGACAAAACTTCAAATGTGTAAGTATGGGTGTATAAAGAGAAGAGCACCTGGACAAGATGTCTTAGTTTTAGAAACAAAACATTTTGCATTTTAAACATCAATGCGATCTCGTTTTATTTTGTTTGACACTTAACCTCACTTTTTAAATAAAAAAAAAAAAAGTGAACCATTTATGAAAAATATTTAAATTGATAAACAAAATAAAGGGAGGGCTAGAGTTCTTATATCCTTAAAAAGATATTTGCTAAATCCAAATAAAGATCGAAAGCAAGTGGTACCTTTATTTTATTTTTTAATCTCGTTCTTTTCTTATATAAATTAATATAAAAATCTTTACTTTTGAAATTGATTAAGACGTATAAATAAGCAAAAAATAAATAAATAAAATTATCTGAAAATATAAAACAATAAACAAAATATTAAATTTATCAATATAATCAGAACGTTTCCAATTCTTTGCTTGAGTATACAGTCATGCGACAGAGATAAATTTAATAAATTCCGCATATTGCATCTTAATAAAAAGTAAAACGAAAATTGAAATCACTTTTCTCAAGTGGGATTAATTTAGACATTTCTATTTACATTAATTACAATAGGCAGCGTTACCCAGTAAAAAAAATTGGAAGTAGTGCAAAGCGAATTACATTTTCAAGACTTCTAAATCAATTGTGTAAAAGCATTCATTCTAAATGACTTCCTAAATGTGAAATAATATGTCATAAATGATGTGCTTAAAAATAAAAGCAACATCATGCAAAATATCTTAAAGAATTTATGTAAACAAACAAATTCAACTCATGAAGTATCCGATGCTTTTCATTAAATATGCATGAGTTCTATGCACTTATTAGAATGTAGAATGGAGTGCAGTTCATTGATATATTCATGTAAACACATGATCTCCAGTGACACGCTAATGATAAACTATCGCAATTTATATAGTATTAAATTAGAACCATTTCTATCTCAATGTGGGACAGACCTAATAGTTACAGTACATATTAAACCAAGTTGGTATAAATGGTATAAAGTAAAGGCATACGAATATGCATAGCAATAAAGCCATGAATAATCACCCCTATCGTTAATAAGAATTGAATAAGAATTTTTCTTTGCACATAAAATTTTAAATCCCTTTGAAATGAAAACTAGTTATATAAATTTTCCGTGAAATTTTTGTTCTCTTGATTGAACGACTGTTCGAAAGAAGCTATCAATGTAAATAAGAAAAATAAGCGTAAACTTCTTTAAAAAAGTTAGATATTTTAGGGAAAAGGGACATATTTCGAAGGGGGAATATACATATTCACTATAGCGGTGAATAAATTTTACATTATTTTTTTTGCTGCAAAGGCGAAATATGAAAAATTCTACAAAGTTGTAAAATTTATTAATACAAAAAGTATCAAAAGTTTTAAATTTTTAAAAAATTCTTCAAAAATATAAAATTTATCAGAAATACGTTAGAAATGAATAACTTAAAAAATTAAAATGTAAATGTTTCGAAAATACTCAATTAAAAAAATTATTACGCTTAATTAATTTTAGTCAAAGATTGACATCTGATTTGACATACTTTTGTTCAAGCATAAAACGATTTAAAATTATTTTTGACTTTACTACGTTCTCAGTAAGCGGATCAAGTTTGAAAATCACCTACCAGTTATAATGTATTTAATGTACAATAATTGTTTGTACCTTTGATATGTGTACAAATTGTTTTCGATCTCTGTTGCAAGTGTATGTATTTATGTTAACAATTATATATATGTATGTGTTAGTTAGTGCTTAAAATGCATTTCTTTCAATTACTACTTACAGGTGTGTCGGTAAGTTATTGATTAGTTGTTTTTTTTTAATGACAGGTCCTTCAAAATAACAACAGAATAGAGTCTGGGCAATTTATTTTTTACACAAACACACATACTATGTAGTTATACATTTAAATAAATGTATTCTGTACACACACGCACATACAATTACGTATACAAAAGGATTTGAAAGAGCAAGTCTTTGAACGTATAAGAATGTCAGCACTTAACACGTCTGTGTTCAATTGCAAATTGATGTCTTTAGCAAAGAAAATTCAAATAAATGTCTAATTAAAAATAAAAAAAAATAAAACTTTTGTGAGAGCATTGATCCGAATAAATAACTTGTGGCATTCTAAATTAACATTTTCAAACTACTTTATGCTTTTGTTGTTTAAAAATACAAATGGTTAGGATATTAGATTAACAATAAATAATTGCATAAAATTAAAAAAAATTTCGTTATTATTTCAAATATGCCATTTAATGAGATAATAAACTGCATCTACGAATTAATTACCATTTATTGAATTTAAAAAAAAAAAAAAAATAATAATAGGGACAATTTATTAAAGGCGATTTTAAAAAATCCGTAAAAAATTTAATTTAAATTTTTGCTCCAACTACCTATATTAATTTAATTCATTAGTTCGAAGAGATTTAAATTATATATTTGTGGTTTGATACATCCAAAGAGGAGGGGACTTATTGTTGAAAAATATTTAAAACAAGTAAGAACCTAATAATACCCTTCACCATAATGTTCATAGGTATTATGAACATCGTGGCTTAGCATAGATTTCAGTTTTGATGTCATACGACATTTTGCTATATTATTTCCGATGCCATCTTTTGTTTCGAATTTTTACATAATACTAATCTGCAGCAAAAATCGCATTAAATATTAAATAAAAAAATTAAAATATGTGGAGTATAGAGATTTTGACGCGCTAATTTCAAATCCATTTAAATTTTATTTTTCTTTCGAGCTCTGATTTTTTTTAATGGACATGCCTAATAGTTTGCCTAAAATAAGGCGGTTATGCTGATTCATATCATCATAATTTGATAATGATTAGTCCGATTTTAATAAAAATACCAGCAAATGGGTAACAATTATTTTTAGACATGTTTGGTACAGTTTGTAGATACCATTTGCTTCAAGGACTGTTCGTAAAAAGTTTTAAGTAAATCGGCCACTAATCGTCAAAGTTATATTTTTGGATATATATCAAGTTACTAGAGCTCCTTATACATTTTTGGACACGCTCGAAAATTATTGTTGAGAAAAACTGGCAAATCGGCTGTAAACTAACTGCGTTATAAGCACAAAAATACATGTTGATTTTTGTAGTAGAAATCTGAAAAGAAACAGAGGTAGTCGTGTTTATAGGCTCATATCTCGAAAAGTTATAGGGTGACTGTGATGAGTTTTAATAAAGGTTCATTATAAGATATTTTCAAAGAATTGATATCACATACATCAATGGAGCTTCTAAAAGTCGATCTCAACAAACACACGGACAGACGGACAATTTTCAATCGACCCCCATAAGCTTTCAGAAAATATATATTGAAATAAATATTGTATAAATTATAAACGGAATGGAAAAGATATATATATTAATGGCACCATAGGTGAAGGGTATAAAAATCATTCAACCTAAAAAAGTTTAAAATAACCGAAAAAGTAAAAAATGCCTAAAAATCAAAATATGTAGCCCTAAAATATCAATAAAGTAGAAATATTAAGGATTGTCAAAAATAGTCGCAAAAAATAGATAATAGTATAAAATATCAGAAAAATTCGATTATTATCTGTTGGAAAAGTCGCTAAAAAGTATAATTTTAATTTGACTAAAAACAAATTAATTAAATAAAACACAAACTGTTTTCCTATACTCCTACACATATATAGATACATATATATGTGCATTTGTATATAAGAACTTATAACATTTCCGAACAATTTTTATTAAAAATATAAAACATTAAAACGCGTAAACTGCGGTACATGCAATGTTGCATGTGATTTAAAATCGCGTGAGTGTAAGCACATGGGTGCGTATGTTTAAATAAAAAAATATTTTATTAAAAAATATTTGTTTGTTAACATTTTTTATTTATTATATTTATTAATCAATTCATTACTAATGAATAGATTTTATTATTTTTGTAGTTTTATCGAAAAAATAAAAAACTGTCTGAATGGGGACAAACACCCCAGATTCTACTTGGTGCTAAATTGTTAAATTTGTTCACGAAATTCCAAGTTGCAATAATCAATGTTTCACAAACTATTTTTAATATCTTCACAAAAACAGACATTTCTGCTAAATTTGCTTTTTATTGATACATTTTTTTTATATTATAAATATACTTTCTAGACTCAAGTTTTTCTAATCTTTCTAAAATTCGTTTTAATATTATTATTATTTTTTTTTCTTGTAAAACTTATTTTTTCTTATAAAATAAAGAAAGGAAATTATCACAACAAAAATTACAAATATTGTTAAATTTTACTCCGACGACAGGTTGTGAATTGTGCAAATATGTTGGACAACTTAAATGTTCTCGAAACCTGTACAGAATTGCTAAACATTAGATGTCACAATAAGAGCATCTAATTTAAATTTGCAACCAATTTGTTAATACGAATTATATTGCATATTTATAGATGTCACGTAAAAACAAAGCTATTCAGGAATGTGGAGAAGTATTGAAACGAACAAAGTTTAATTATTGTAAAAACTCATTACAAAGATGGTGAAAGTTTTACCAAAAGAATTCACCAATTACTTCATGTTTTCGGTCGCAATTACGTGCCAAATTAAACGGCAGTAAGGCGTTTCATTATTAAATTCGATACCAAATTTACGCTGATGGATGGGTCGATCACTAGCAAATATAGAAGCAGTAAGTTTCAATTGGTGCGTAGAAATTATTTCAAGGGACACAGAACAACACTGATCATAAATAACTAGCGTTGCCAGACAAATATATATCAAAACGGAGCTGCACTAAAAAAAATTATAACAACACAATTGGTCAAACACTTTATAAAAAGTTTACTATTTGTATTACTTAAGGGATAATTATTGTTGTCCTATCAAAACTGACTTCTGTGACCAAATAGTTATTATTTTTTAGACACTAGTTTCCCATAAAATCCTACTTTAGCCAATACTAAGTAGTGTACCCAGCCTGATCTACATAGCCATTAAGCTCTTAGGGAATAGTGACCAGTGTCTTTTGAGGTGTACTTCTTATAACGCCAGTGACTCCAAGAGGAGCATACCACTGAACCTTGCTCAGAAGCTTCCTATAATAGCTCTATTCCCTTGCCTACCATCACACAAAACATCCCTATGACCGAATGGATTTTATGACCGTCATGTAAATCCAATTAACCACTTTTAGTAGTAATCTCTAACTCCTTCCTGTGGAGTTTCAGGACTCTCATTACCTACTCCTGTGTATTTCTTTTTCAAGACAACTTAATATGTGGTGTCACACCGTAATATATCGCCTTTTTAGCCATTTCTAACTCTATTCCATTAAGTATCGGTCACCTAAACGCCTTGATCTTATATATGCTGGTAAAGAGAAGTAGCTCTGTCTGACCTGGGCTTACGTCAAGCACATTTTCTGTTATCGAAATAGATAGTGCACACAACGCCGATTGCACTACGTCTCTAATCGATCTTCCCACCTTCTCATTCAAACTTTCTAAGAATATTTTTTACCGTTAATTGCGGGTAATAAAACAACATCAGTGGTGTCCTTCTGCTCACTATTTCTTTGAAACAGCCAGAATTTATCATCCTACTCTTTAACATCAGTACGGTCTATCTAATTAGAACAAGCTGAGTAAGAACCGCTCTATTTACCATTCATCTTTCCACTTCTAAGAACGCCACTAGCATATATTCTTCAATCATTCAAGCCAGGTTCTATAAAACCGACATCAGCATTCTAAGCCATAGAAAAGACAGCTAGTAGGTATAAAATCCTTTGGCTTCGAGTGTCCTGCCTTACCAAATTTGGGTAAAAAAATAGCCTTAACCTCTCTTCACCCCTTAGGTATCTATCTTCCCTGATGACACACTCTAAAGACCTTCGAAAACAGTAGGAAAAAAAATAACCGAAACGTTTTGCAGTATGGCTGGAATAATCCCATTCCGATTCGGGGATTTGTAGGCCTAAGCCTTATATCATAAATTTTCTATAACTCACTAATAGAAACAGTCCAGTTAACGAACCTTTTTTTTAATTTTCACATCTACAACTTTTACTGCTCGTATAAAGTGTAATTGTATGTGCGTATGTATTGTATGCCTATTATAGTATGTGTAATTAACTGTACATTTATATTATACAATTGATTTTTACAGTAAAATGTACATAAGTTACAAATGATCAATCAAGAAAATAGTTTCATTAGCTGTTAGCTTGTTCAAGCGTAGTAAAAAAAATGTTACAAAAATTACTTAATAAAGTGAAAGTAATTATTTTTAGCCGAATACTATTTATATAAGTAAAATCATGTAATTATTAAAATAATCACTTTTTTTAACGATATACAAGCATAGAAAAATTTATATGTATTCATATGCATATATACATATACTTATACACATATATGTATATATCTATGTGTGTGTGTGTGTGTATGTGTAAATGCAATATAAACCTCAAAAATTTTCCAATAACATGTAACTAATTACTTATACTACAACTACTACCTACCACTTAATCAAATTACCAATACTTAACTTTATATTTTTAATTAAACCTTTTAATTAATCAATAAAAAATTCCTTTTTTTCATTTTCTTTTCAAAAAAAAAATATCATACATTTTTAGTCTTTAATAGATTTTAAGAGAATACAACAAAATTTAAGTTTATAAATCATTAGTCGTTGCTTAAAGAACACGATCTAAAATCTAAAGCACGCATTATTCTTTTAATTGGAGGATCTATCAGTCAATAAATCAGTTAATCAAACAATAAATCTATCAACTTGTTGTGCATGAATGCAACGACTTACGTTCGTTATTTAAATTGTCTACCGTTAGTCGTTAGGTTTTCAGCTCTCTCCCATCAAACAAAAAATGAAACATTATGGCCATCAATATCATACCAATAGGTACTCGTATAACAATCACTTTTTACAAAAACAATATAAAACAGCAAAATTTTTTGTTTAACTTTTTCTGTTGTCCAGCTATGGCTGCAATTCAATATGTATGTATGTAAATATCTAAGTATTTATATTTCCTTTTTATATACATATATTATTAACTAATTATTAATAAAGTATATCTCTATCTGCGTATCTACTATCTAAGTGTATATGTTAGTCATTTTATTAGTGTAGTTGTTCTTTATAAAAAAAATCAGTGCAACCTGACAAAGTTGTTTTTGTTTAAAACAAACATTTTACTAGAAGTTGAAATTAAAGATAAGTCTTTAGACGTGAACTAAAATATGCATTAACAATATAAAAAACTTGTTGTTGATTAAAAGATCGAAATTCTGTTTAAATCTTTAAGCATTATTCCACAAAATATAAATAAATATTTCTAATAATTATCAAAAACAATCGAAAACTCAAAAACAACATTCAAATATTTTTTTTTTATTTCATTGGACTTTTTACAAAACAACTAACTTATTAAGGGACATTATTAAAACTTGCCGTTAGTTATAGGCAGGATTATAAATGTTAAAGGACCGATAAATGGCTTTGCATTATAAAACATTCATTTATTATCTTTTTATTTATTAAATATTATCATTTTTAATAATAATACTTAATAACAATACAAAATTTAATTTATGACAATGCAAAGCTATTTATCGGGCACAAGAAATCCTACCTTTAACTAACGGCAAGTTGTAAAAATGTCCTTTAGTCTTTTTAAATATTTCAATAAAAAACAAAGAAACAACAAATAAAAAACTAATATCTGTAGACTTTTGAAAAAAAAAATCTGGTCAAATCTTCAAGATGCTTCTTCTACTTTAAGAACAAAAATATTAAAATTAAATTAAAATTTTTTGTCAAAAGTTCACTCAATTCTGATTCGGTTACATTAATTCATATCTTGTTACGAATTATAAGAATCATCAAGGCATATTTATTTAACAATTTTTTTTTATATTTTTTACATTTGAAATAAATGAGAGAAGAGAGACAATTGTTTTTTATGTATAAACTTTGACAGCTAAAGTTTAAAATAAGTAAAGAAAAAAATTATCAGCTGACAAATCAAGACAACCTGATTAATAAATATGCCTTGGGCAATCATATAAAAAAGGTAACTTAAATGAATTCTCTTTTTTTATTATTCGTAGTTTTCTTTTATTTCTTTCTTGAAATATGTGAAAATTCGAAATAGGACACCTTGTCAAAAGTACACAGATATAAGTCGTAAAATCTGTTAAAAATTTACTATTGGCTTTTCACAAAAAATTTCTTATCTAATCAAAGTTGTTGTTTTTTTTTCTTATATATACTCGTATGTTAAACTTAGGATTTTAATTGGGTAATACAGAAACAATGGTATTCCCACCACAGCCATGAGAGAAAACGATTTTGAAAAAAAAAACAAAATATTAAAACGTTTATTTAAAAAAACAACACTGTCTGTTTGCAACTAATTTTGCATGCTGGGTAAAATAAGCAAATAATATACATACTTAGTAGTAAATCGGTGATTGCAGGTTGAAAGACGCTAACTCAAAAAATTGTAATTTTACAGAAAAACGTATAAAAGTAATAGAAACTGTATGATCATAATGTAACTTCTTTTGTAAAATTTTTTTTATGCTATTGCGCTAAATTTTTGTATCGAAATGTATTTGTGTGAAATGTATGGAAATCACTAAAAAAAACTCCATTTCGTTAAAAATACGAATTAGGGCCTTTCTATGTGTAATCATCGATATGTATCTCTACATAAATATTTTATGGACATTTAAATATTTTTGTTTGTATGTGTACAGCATATTAATATTTTTATTGGTGTATGTTAAGAAAAGTAGTGTTAAAAAATTACCGCATTCCATATTGTTTGAAAATTTAGTAATTATTAATAAAATCTCTATAACAAAAGAAAGGAAAACACTCAAAATTCTGCTCAATATATAATTTGAAGGACAAATATTATTTAATCAATTAAAGGTACTGCTTACTTATGAAATAGGATATTAGTGCTTACATATCGAGCGCTAACAGCGAAAATAACGTAACTGACATATTCTTCGAAGTTGAATTTTTGTTTTAAAATATTCAATCAGAAATAGTAACTGACACAGAATACAAGCCATTCAATTTTAACGACACCCATTGATTTGTGTGACTGCATAAGTATTTTTTTTAAATATTTTGATTGTTCCCTACTACCGCTCTTTTGTATTATACCAAAATTATTATTGACATAAAAAACGCATATTTAATAATAAATATACTAGTTGGATTCGGTCCACATTGCTATAGTAATTCTTTGCATTTCTGATTCTATATGCTATCACGTTGCCATTGAATTGCTGATTGTGCAGCAGTTTTCCTTATGAATAAGTCAAACAGTATCATCTCACCATCGCCGCGGCGCGCCGTTAAAATCAATTGTGCAGCCTAAGGCAAGATTTCAATATTTTTAATTGCAAACCTGTTTACACTTATTTAAAATCCTTTTTGCCGTCTGTATTCTTATTTCTATATAATTATTGCAGGTTAGTTTTGTATCCAAAATTAACTTCAAGATATTTTACATTCCTGAAAGCATTGATCATCCAACCTTTATAACTTCGTTCTCCGCGGAAACAGTATAGCATTTGATTTAAGGCTCTATTCACAACACCATACCTCGTTGCCTGTCTCATATATGTCTCCAAAAACTGACCACCAACCACAATTGTCGCATTATTCTTATATCATTTCTCGTGTATACTAATTTTTCCCATTCTTTTGAGATGGCCGTCTACGGTTGTGTTCACAACAAAGTTGAAAAGTTTCCCCTTATTGCCGACAACATTTAAATACCCTTCCCCGAATCTTGGTGCATTAATTCTTGAGATTTATAGCCCTACATTTTATTATTGAGACGATTAATTTACATAAAAAAAATTTGCGAAATTTTTAACCAGTTGACTGTTCTTTAAGTTTAGTAAGGCAAGAAAATCCTAAATGACTATTTGTCTACAAGATTTAGAAAAAAAAATCAATTGTAAAGCATCATTGTATTTCTTGTTTTAATTACAAGGGTTGTGTACTTGTTTCTTTGTTCACTAATTCTCAAGATCAAAATGTATCAAGTTCGGCCTTTTTCAGTCGCAACAAAAGCTCAAAATAACAAACAAAGAAAAAATTAATTCTAAAAATGCATCATCATTCAGACTACGGATATTGCATGCATAGACATCTTATACATATGTGTGTATATATATGCATGTAAGTATGTATATATGTATGTAAATTTCCTGATACGAACGTTAAATAATCTTGATAAATGTTCCATACATACATACATGAGTACATCATAATCTGATGATATGATGCAGTCTTTTGTGCAGTGATTTTTGATTTGTTTTTTAGTAAATGCTCTTGTCGCAAGTACTCAAGAATTTAAAATCACTACTGGTGTAGTGGTTTAGTGTATGCAAATACTTGCAATCAATATTGTTGTTTGTTTGGAATCAAAACAAAGGTCAAATATTGTGAGACTAACTAAAAATTAATCATAGAATCACCCAAACAACTAAACTATCCAAGCGACTAAGCATCAATGTATATGTATGTATGTATGTATGTATGTATGTATGTATACATGTAGTTGGTGATGATGGTGATGATAATGTATTTTGTCATTGACGATTGACTGATTGATTGTTCATTTACAAGTACAAGAGTAAGTGTAAGAAAACAATAACAAGTACACAGTTTCTTTACCTTGAAAAAAATTTACAAAAGATGTAAATCTCTGACCAATGACAATAAATAGTTGCAATAACATCTGTCCGTTGTCAAGGATAATCTTACTATTAGATATGGATTTTATCTTTTTCTTGATTTTCATTTTATAGATTAAAAAATATTCAAATGTTTGTGTTTCTGAATACATATTTTGTTAATTAGTAAAATTTTATGTTAAAGCTGGGCTGCTATCAATGTAAATAAATCAAATTAAATAATAAATAAATGTTGTCGATTTTTCTTATTTATATCAAAAGATGTTTTTTGAAATTGAGCTTGAGATCAGCTTTTTTATAAAAAATGATTTTAATTTTATTTTCCAATATTTCGCTACCACGTTGAGTAGCTTCTTCAGGAAAAGTATAAAGTATTAGTATAAGTAAATTGTTCTTAATTGTTTATACTTTGCCTAAAGAAGCTTTAATTATATAATTAAAATCATTTTTTATAAAAAAGGTGATCTCAAGCTCAATTTCAAAAAACATCTATTGATATTAATCAAATTAATTTCATCTTAATCATCCAAATATGTTTAGACTTTAATTTTTTGTTGTACTCTGTTTTATATGAAAAAATATTTTCTTAAAAAATTTTAAGAAAAACCAACAATTTACTTATATTTAATTTTTTTTTAATTTTCTAGTGCCATGAAAATGTCCTGAAAAAGCATACACAACAAATTCCTATAAAATTGCACTAAAAGAAAAAAAATTACTAGTCCTAACGCACAAAAAAAAACAACATCGCAAGAATTTTAAAGTTAAAGTTTGTTAGCAACAAATGACTTTTGTGTGCTAAAATCCAGTTTTCCGGATTCCAATTTATTAAAAGATGTTGAACTACACAATAACAACAGAATTATTAAGGATTGCGTTCATTGGCGTTGCTTAAATCTTTAACTTAGTCAATTTTATATGTATAATAATTTTATATGTATATTATATGTATATTTCAAATTCTTCTTATTGCAACCTCCATAATGATCTAGTTACGCCCATGACTGCGTTTAAAAAAATTGTCTTTCCATTATATCGACCCCTGTGCGCAAAATTATCGTATGTTACGTTTTTTTAGAAATCTACCTTTTTATGCAAACTGGTTCTACATCCATTAATCCATCTGCTGTTAAAATATTATAACAATAACTATTTTAAACTTATATTCGAATTTTTAAACAGGCTTGAGTTCAATTTTCAAATATTCTTATTTTTACAAAGAATTTTTTTATAATAATGTGATAATCAAAGATTAATCTGGAAAAGTATGTTTTACCGACACTAGCCATACTTTTCCAGATTATTCTTTCATTATCACATTATTAAAAAAATTCCTTGTAAAAACAAGAATGTTTGAAAATTGAACTCAAGCCTGTTTAAAAATTCGAATATTAGTTTAAATATTAAAAGTTCGACAATAAATAAAAATTAAAATAATTGTTTTAGTTATGAAGATAACACTGTATACATTTTGTCGTATGTAGCATTATTATTTACCCTTTTATTTATTTAAAAGTAATTGAAAATGCTTCTGTAAAATTTTGCTTTTGACACATACGATAATTTCGCGCACAGGGGTCGATATAATTCTAAAAAACTGCTGAAACCGTGATTCAGTTTTGAAAATAGAAACTGTGCCATAACCGTGTTTTTATCAAGATTATAAAAAAACAATACAAAAATTGTGTATAATTTTTGTTTCACAAAATTCTTTAATTCTTATGGTACGATTTCTCTCTGTACAATTTGGTGGATTTACTTTTCGAAACACCAGAAGCATAATTTTATTTAAGTCCACTTCAACACCATTTTGCTGTAATGGCAAGAGGCTAGATCGGGCCAAAAGAAAGTAGGCACTTTATGTTGTTTTCAAAAGGCTTTAGTTGCTTCTTTGAGCTAATTACACCACAAGTGCAATTAGCATGCCATACCAGAAATTTTTAGAAAATTTCTGTCGCCTATTTGTCTTTAATTTGTCACACACATTTTGTTGCGAGTCCATATTGTAAATTTCCTGACCTGGAAGCTAAAATATACATCTCGTTGTCCATGATACAGTTATTAAATTTCTCAAAGGAATCTTTCTTAAATTTTTTTACACGCTGTTCTACTTTCGTGTTCTTAACAGAATTTCTATCTGAAAATTTTTTTAAATTTTTATATCAGCATTTTTTTTTTACTTTTAATGCAAATAAAACCCCCGAACAATCAACTTTTTAAACGACTCTTCTCACATTTCTAGTTAGCTGACGAAACAAAACTATCTGATGAATAAATATGCCTTTGGTTTTAACTAAAAATATTTCATATGCTGTGAAAATCCTGTTTCCATATTTATTTTTAAATAATAACATCACGTTAAAAGGGTTATAATTTTAATAATTATTCTTTTAATAATTTTTTTTGATATTGTTCGTAAATTTTAATAGAATCTAAGTAACATTATTTCCTGTTTTTCTCTCATAACTTTGTCATATTTATTATAACTCTTCCAGTGGGTATATATGTAAATCATGTAAATATGTACATACATGTATGCAAAAATATTTCCTTAACCACATTAATCTAACATTGACATAAGTATGTACTATTTATGTACATAATAATTTTTATACACAAAGTATGTGTGTGCTTTTGGCATGAAAAAAGCATGATTTTTTTTTTAAATAATTTGCATAATGAAAAATTGCATGTGAACCTACAAAAATTTAATATTTTATTAAAAAAAAAAGAAAAAAAAACACTAAAACACATTGCTTATTATATTCTTAATGTCTATGTAAATATAATTATTTATTATTAATTGTATTACTATTAATTACTCGTTCTATATTTATTTTAGTTAAATATACTACATATATACTAACATATAATATTTTATTTCGCTTTTTTTTTGTAAATTGATATTTATCAATTGACAAAAAAAATTAAATGTACATAAACAATGTTTCTTTTAATTTAACTTAAAAAAAATGTTTTTGAACACACATACATGTACATATGAAATTTTATGCACACAAAACAGTGTGTTTCATAGCTATAAAGTTATTTGTAAATATAAATGTATTTTCTAACATACGATCATATATGTATACTTGGAATGGGAAAATCAAAATAAAATATATCGATTTATACCGTTTTAATATACATCTCTTTTATCGATATACATTTAATCGATATTTTTGCAAAACTTATTTATTCATACTTAATCCAAAAAAATCTTGTTATCTCAAGAAAAATTAATTTTTTTTTATTTAAACAAAGTTAAAATATTTGTGGTCCTCTGGTAATTTGATGGCGTGAGTTAAGCAGCTAATACACGACATGTTTTTTACATCTGTAAATCTACATGTCTGTCAAAATTGTTCTTTTACAGGCAACCGTCGCTGACTGCTTTGCAGCAGCAGATATTTCACATGTTTTTACAGAAGAAAATAGAGCGCGCTCTAATTGAAATTTTGTCAGATGTCTCAACAAATGTTTTTTACAGAAGTAGTGTTTTAAAGGCAACACACGACATGTTCGTATTTATCAGTGTGAAATTTGTCAAGTCAGATGTAAACAATATGCCGTGCATTAGCTGCTTTATAAAATGAATTTAAAATTACTAATACCAATCGAATATTTACTTAAGATGCTTGATTAGATGACTAGTTAATATGTTTAATATGTCTATCAAGGGGCTTCTATTCTCGGGTACTGCTAGATGAACTGCCTGAAAAACTTATGCGGAAAATAACTATGAAGCTTAAAAATTAATATTTGATGGTGACTTCAAAATAAATCGAGTCAGCTTTTCCCTCAAAAAAAAAAAAAAAAAAAACATTGATCTAAGTATTATTTCCGCTTGGTGGGAATAGAACCAGAGCCCAAGACTTGCAGGAGAGCATAAGAATTTTTCTTCTCCAGATCAAATTAAACAACTTTTTGATTTGGCCAATATGTATATAAACAAGACATCGTTAAATTTTTATAATTGACATTGATAGATAGTCAATTAAACGAAGCGAAGAAAATCTTAATATGATATTTTATGGGCTTAAAAAAATACAATGTTTCATATTTCATAACTACCCAGGCAGAAGGGCAGCACAAAGCTGTCCCGATTTTGATAAATGTATTGCAAAGTGTTCACAACATTGAAATGATTTCACCATTTGATTATAGCCTTTTTACACTTGCTCACATGTTTCATCTTTCATCAAATCAACAAGATGTTAACATCTTCCCATATAAATTGTACGTGTTTGTGTGTCAACATTTCTCAACATCTTTTAAAGATGTTCCTAAATCATTTTGTTCCACTCAACATCTTTTGATTATGTTGTGTCTTTACTAGAAATTGCTGTAAGAAATACATGGCATCACTAGAAAAAAAGTGCCAAAAAAAATACATACAACGAGTGGACTTGAAATATGTATGTCGTATAAAATAAGATATCTTAATTATCTTCATCCTTTAACAAAATCTGCATATTTTAATAATAATTGCTCTCCAAGGGCAATAATTGATACAATTATTTAATACAGAATTTTTAAATCCATTTTTTTTAAATTTTTATTTGCGCAAACATGTAAAATAAATATTATGACAGATGAAGGATGAAACATATTGCAAATGTAAACAAGTTTTTTTTTTCATTTTCAACATCTTCCACGCATTCCCCTAAGATGTGAGCAAGTGTAAAAAGGCTATTACATAAATAAACAACACTGAAAATTAAAAAAAAAATTATCAAAGGATACTAACTCTTACAATGTAATTCGGCTACATTTTTGAGAAAAATTCTTAAAATTTTATAAAATTTTTATTGATTAACACTATTGAGCGAAATAACTAAAAATGTTTCACATTTTATTTTCGGCATATAAAACAACAGATGCTGAAAGTACGACATTGACATATGATGGTGACATAGACACCATTTTTTTTTTAATTAATTTTTTTTTTCTTAAACATCGTACTGCCGTTATAAGAAAACTTTATTATAAACAAGTTAAGGGTTTTTGTAGAAGAAATTTTCCAAATATTTTTAGGCATCCTTTAAAAGTTATAATATTTAACATCAATTTCATCTTATTGAAGTATGGAACACACTGTTTTGTTTTATTTAAAAAACATAATTTTATATAATGTTCAAATATGAACATATTCATATGCATGTGTACATGTGTGTACGTTCAAACTGTATTTTAATTTTAAAATTTTTATTTCCATTTCAGTTTGATGTTTTTATTTCTTTTAACAATAAACCTTATTAAGTATGTATGTATGTCTGTATTTATTAATGTTTCTTCAATTTTTGTTTATGTAATTTATGGAATGTTCTTAATAAATATATATTAAAAAAAAATAAATACCATCGTGTTAAAATAATAATATTTAACCAAAACGTACATATACATAATTATAAAAAAAAATTAATAATAAAAATGTCTCTTTGTTATCATTCTTGCGGTATTAGTGTGCCCAGGGAAGAGCCGCTTGGTTGGAACGAGGACGTCGTTGCAGTGTCCAAGAAAGTCAACAACAAGCAGCGGCATGTCACCGGCGTTGGGTAAAAAGAAATAGAGTAAGTGTAAATAAAAGAGATAAGCCTAAAGCTTTCTTGGTCTAATGAATAAAAACATTTTATATTTTAATTATAAACTCTTAAAGCTTTGACGGGGGCTTATTTCAAAATTAGATTTTTTCCATTCCTCCAACTTTTCTTTATTCAGCCTGTAAAGGATGTTTTATTTTTTTTTTTTTGTCAAAAGTCCTTGTAAGCAAAGCATATGTTTACTTAACTACATACATATTTCATAGATACAGGATGCCTCTTTGGGTGGTTCTTCTGATGATGAGGACTTTTTGGGAGTTTTGCGTGGTCCAAGCACTTTTGCTAATGCTTTTTTATATGTTGGTCTGGGAACAATAGCTCTTGGTTTAGTTATAGCCTTTGTAGGCACCGGTGAGAAAGGCTTCAAAACAGTGGAGTTACGACTAATTGGGCCGTCACTAATAGGTAACAAAGCATATTTAAAAAAAACACACTTTCATCTATTTCTTATGCTCAATGCAAATACTTATGTACATACATATGTACATATTTTTATTTAAATACATATACATTTAAAAAAAAACATTGTTGTTGTTGATTTCCTTGCGATCAGGCATTGGATTCGTATGCTGCATGTTAAGAATATTATTTTGCATTTGTCCTTCACATTGTATATCGCCGAAGAAAACTGGACGAAAGAAAAATGGCAACAAAATTGATGCCGATCACACAACATCACTGCTAAGAGGTGAAAGTAAACGTGTCTCTATAGCACGTGGACCAGGACAACAGGTATACTCTCCTTTTCCCTTTCCCGTTGGGTATTGCTAGTGACATCAAAATGTTACAAATTATCAAAGAATTGTTGTTAAAAAAAATATATATAATATTAACGATTTCACATGTAATTCCGAACGAAGGTGATTATTTTAGCACGCCCATATAACTAATATTGTATTAATTATAATTAACAGCCTAGATATCCAATTACTCACAAAAGATCGAATAGTAAAATGCTTAATGAAGGCATGGAAGCTCTTAGACAAATCGCTACCACCTCACTGTTTATGCAAAATGAGCAGAAACCCACAACGAATCGTATCGTACCCATAATTAAAGAGCCGGAAAGTGTAAATGGTAAATAACTTTACTCCCAATCGAACACTGGAAAAGATTTCAATAATTTTGCACGTAATTTTTCCTAGAGTTGCTTAACGTTTCTTAAAGTGTTTTTTATTTATTGCATATATTTTTCTTAAAGTAAAAAGAGCATTTCCAAGGAGAATTGCAGTCAAATTTTAATTTTTTGCTAACATACATACGTATGTGTATTTCTTATACAATAATTTCGTCTTTTCATTGAGCTTGAGATCACTTTTGTTTTTTTTTATAAAAATATTTATTACAAACCAATATTTCGCTACCAAACAATGGGTAGCGAAATATTGGTTTTTAATAGAAAATTAAAAAAAAAAACAAATATGATATCAAGCTCACCGAAAAGAAGAAATTATTAATATAAAAAAAGATCAAACAACTTAAGACGATATTATTTCTTATACATATTATTATTAAATATTTTTTTCGCCCATACAAAGCTGGCACAAACGAAGCCTCCAACGACAATAAGAAAACATCAGAGACACAATCCTCTATAGATATTCCCGAAAAACAAATTGCTAATTCAAACCCAAATGCAGCTATCGATAATGAATTAACAACAAATACTGCCGTTTTTAAAGCGCCTTCAAGCCAGTCTGAGGCGATGGAGAAGGAGACGAAGGAAAAAGATTGCTCCACGACTGGGAGTAGTGGTTTCAACAACAATAAATTATCTCGTCAACGTATTTCCGTTCATCAACAAAATCCTACAGCACATTTGCTGACCCAACAACAAGACTCTGCTCAGAATGAAAATAGCCAGCAGCAAATGGAAACATCGTTAATGTTCATTAGAAATCCTAAATTAACCAACGAAATGCTTTTAACACAACCTCTGCCATTAACAGCTGCAGCAACAATAGCAGTTACCACAGTTGAGACAACTGTGCCATCGTCATCCGTGAATTATAGCAAAGCAGATGTCAGTCTCATACCCCCAGTGCATAGTATTGGCAGTATGACGAAAAGTAGTTTGATATCCGCAAGGCCTCAAACCACTCCCAATATATTGCCCACCTCCAGCAGTAATACAAATACTGCCAGCACTTATGCGGCTGCGTTGGCTGCAGCCATTTCTTCCCGCAGCAACACTGAACGAACTGAAGGTCTTGTACGTGGTCCTTTAGGCATGCCAATGCATGTGTTGGCTGCCTCTTCCTCCACATACGCCTTACCAGCTTCGGCTCCAAACTTTTGTCTAATTAAATCATCTACATCCTCACCACTTCCAGCACTCTTAACGGAACCTTCTACACTTAGCACAACATCTGCGTCAGCAGCAGCAACAAACGAGACCACAACCTATATACAGCAAACTATACCTGGCCAGGTGATACAGAACTTGCCCTCGCACTCTATGGGACATACCCCCACAACTGTGACAAATTCAATACCATCGACCAGTGAACCTAACTGTAGTAACACAACTCTAAAATTCCCCGCAACATCAATGCTATCTTCCACATACTCTGGTAGTTCTTCAACGCTTTCGCCGAACAGCCTTATTGGCTCAACATCCTTTGCCTCACCCACCACGCTATTCACTACCGGCAGTAAGTACGAGCCAGAACTTTTGCTAAGTCCATCAAAGCTTGGTCAGTGAATGTAAAGTTAATTCAATAAGTACTGTATTAGAAAGAAACTGTGTTAATGAAAATAAAAACACTTTACTGTACATATGTATATATACATCTACATATGTACATACATGTGTTATGTATAAAAACATATGAATGTGTTATTTATATAGTTGTGCATTACTTACATATATGCTTCCGTAAGGTTTAAAGTAATTTACATATAAGTACATACATACATACTCGTGCATAGGTATAATTACATTAGTTTTTATGAATATTTATAAAAAAAATACAAGCACATGGTTCATAAAAAAATTGGCAATTTTTACGATTTGTCTGTTCAGTATTCAAAAAATTATTAAACATTTGCAACAGTCGAATCCATTGAAAGTATTAATAACTGTGCCAAGTTACAGTTTCTCAAATATTCAATCAACCATATATTTTTTTAACGAGTAAAAAAATTTGATTCTTGCTAGACAACCAAAATAGACTTAATTAAAAAAAAACAAATTTAATTTCGGGGATTTCTAGTTTCCTATACAAATGTATAATTCGATCAGTAGTTTGTGGATGAGGCTCTTTAGAAATTTTACGCAACTCTGATTTCGTTAGACTGGGATAACACGGGGCAACTGTTAGTTGCTCAATTCTTAAAATTATAGAAGAAACGGAGGGGAAAAAGTGGAAAATCTTTTCATTCTCCTCTTTCTTAAATAATTTGAAGACTTGAGGAACGTAGATTGCTCCGTATGATCCCAAACTTATAACTTATGATCTACGAAAATAAAGACGGATTGACCCATTTGTTTTAAAGCCTTACGGAATTGTTTTTGCAAATCCAGAGATTCGCAAAATGTTTATATTTGTATGCGTTTTGAGAATGAAATTTTTTTGTTTGCAAAACTCTCAGCTAAAAATGATTTCATTGAAATTTTTTTTGGACAAAGTCAAACTAAGTTGCTAGTAAGTACTAAGTAAACTAGATGTCTGAAACTTTTTTAATTTTTTTTTTTATTTTTAACTTTTGACAAAATTAATTGACTTAAATTTTTGCCCAGAAAAAAATTTAAATGAATTGCAATGTTTAAAAATTTTTGAATAGCGAAATTATAAAAATCATTAATTAATGAAAATAAAATGCATTATTACAACAAATTAAAATGAATTTAACTTTAGTCGGAAAAATGTTGTCCTCCGGGCAAAATACTAATAATGACTTGAAATTTAAAAAAAAACGACTTTGAATATATTTTAATTTTTTTCCCCTTTTTAATGTAAAAACTACAAATGTGCATTTAACATAATTCAGGGTTACCGCTGTATATTTAAAGCCGTGAATCGTAAAAATGTCAACGTCTATACACTTATTAAAATGTAGTGCAGTTCATTGATATATTCACGTAAACACATGGTCTCCAATGACACGCTAATGTTAAAATCATTAGTTTTTTCACCTAAATTTAATCACTTCGTCACCCCTGCAAATTCACTTTATTGTCAATGTAGATTTTTTTTGGTGAGTTCGTTTAGTAATTTTACACGTGTTTTAAAATAGTAAAACATACATATGTACAAACATAAAATAGAATTAAATAATGCAAATATTTATTTTTCTATAGACGACGTTGGACGATTACAATTTTTTTTTTTTCGCTAGTACGTATAAATTTTGAACACTTGAAAAAGTTGAACAACCGACTTACTAAATACAAAACAAAATATTTTTCGCATAATTCCGCGAATTCGCTTGATTGATGTGATAAAAGGTAGCCTGAGTTGATTTAGGATGTTGTCTACCTGTGTGCCAAATTTAATTTCCGTTCAGCTGTTTCTGTGTGATTGCGTAACAAACATCCATCCAAACATACACGCATTCACATTTATTGTATTAAGTAGTATGATTATTTAAAATGCTTAACCGTATAAAAAAATAAACTGTTAAAAAATCTAGTTAGGTTTATTTTTTTCTGATAATGGAAGAAATATTTATGTATGTATGTATAACGTCAAAAATACAGCTTTTGATAAATTACCTATTTAATAATTGTTTCTATTAATTTATTAATAGATAATTTTAAGGTTATCAAACTTTCCTAACAATTAGACACGTGTATGTAAGTATGTACATACAAATGTATGAATGTAAATATTTTAGAAAATGTAATAATCTTAATTGTTATAGGTGTTTTAGAAAGATGCCAAAAAATGCTCGCTGTATTAGAATACTAATTAAATACATAGTTTGCAAAATTAAATGTTTTTAATTATATTTAATTATAAGTTTAATTTTTTTTAATTGCTATTGGTTACCGTGTTGTTCCCTGACATACAAAAACAAGTAACAGTGCTATATTCGGCCGTGCCGAATCTTATATACCCTTCACAACGTGTAGTCATGCAATAACAATTGTTGGTATCACCATTCATCTCATATGAAATACGTACATACATGTTTCCATAGCATTATTTATAGATTGATTTAGTTTATTTAAATAAAAATCTATTTCAGAGTTTTTTACCTTTTTATCATTCGGGATGTTGACGTTTTATTTGTGTCATTTAATAGATGATTTTTAAATTTTCTCCAATTTGTTTTTGTAAAATTTAATTGGTTTACAGGGACATCTGTGTAGAGCGTAAGTGGGTGATCATTCTCAATTTTTAACAACCTAACTTTTATCGCATTATGATCACTGTCATAGTCAAAGGTTTCAAGACAGTTAACAGAATCTTCAAGTTTATGGATTACTAATCTGGAGTCAAAAACACATAAGTCTAAAAATGAATTTGAACGAGGGTATGAAGGTAAAAATAATGCATATAATTTACATCTATATCTAATTTCATAACATTCAAGCCATTCTTTTAACTTATTCCCTTTAGAATTAGAAATTGCGTTGCCCCAATTACTATGTTTGCAATTTAAATCTCCAGCTAATATGTAGTAGTTATCCAAGTTTTCTAGATTCAAGGATTGAAATAGTTTCAAAAATGCTGTCTTGAAAAAAGT
Source organism: Phyto melanocephala (assembly GCA_941918925.1). Taxonomy (NCBI): domain Eukaryota; kingdom Metazoa; phylum Arthropoda; class Insecta; order Diptera; family Rhinophoridae; genus Phyto; species Phyto melanocephala. The sequence continues at coordinate 2,526,213 of OW799236.1, forward strand.
ACAGTTGTTTCCCGAAGGATTATATGCAGATATTACGAAAAGCATTTTGTTAGGAAGCAGTGGTATTTTTATAATAGTGAGTTCTAAGTGCCTAAATAAATTAATAGTATTGTTTTTGTACTGACTAAATTTTATTCCATTCTTAATTAAAATTGCCGTTCCATCGTTTCGTAAAAGGGAATAATTTTCAAATTTTAGTTTGTTAAGCAGCAATCACTTGAGTCGACATCAGACAACAATTTCTTTATTTGTATTTTTTATACCCTTCACCAGTGGTGCACAAGGGTATATATAGCTTTGTCATTCCGTTTGTTATTTCTAAAATTTTCATTTCCGACCCCATAAAGTATATATTTTTTGAAAGCTTATGAATAGAGGAGTCGATTAAGCCCTGACCGTCTGTCCGTGTGTTGGTTGAGATCAACTTTTAGAAGCAACTATATGTTCCTCAGATCTGTGTATGGTATCAATCTCTTGGAAATATCCAGGAATAAATCGCTATTGAAATTTAGCACAACCGCCCCATAACTTTCTGAGATATGAGCAAAAAACCACGACCACCTCGTTTTTTCACAATTACAACAAAATTGTAAAAAAAATTTTTTAATTTGTTTAAAAATTTTTTTTTGTAATTTATTTTATTATTTTTTTTTATTTTTAATAAATTTTTTTTGTATTTTTTTTTTAACTCAATTTATATTTTTACAATGGTATGTTTTTTACATGTATGTACATACATACGTATTTTATATGACATGAATGGTGATACAAACAATTGTTATTGCATGACTATATAAAGTATATAAGATTCGGCACGGCCGAATATAGCACTGTTACTTGTTTTTTTTTTCTGCTTACTTTCACAAAACCGGTCAATTGTGCATTTTTTAGGTGGACGTATTTATCGATTGCAGTACGGCTTCTGAGATTTGAGCTAAAGTTTTATATTCTTTGGTCGCACATATAGTTTTGTATTTCCTCTCGTCTGCTATAACATATTGTGTAATCAGACCAAAAATCTGAAATCCTATTCACCAATACATCAAGACTAGCCTAAATCGAATGTGTTTGGTTAGTGCCAGTATTTCATACATAATTTATATTCTCCGGTTTACTGAATTATCACGTCGTGCTCTCAACTATTACTGTTCAGAGTCAAAAGGGCCAAAACACTGTTTCATATATAAACTTTTATTGTTATCACAATGCAATTACAAATTAATTAACCAAGCTGAGTAACTAAGACAATTTGCCCGTTGTAGTAACGATCAAAGTCTCTGGTCGGAAACAAATTTCCAGTCTAGCGCACTACCAACTAGTCAATAAAGGTACCCCAAAAAACAATTATTAAGTTCTTTAATTTATCTACACATACCAGAGAAAAAACTTCTGTACAATTATATATGTATAGATAAAAATAAATAAATAAAAACATGTTACATACAAACGTTTTCTACGTTGAAAGAACAAACAGGTATCAAGTTCGCGGATGTACTTTTTAATAGGTAGTGCCGAAAAACCAAAATTTTAACGCTAACTAAAATAAAGCGAACAGAAAATATTGTCTCAAAATTTAAATTATTACCAATATATTACTTAAAACAAGACTAGATTTAAAAAAACCATACCTACCAAAGGGCGTTGATCGGCAAATGTTGTAGTTTTACACGTGTTATCGCAATTTAATTTTTTCGTATAAAAATAACTATGTATGTATGTATAAACCAAGGTACACTTCTATAGGTAAAGGCGCCAGCCCAGCTGATTATTTTTTGTGTCCCAATGTTTGTCAAACTACATATATAAAAAAGAGATTTCAGTCTCCATATATAAAAAGAGATAAAAAATACTCTCTCTTTGCGATATTACCTTATTTGATTACACCGTGCTATTAACTATGGAAATCGTTTTATACCCTTCATACAAATGTGACAAAAAATATACATATGTAGGTTTGTCATTCCGTGTGAAATTTCTACAATTTTCATTTTCTGAGAGCGTATGAATAGGGGAGTCGATTAAGCTGCCAGCCTGTCCGTGTATATGTTGAAATTAACTTTTTGAAGCCCCCCGACATCGCCTGGGACCGCGTGAAGTATTAAAATATTAGAAATGTTCGTGAGCAGATCGGTATTAAAAATCAAAAAAATCGGTACATAGACAACTGAGATATGAGGAAAAAACCACGACTACCTCGTTTTTTTCACAACAACAACATACATACATACAAACGTGGTATACTGGTTAAAGTGAACGTGGTATCAAATCCCAGCTAAGCCAAAAAAAGTATTTGTTTTTTATTTTTTTTAATTTTTTTTTTCTTTTGAAACGTACTCAATTTATAATTTTTTTACAATGGGATGTTTTTATACATATTTTTATGTATGTATGTTTTTAATATGTATGTACGTATTTCATGAGATGAATGGTTATGCAAACAATTATTATTGCAAGACTACACGTTGTGAAGGATATTTAGGATTCGGCACGGCCGAATATAGCATTCCTAGTAGTTTAAAATCATATTTTCTGAAAGATTACTTTATTAGTAATTATTGGTATATGACAGTTTACGTCTTCGTTTACACTAACATCAGTTTTTGAGTTTAAATTTTCGGGATAACTGTTATTTACTGTCCCTGGCAAATCAGAAATATTTTATAAAACTTTAAGACAATAAAAGAAGTTTTAATTAAAAGGAGAATAGCAATGCAAATTTATCAACGTCCACCAAATTTGTATAAAAATTTCGAAATAAATAATTCATTACATATTATTTAATCTGAATTCTGCAAGACAGCATTTAGGTAAAAGATTAACCTTGAATCGGTGATAATTCATAAACCAGTTTAAAGTGATTCGATTTGAAACAAACTGATTTGAACAACCTGATATTTTCTGTTTTCCTTTAAATTTGAATTTCTTAAACAAATTTTTAGATAATTTTTTTTATTATATGTATTTCTAAAAATGTTAATGAAAATATACTTATTAAATGTGAGATAAAATATACAGACTAATAAGAAATAAATATTTATTTTATTTATGCTCTCTGCTTGGAATTTTTTAATGTTTTTATTTTTTTAAATTATAAATATCCAGATCTACAAATTTCATATTCAACACAAAAATTGTGGAAAAAATCAGTTGCATAAAAAACAAAAATTAAAAACAACATATAAATGATAACAAATACATATATGTATGAATGATAGAAGTACTATGTATCCACATATTTATCTATATTAAACTATATATTTATAATAATTTATATGCATAATATAACCTACAAAAAAGCAGTTAACTGAACTAAATTATTTATAAAAAAAAATAACGAAACAAAAACCCGTTATGTATGTGTATAGTTTATGTAAATATTATTATATTAAAATTATTATTTTATTTAAGTATGTACGTCGACTATGATTAAATTATGAAACTGTATTATGAAATAATAAAATTATAAAATGGTGCATAACTACGTCTTTCTTATTTTCAAAAACAGATTTAAGTAAGAAAATTCTGGTGCATATTTAAATAAAAAGAAAATTTTTAGGCATCAAAAACAAGGCCAGGAAATTTTACAAATGTGGTAAATAAGCATATGTTATGAAAAAAAAAAATAAATATGCTAAGTAAAATTGTTCACTAAAACAGCAGATAGAAAATAATATAAAAAAATATATATTAAAAAGTATTTCTAATGTTCGAGTGAATTCTGTGACTCTTTCTGCATGATGCGTAAATTGGTCGCTATATTATGATTTTCAGCAAGATTTAAAGAATCATCAAAACTTGTTAGGGCTAAACATTTCTTAGTCGATTTTACAGACAATTCTACAGAACGAGAACGAGTGAATGGACCATTACCATTGCGCATGCAACTTAGCGGAGTGCGTTTAACTTTTAGCAAATCAGTTCTATCGATTTTAGCAACTTTTAATTTCGGAGGAGTAGTTATATGGTTTTCTCGATCTTCATATATCTGCTGACTCGATAAGCGACGTTTTGGCTTGCCATGTTTGACTTTTGAAGCGCTTTTCTTTCCCGCTCTGACACGTTCCAAATGTTTATTTGTAGGTTTAGGTACGATGGGCACCTTGTTAATGTTATTTAAATCTGCATTCAGCTTTTGTGTCAGAATTGATGAATCACTATTGCCGCTGCTATTGAAATTAAGCGATAAAGTGGCGAGAATATTTTCAAGCATAATATCTTCACTGGTCTCGTTCACTTCATCAGTGAAAATAATTGGTGTTCTTTCTACTCCTATGGAAGGTGAACGGGGATCGAAATCCTGTTGCAAAGCAACTGGAGTTTGAGGATCTTTTTCTGGCTCCTCTAAATTTATAACTACTTTTTCTTCTGACATTTCAACATCGACAGCTTGTTTCGAATTTCCATCAGCAACTTCTGTCGAAGAAGTTACTACATTTACACATTCTGGTAGACATGGCTCCACAAAAAGGTCTGCAAATGTATCATCAAGATTAAATGATTTTTCTAACGTATCCTCAAATACTAAAGGTGTACGATTAAGATTCAGACTCGGAGACCTAGGATCATTAAGATGGTATGTAAATCCCTTGAAAAAGCGTTTGCGCAAAACTTCTAAAGCAGTATCATTATTACGACATCGATTAGGTACATCGACGGATACCAGTTGGACATTTGTATTAATGCGTTTATTTTGGAGCTGTAAAACAAAATATATTTAAGACTTACTTTTATTCTATAGCTTAAAATTAACTAACATGAATTGGAGTTCGGTGTTCGGCTGGTGATCTGGGATCAAGGCTATCTTCCTCACAACTAATAAATTCAGAGGACGGACTTTGAACAGGTGTACCTGGCAGAAAGCTGCATTCGAATTTTGTTTGTTTTGCACCCATTTTGTAACCAAAACTTAAAAATGTAAATTGTTTCTAAATAAAAAATTGTACATTTATTCCAGTAGCAGCGGCATTTAAATTTTAATGGCGTCGCGCTTTTAAGGTTTTATCTATTGAGCGATTTTCTTTAATTTAAACGAGTTTTGTTTAAAAAAAAATCTCACCAACACTGTAGCCCAGTGATGCCAAATCACAAAAATAAAACCACAATTATACAGTAAAGGGATGCTTATATAGATGGCGGGGTCAGCCCACCAGTAAAAAAAACCAAAAACCATATAAAAAATATATATCGTGGAAAATTTTCTTAAAGTCCATGTATAAAAAAAAGGACAAACAATTGTGTCTGTTTGCTCTAACACCTTATATGTCTACACCATTCTTTCGGCACTTTTCTGATTTTTTCAAAACATTTTTTATATATTCTTCAATGAAAAGATAGAGTACTTAATCTACTTTGGTATTTACTAGACCTCCATTCAAATAATAAAAAGCCAATGAGAGCTAAAACAGAATTAAACAATAAATATACAAAAGTATATAATAAATATTAATATTATTAAAAAAAACACACATTTATTTTACATTTGTTTTAATTGTTAATTAAATTAATCAATCAAAAACATAGCCATGTAAAGGTAAAAATGTGTACCCAGGATACATTATTTTTACTATTTTTTAGAGTCCCACCATATGACAAACTCCATATATAAAAAAATGATTTCAGTCTAAAAATTTGTCAAACTCCATGTATAAAAAAAAGAGAGACAAAAAATATTCTCTCTCTGCGCTATCACCTTATGTGATTACACAATGTACATATAAACCCATATAATTAAGAAGAAATTGTTCTTATATTATCAAAAATTAATTAAAAAAAATGAATATGGTTGTCAAAAAAAAAAATGGCTTGACTAGCAGAATATAAGGCACTAAAAAATTTAATATTCAAGATGGCCGCCACAACAAAATGACGTACAATTAATTTATATATGGGTTAAATCTAGTAATTAAAAATTTACCCACTTTAACCCTCACAATATTGGCAGGCGCCAAACTGCATCCGTCAAAACTATTTTTTATTTTTTGTCTACGATAAATAATTTGCATTTTCAGTTGGTTTAAAAAATACCAAAACAAAAATATAGTTTCTACATTGAAGTTTCTAAAATTTTATCAAAATCAAAGAAAAAATTAAAAAACAAATAAGAGTGCTGTATTTGGCCGTGCCGAATCTTATATACCCTTCACAACGTGTAGTCATGCAATAACAATTGTTTGTATAACCATTCATCTCATTAATATGAAACACGTACACACATACATATGTATGTATATGTTTCATTATCTTTATAATGACTTTATCCGCTTAAAAATATCCCATTGTAAAATTATAAATTGAGTTTATGTTTGTATGTTTAAAAACAATAAAATAAAAAAATATATATAAAAAATTAAACAAAATAAAAAAAAATTGTTTGTCTTAACTGGGATGCGAACCTACGTTCATCTAGTTTGTATTGGCGTGAAAAGATGAGGTGGTCTAGGTTTTGTCATGATATATCAGTTGTTTAAAGAACGATTTTCTGATTTTCAATACCGATCTGCTCCCGAATATTACTGGCCTTGGAAATTTCTGGGGGCTTCAAAAAGTTGTTTTCAACATACACACACACTGACAGAAGGACAATGCTTAGTTGACTCCCCTATTCATAAGCTTTTAGAGAATACATATATACTTTATGGGGTCGGAAATGAAAAATTAAGAAATTTCACATGGAATAACAAGCCTATATATACCCTTACGCTCACTGTGAAGGGTATAAAAATGTGTTTGTTGCCAGGACACATATAACTTATGAATATGAATTGCTACAGTGTAAAATAACCCACAAAAGCGGCGGTCATGTTTTACGTTTGTACCAGCCTGTTATATATTGTGTGAGGATAATCTCAAGTTTACACAAGACGCTGATTGTTTTTAGAAAATCAAAAGCAAATAATATTGTATATTTGTATAGTATTGTATATTTCCAAATTTATAATTTAAAACATTTATGTATTAAACAATATACGTAGCGGAAACTTTTTTTAAATTAAAAAAAAATCATTCGTAACAGAATTCAAAGAATTTATCTAAACTCACGAAAAAGTAAGGAAAAACATATGATGTTGGCAATAAAATTCGACAGTGCAGTACATAATTATTTCTAAGTTTATGTATGCCGCGTGGAGACCATTAGCAATGTGAACAAAAGCTAACGATAAATACATACATATGTATATTTTCAATAATACTTATTTCATCCAACTGTGTTATTAGGCAACTGTTTTATATAATAGTGTTGCTAAATATTATTTAAGTTCTGAGTACTTTTTGGCAAGAGTTGGTTGAGTAACCACTTTAGTTCATATATTTAAGAACCACAATGTAATTTATTAATTACATTACTTAGCAATAATTACTTAGCAATAATTTTAATCATTTTGGTTTTTGATTGAAAAAGTAAAGTTTTCTTAAATTTAGTTAAAAAATTAAACAAATATTTACAATAGTTTTAAATTTTAAAAAGTTTTAAGGACAATTTTATTTACTTTTAAAAACCTATTTTATATATATTTTCTTTAAAATTTTTTTATATTTATTTTAATTTTTTTATGTTGGTACTCGGAAAAGTACCCATTAATAATAAGTAGCCAATATTTAGTATTGCTATTGACTACTCAATACTTTTACAACACTAATAAATACTAGTGAACGAAAATATAATTTGTTGTATTTTGTTCAAAGTTTTTGCTAAAAAAATAGTTTTTAAATTATAAATCAACATTATAAAATTATGTGATGTCTGTTGGTTTCTTAATTTAACCGTATTATTTATTGAGCAATATCAGTTGCATTATAAAACTATTAACAAAATTCACAAAAAACTAGCCCATCCTATGAACAAGATAAAAAAGTGCAATGAAAATTTTTCACGGATACCAGAATACAAGAAAAATTAAAATATAGAAAAAATATTTCTATAATATACATAGAACAAATCCAGTTGAAACCAAAATAGAAAATTTTACATCGATTTAGTGTTTTATTATTTTAACATACAAAATATGAGATATGGCGTCTTCTATGCTTACAGCAGAAGTGTCATCTTCAGCCTCCAAAGATGCTGATATTGATGAGGCGTTTAAATCTGCTTTGCATTCCTGTGCCAATGATCCTGACTTTGCAATCGTATGTGATTTTCTGCAAAAGTTTTCTAATGATTTGGGCTTAGATTTGCCCAATTTTAAATTATTATTGCAATGGCTAACCAAAACTGATGAAGGTAAGTAATAGAAGCGTCTAGCGTAATAATTTTTATAGTAAATATTTTTTTACTAATTTTTATTATTTCTTAAAAAAGTGATTAATGGCCTTAAGGCTTTAATATTACAGTACTATTTGATGAAATAAATTTGAAAAAAAAATTTATAAAAATATTTTTTTTAAAAAAAATGTATAAAAATCCTTAATCTGTTTAAAAATATAACAAATAAAATCGTCGCTTTTATGACCAAATAGCGTAACAGTCTTTCCTTCTAAAACCTAATTCTGATAGTGGGAGCTTAGCTACATTAGGTCACATTTCATTTTTTAAGAGGTAAATAGAACCTATCTTGTAAACTTTTTGAGATAGAGATAAAGAAGTTTTCAAAGGTAAAGAATAAGAAATGCGACATATTTGATGCTTATATTACGAAATGAATAAATAAATAAATAAATAAGTATAAATAGCAAGTTAATATAAATTCTTTTTTTAATACAGAAATAAAAAGTGTTTGTGATATGTATTAAAAATATTTTAGCCGTCAACTAAAAAAAAATCGGAGATGTGAACTAATGTACATATTTTACCTCGCATCAATAGAAAGAACTGAATATAATTACCTACCTTATCTCGTACTACAAATTATGTTGTATATATACTATATAAGCGTTAGGACAAAAAATCCTAAAACTTCCACGAATGTGGTAATAGAAAAATATACAAATGTCGTTAAAAAAGGTCGTATAAGAAATACTTAAAAATGACAAGCGACTATATTATTGCATCGCAGTGTGGAATTTATAAATAATTGTAATACAGCACATAACGTATTCACGTAAGCTTTAAAAAAATATTTATTTGAAATTCCGTAATAGATTTTCACAAAGGCGAATTATTTATTACACATTTATAAACACCTAAACATTAAATTAGAATAATCAGAAATTAAAAATTATATATGTATGCCCGTCTTCTGCAATCCAAGTGAAATAAAATCATTTGGAATCTCCATTAAACCATTCCATTGGTTAGGGTGAGACATTTTAACCCATTTTAAATTACAATTTGACTATTTTTTCTAATTATTTTTTTTTTCATTCTCATATAGCTTTGTTTATTTTAACTTTCACTATTAAATTAATTCTTTATTCTTAAAAGAAGGAGGTTAGGACATCAAATGGGCCTACTAGTCAGAGTTAATAGGTATTATTAGAAAATGTAGACAATCTGTACACCTTTTCTTCAGTAACTTTTTTATATAATGTTTATGAACTTAAGTTCATTAATTATATAAAACAATTACAGAGAAGTTAGCTAAAAGTTTAAAGAACACGGGTGGGCTAAGGAACAAGAGGGCTTAACAAATTATTGAAAATCTTTTTCATTAACAATTAGAGAGCTTTTTTAATTATTTTTCTAAAACATTACAATTAAAATTTTCTACAAGTGCAGCTATTACTGGAAGCTTTCTGTATATTTACATTTATTTTAGAATCTTGAAACTAATGGAACTTGCACATGATAAATTTTGATAAATAACAGTTTTTGTATTGCAGAGATTAAAAAACATACATATTTTATTCCTAATAAATACTCGTCATTCGACGTATTTTCGTTTTTTTATTTGTTTATTGCACTTTTGATTGCTTTTTTTGTAAAGATATATATTTTGTATTACTTGTATTTTAATGAAAAAATTTAAGTAGAAAATGAAAGAAAGACTTAATTAAATTATTCTGCAAGTTTTACCATAAAAAAAGAGGTATCCTAAAGCAAAGTTTTTATATTAAATGATTAACCACCTTTTTGCCATTATATATGTATTTTGATTTGGTCGGTTCTTTTTAAAAAAGTATTCTTAATTTTTAGTTTCACCACAACTTAGAGAAATGCAAATTAAACTTTTAAGAAAGACACGTAAAACCGTGCATGAAAAGAGATGGGAGTCGGCCTTAAGTAAGTTTTGTTTTACATATTCAGCTCAAGATGCTTGGGAAGTCGAACGGTTTGGTTATAAGAACTCTAATTTCAAAGTTAAGCTTCGTATTTTGAGGGTAAATACCAAGGAGAACACATTTTTTAAATTCAATAATAATATTTTTACAAATTAATTTGCTTTACAATTTAAGGAACTTCTTGAATGTCAGTTTGAACGTAATAATAAATTTCGTGCTAAAATATTAACCCTGAGCTCTGATTCGTTACGATCAAAGCCGATAGGACGAGATAGTCTTGGTCATGCTTACTGGATAACACAAGATAATGACTGTAATATTCGTATTTATCAAGAACACTTAGACGAAGAGATATGGCAGGTGGTAGCTACAAATCGTGATGAATTTGTAAACCTAATAAAACGCCTAAAAGGCAGTGAAGTTGTATTACCATCAAAGGACATTGGTATAGTAGACGAGGATACATCAAGTAGCAACAGTACTCGTAACGATTTAGATTCTGCTCAGAAAGTACCTCAGTTCGACGAAAAGAATGACTCACAAGGGGATGAACAAAAAGTTCCAAAACTTAGCATTAAACTTGTACAAGATAAGAATACAAAAGAGACCATTGTCAAAAACGTAAAGGACCCCGGTAAAGGCGAAGAAGAATTAGCTGCAGAGGAAGATGCCAAACAATTAAAAAAGTCCAACATCATTTTTACGAAGGCTAATGAAAGTGGAGAGGAAGAGTTCGAAGAAGTCGAAGAAGAATATGAGGATGAAAGTGATAGTGTTGAAGAAGAGAGTGAAGATGATGACTATAATGAGGATCATAATGATAAGATCTCAGAAATAAACGAAAAGATGAATGAAAAAAAGTTACAATCAAACGAAAAAACTGAAAAAAACATTAAAGTCAAGGTAAACATTTTTTTATAAATTAATTGCAATACTAATTATCCTTAAAATATAATAAAACATTAGTAAATTGTTGTTGTTTTTTTTTTTTTTTTTTTTTTTTTTTACTGTAAAAGAAACATGCAGTACATATTTTCCTATATTTACCGTTTTTAGAGCTAAAACTTTTTTAAATTGTGGAACCCGCGCCGCATTAAAGATATATGTATTAAAATATATTGTTCTGATATTGTTGCTAATGCAAACTATCATTGTATTGTTTTAAGATCAATTTCTTTTATGTTCCTCTTAATTTTGTGTCTTTACATAAGTTTATATCTTACTAACTTTCTGGTATGAATCTTTCCATAGAATCGTCTGCCCATAGGCTAGGTTACTATTATCGTAATAAATAAATTGAAATTGAAAAATTATACTACGTGTTCCCACAAGTTATAAACAATTTGTATGTAAAATTGTTCTGTATTATTAATTATTTGCACGAACACTTGTCAATGATGACATTTTGCTTGAATATTTTTCCTAAGTAACTTAGTAACTACAAAGATTTATTTTCTGAAATTATATTTATCTATTAAACAGCCATTGGTGATATCACAAAATAAAGTACTAAACAAAGAAATTGGTTTAACGTCGAGTAAGGTTGGTAAAAAACGAACTTTAAATCAAATAGTGAACGATGCTGCATCAAGAAATGACAATAAAAATGAAAGTGGCCTAAAAAAATCCAGACCCTCCTTGATGGATTCCAAGCGTTTAAAAACTGTAAACAAATACGAAGATCGAAACGAAGAAAGTGAAGAAGACTATGAGGATGAGGAGGAAGAAACTGCCAATGAAGACGGTGATGTTGAGGAAGAAGTAGAAGAAGAAGACATTGACTCCGTAGCAGCAGAAGAAGACGAAAATGAAGAGAAGCAGCTTGAGGACTACGACGACGATGACGAAGAAGATGAAGTAGGCGAGGAAATAAGAGATCCAGTGTTACGTGTAACTGGAGAAGGTTCTGGTCTGGACTGTGATGTTGAAAACTTTTTGCATTTCATCGAATATAATTTACTCGATGATTACAGTGACAATGAAATCATTTCAAGCGAAGTTATAGTTGATGATGTTAGTTATGTGTGGGGTGAAGGTAGTGGTAAAGATTGTTTAGTTGGAAATAAAAATAAGAATGATAATGATAACAATGCAACAAACATAAACAGTGATACTACTACAGAAGTCGTTTCAGAGACAAAATTGAAAAATGACATTGAAAATCAAAAAACGAACAAAACCACATTAATTTTAGGTCAAAAAGAATCTGTTCCTAATGATGAATCTAATGGTGAGACAACAGCGTTAACTAAAGATTTAGAAGACAAAAAAGAAAATAGTAAAGAAAAAGGTGTTAATGAAATTGTAGAGCAGGTTTTTTCAAAAGATGAAAATAGTAAAGTGAATGGCGAAAATATGTCAAAAGAAAATATTGATACCGAAACATTAGAGAAGGAGAAACAATTAGATAAAAATGAAGGCTATACAAAATTGGCTTTTTTAAGCGATAACAGTAAAATTTCAGAAGAAAAAATTGAAAACCCATTACCTAAACAAATACCAGATATAAATTTAAAAACAACCAAAAAAACATCTGTCGAGGTTAATATTATTAGCCAACAGACACATGCCAACAAAATGTCTGCCTTAGAATCTTTGAAAAAAGAACTAAGAGAGTCGAAACAAAAACTATTAGAAAAGAAGACAATTTCTACTGTTGAAAGTAGTATTGCAAACCATACAAATGCTGCAGGCTATAATCGCAAAAGACGTCTTACAGATCAATTGCTAACAACTACTACAACACGACTACCAAATTCCGAAAGTGAATTAGATGTGAATTCAGAAAATCCCGAAGATTTAACAAATGATAAAGAATTGGACATAGAGGACGATGATAATGTTGATATAGGAGGAAAAAGACTCAAAATGCGTCCTAAACAAACAAATAGTGAACTAAGAAAAAAAATAGAGGCTCAAAAAGTAGCAGCAAATGATGAAACATCATCAAGTGGAGGCGAAGAAGAACTTCGAAGACGGAAAAAAATAATGCTAACTGTTTTGTCACAGCCAACTACAAAATTTAAAGATGTGTTAAAAAAAATAGAATCACAAAATGACGATGAAACCATAACTGATATCGGCGAAAAACTGAGTTATTCAGTATTAAACACATATCAGGCTTCCGTCAAAAAACAAATTACTCCCACCAAAGTTAAGCCAACTTTAGATGAGATTATTGAAAAAAAATTAAAAAAGACTCCAGAAAAAAATGAAAAAGAATTAACATCCACTACAGCAAAAAGTCTTTTCCCTTCATTAAATAAAAATTCCAGCATCAAACCCATAAAGAAAACTTTATTAACGCAAATAAGGCAGGAAGAGAGTGACGAAGAGGCAATTCCCCAAAAAGGTACAAACAGTCAAGAGTCAAGCCAACAAACTACCACTGATATAAAACAATTAACAGAATTAAGTACATCAAATGCAAAAGTCTTAGCTTCCGAGAAGCCAAGAATTACCCCCGAACGTCAACGAAAGCGTCGTAGCAGCGAAGAAACAACTCAAAACGAAAGTCCTGACGAACCAGAAGCTAAAAAAGAAGTTACTGCTACTATCAAGGACAAGAACATTACTGCTAAACGCGACAAACCAAGCGATTCTATCAAGGAGGAAGTGACAAATGTTGATGTGGAAGATATTGAAATTAAGAAAGAATGTTTAACACATGTTACTAGTAGACGTTCTGGTCGACGTAGTTTACCTGCACCGGCTTATTCAGATACTTTACAACCGAAGCGAAATATAGATTGTACAAAAAATACAATAAAAAAGGAATTAAATGATTGCCAAAAAGTGGTAAAAGTGATTAAAGAAGAAGCATTACGTAAGGAAACAGAAATTAGAACAGTACTTATAAAACAGGTTGTTGAAAAGGTAAGTAAATATTGCTTTTTTAAATTAACTTTCACAAAAAATATAAATTTATATACATACATTCGTATGTATATCTACGGCAATATGAAAAAACTGATTATTAGTTGAACAAATATAGGCATCAAATTTTTACGCTACAACTTTCTGTAAAGGAAGGTTATTTTTAAATGGGATTGCATTGGCGTGATTTTCTAAATTTTAGCTTTTGTCGACTCAAGCAGTTATTCCTTGTTGCCACAGATATACTTTTTTTTTGTGAATTACATAAATATAGTAAATTCATAAAAAGAACTCCTTAAAACAGTTATCATTTGTAAAGTATTCTTATTCTTAATAAATGTCTGATTTTATTGACATAAAAATATAAGTAAACAATTAAAAAATAATTTAATTTTATTACGGGATCGTTTAACTTTAGAAAAACGATGTGGACAAATCATCGGAAGACAAAACAATCTCGAACTCTAAAAAAGACAAAGAAAGTTTTAACGTTAAAAAAGAAAGCAAATCCGATGAAATTGATACAATAACAACAGCAAAGAGAGAAACTTCCAAAGTAAAATCAAGTCCAACAACAAAAACTCCAATAAAAGCAGGTCGAAAAAAGCGCGAAGTCGATACTATTAACATTATAGACATTGATAATGAAACTCCCGTACGTCAATCAAGACGAATAGCGCAACAAAAAATACGGGAAGAGGCAGAGCGTCGTAAACTCGAAGAAATTGCACTCAGAACTATGAAACAAGAACTAAAAAAGAAGAAAAAAGCAGAAAAGCAGGCTGATCCTACAGTAGTACCACCTACCGAACCGTCTTCTGAATCTGAAGAGAGTGATGTTGAAACCAAAAGAAAAGTACAAAAGAAAAAATGTCCGGGAAAGAATGGCAATTGGTCTTCGGGTTCAGAAGAACCGGACGAGGAAGATGAGGAGCCACCTCATTATGAAACTGAACCTGGATCGCCGCTTTTTAAATCGGATCATGAATTTTCACCCGAGTCAGATATAGAAGATGAATCTCAAGTAGTGCCCATGAAGAGGGCACGTACCGTACGAAAAGAAGATGCTAACGATGATACTCTAGCAGCTGACGAAGAAGAAGCTTGCCAAAAATGTAATAAATCAGATCATCCGGAATGGATTTTACTATGTGATAACTGTGATAAAGGCTATCATTGTTCCTGCCTTTCTCCAGTTCTTTTTTACATTCCTGAGGGGGATTGGTATTGTCCGCCTTGTCAACAGGAACAGCTTATTAAAGCATTAGAGATTCAACTGAAAGAGTTTGATAATTTTGTTGAAAGCAAAAAGATGGAAGAGGAGCAAAAGAAGCGTTTAGCGGAAGAGGAGAAGGCACGGCAAGAAAAAGAAGAAGAAGAAACAAAGAAACGTAAAATAGAAAATAATTCAAAAGCCAAATGTAACAATGACAACTCCAGTTTTGAAGATAACTCTCATGATGAAGACGATAACGACAACGGTGATAAAACATGTACAAATTCAGATGGCAATAGTGAAAGCCAATCGAACAAACAATTTACCAGAAATAAAAACAGGAACCGATCACACAACAATGACAAACGTAACAAACGCGATCGCAGGCCAAATGCTACCCGCAATAGACGAAATCGTTTAAAAAAACGTGGTTGTGTCTCGGATGGTGATTCCCAAAGCTCCAATAAATCACAAAGTGAGTCAAACAGTAATTCATCTTCCACATCGTCTTCGTCAACATACTCTGATAGTGACAATGAACCAATTTACAAACTGCGTAAGCGTAGACAAATTAATGTCAGCTATCGCCTCAACGAATATGATGATCTTATCAATTCAGCTCTTAAAAAAGAAATGGACGAAGCTGCAGGTGCTGGAAATTTGGGCCGTGGCAAAGATATATCCACAATAATAGAAGCCGATAAGGAGGAAAAGGCTCGCCAAAAGCATATAGAAGACACTGATGGCGCTAATGGTGAAGAAACAAGTACAAAGTTAAAGGAAAATGATACGAAAAAAGTTGAAAGTGTACAAGATTCCAAGGAAATTTATAAAAAGACTGAACCCAAAGAAACAACATCCAATAAAGAGGAAATAGGTAGTAAAAAATCCGAAGATGAGGATGATAGTGATGCTGAACCTATTATACGCAAATTTAATATCAAGCCAACGCAGAAAAAGAAACCACGTAAACTTACCAAATTGGACATAAGTTCCGAAGATGATAATGCCTCCGATGAAGATTTCAAAGGCTCATCATTTGACGATGATGATGAAGAAGACACCTCAATTTCGGCTTCGAACAGTGATTCAAGTCTTGAAATTTACAGACGTCATGGAAAGTCCAAGAAAAAACGGCGTAAGGCGGCGCGTAGAGCTTTTCGCGAACGTCGTAAAGATCGTAAGTTTGTGGTCGACGAAAGCGACGATGAAGAGGTACAACGTCCAAAATCAAAAAAAAAACGTAAGGATGATACAGACTATACAGAAAGCGAAGCCGATGATGACGATATCTCTGAACTATCGGAAAATATTGACAGCGCCGATTTGTGTGATGATACATCTACTGATGAGTCTGATGGGGCATGGAGGCCCAACAAAAGAAAGAAAGCAACAAAATCGAACACTTTGTTGGCTCATAAATCCCCCAAATCCAAAAGTGTAAATACCAAAAAACCTAAGAAAGTTGAGTATTCTGATGATGACGTCAGTGAATCGGAAGAAGAAGAAGAAGACGATGATGAAAATGATAATGTAGGATCTGGAAAGGGGATGGGAAAGCAACCACGTTCTCAGCCGCTTAAAACTAGTTTCAGTTCGACAAAAACAAAAGGTAAAGGCAAAGAAAAAACTATTGCAAAACCGAAAACTAAGAAGAAAAAGAAATCTTCAGATGACGAGGATAGCCAATCTGGTAGTGAGGATAGTACACGGCGCACGAGAGGTCGTCGCTATGCGTACATTGAGGACTTTGATGATGATAGTTCAGATGGAGGTATTAAACCTGGTGTCCAACGGCCTGACACCCCACCAGAAGAGCGAGAAAAGTTTATTAAACGACAGGAGGAAATAAAACGAATGTTGGCTGAAAAGAATGCCGAAGGGGCAAAACTGGTTGCAACACCGCGACTAACTCCCATTAAAACTGACTGTGAAAAGGACAAACGATCTCCTGTTAAAGTCGGCGGAGATTCTCTTTCCACGGTTCCATTGTCGGTTATACGACAAGCTAAAGTTTTAGACATAGACTATTTGCAACGACGTGGTGAAAACCTGGATGATTTAAGCAATGATATGGCCGAAGTTGATGGCGATTTCGATGATGCAGATCTGCCGGATGATTTTCCAGATGATATGGATGAAGATGCTATTGCTCGTATGGTGGATGAAGAAGAGGAATTTGGCGCAGCTGCTGCAAAAGAACTTCCAGCACCGGATGAAGTTTTGCGCACCGCTACAAAGTTAGGAAAAATTGAGGAAATTGAAAAACCAGTTTTGAAAGCTGCCAATATAGCTTCTTCTTTTACAACAAATAGCCCACAAGTAGCTCCGCCAGCAACACAACTAATTCCAGCCTCAGGTCTTCAGGAACCTGTAAGAAAGAGGCTACCAATGCCTACAATGCATCCTCCACTTCTACGACACCAATATTTAATGCACGAATCGATATCCAACACCCATCACTTGATGCAACGGCATCATGGTGGACCACCTTCATCTCATCTTTTGCAAAATGCACTTTCAGCTCCTTTAACCCAACCGCTAGATCGAAATTATCCCCCCACAAATCCTTCGACTTCCCACCATTCCCTAATTAATAGAATGATTCACAATATACCTTTACAACCGACTGTTTCTCAAGCCTTGAGTACAACTAGACCTTCCCAAACACCATCACAAATTTCTTCTTCACTTTTGACAAAATCAGCCCTTCTACTCAATCACCCATCCCACGAGAAGCCAACAAATCACCAAACTATTACAGAAAACAAACCAAGAGGGCGTCGAAAAAAAATAACACCCCTAAGAGACACACTGCAAAAACAACAAACAGCTGCTGCCGTTACTGCGGCAACTACAACAAACTCTGCTTTAGCATCAGCTATAGGTAATAAGAAGAGTGAATCTGTCGGTACCTCTATACCGTCGAGTGTAATTAAAAGCGGACCATCACCTACGAAATTACCAATACCACCTAATGTTATACCCAGTGTACCATCAACACATCCAGTCACCAGTAGACCAGGTATAAGTATGCCCCCAATAAGTGGCGCTTATGTAAGGACTGATAGTAAGTATTCTCAAGTAAGCTGCATCTATGGCAGCCGCCTTATCTAAGTGTACTTAATTTTTACTTTTATTATACTTATTAAAATTTTCTAAATTAAGATTCAAGATTTTACGATTCACCAGGGAATCGAATTTCGCAGGCTAATGTCCAACGTCATAGAGGACCTCTGCAAATGCCTCCAAGTCTATTGCAACCACATCCTGCCAATCGGTCATCTTATGGTCCACCTCCTCCTCTAAAAGGCTCGAGTTCAGTGCCTTCTGCTTCTGCACCATCATCAACGTCAAATACACCAAATTCGATAAGAACTCCTATGCATCATGTACCAACCTATCTAGGAATGCCACCGAATGTTCGACATGTCTCGCCACATCTTAATATATACCGGTAAATGCTCGATAATTAAATAATTTTCCTATTAACTTGATAAGCTTCCCGCTTTCAGTAAGTGTTTAGTTTATTGTTTGATTATATATCGGATTTATAGAGATTGCTATAAAATTGATAGCGACAAAAAGAAAATATTTTTTCCTCAAGGAATTCCTTGAAACCTTAAATTGTGTGTAAGTTTTAGTTTGACATTTTATTTCAAGATAAAAAAAATTTACATAAAAAAAATTAACAGCTATTTAGTTAGTGCATAGTTTCTTTTTATGAATAAAGCTGTTAATCAACTTGTTTTGGTTTCCCCAACAATTATCAAACTCATTGCAACTTTAAATTTCAAATCAAATTTTCTTGTATCATTTGTATTATTCATAAATTGATGCAATCAAAATATGCATAAATTATTATATCTTCGACAGGCCACCCATATATGGTAATCCTAACTTTGGTCCGCGAGTTAATCTAAGACCTCCAAACATTAATGCCCCAGAGTATTCTAATGGTTCGCGTAAGTTTGATTTTTTATTATTTTACATAACAATAGTCTAAAATACATAAAACGTGCAGGTGCTTATCAACCCTATGGTTTTTACCCGCCACCACCTCCTCTAACGACACCTGGTGGTCAACGTTCTGGGCCTGGTTTACCACCACGGCCACCTACACAAGCGCCACCAGTTCCATCTGCACTTGCTTCTGTCATAGTCTCTGCAACAGCTGGAAAATCTTCTAATACACCAACAGCAACACCCATGTCAAACCCCGAAAGAATTGAACTCAGCTCTAGCTCTAAGCCAGCCGTAGTGGCACATGAATTGACAGGCAAAGTAAATCCTTCAAAAACGTCAACGCCTACATCGATCGTATCACAAAATCAAAAATCCTTAGTTGCAGTAGGAACAACTGTAGTGCCTGTGGCAGAGCTACCTAAAAAACTAACTACACTGCAAGCATTCACAACAAACACTTCTAAAAAATCGCCAGTGCAATCGGTCGGTAATTCACCTGGATCACGGAGTCCATCAGGTGGTCCAGCAGAAGCCAGTGATGATTCCTTAACACCAGGTCCTTCCGAAAACGCGCCAACATCCGGAGAATTACCCAAACAAGGTCAAGCTGGCGAATTTAGTGGTCTCGTAAGCTATTTCAGTTCTCAACATGACGATTATAATACATAACATTTGTAAAAAGTAATTTTTTAAATTAAGATGTTTTCATTCTTAATTGTCTCTCATGTACATGTAGTATATGTCAACTATTAATTTTTTCTACAATTATAATTGTATTTTACTTTTAATAGCAATTAAACTGTTTGATGGTGGTAAATGTATTACAGTTGTAATCCTCCTTGAACATGTACGTGTAACTAATAAAAGATTTAAAAAAATATTTTTTGTCAACATTTAATTTATTCCAATAATAAATTATCAACACTAGTTTTAATTACATTATTACATATTTTTTTTTTTTTTAATTTATATCGACTATTTTTTATAATTTTACATTAAAGGTTTCTTTATTAAGTTTTTATTTATTATTTCACTGTATTATGTATGTATTATTTGTGTATCTTTTTTATAGTTTTAAAATTTTAATTAAAGTTCGAACAATATGCATGCATGTATATGCACATACAATTGCTCAATTCACAAGTTGTCGTAGGAGTTGAACGTCGTATTAGTTGTATACATTTTGTTAATAATTTCTACATAAATTTACAAAAAATTTGCCTATGTTTATAGAATGTCGTATAAATACATCATAAAGGGAAAAGTAAAGTAAGTATCGTTATTTTTCTTCAATATGGAGAAGTAAATTTCTAACAACCTACAACTCCTACGACAGGTTGTGAATTGAGCAAATATTTTTATTTTATTTAACTACGGTTTTTCACAAAACATTCTATTAACACACATAATTTGTACGAAACATAAAAATATTTAGTATGTAGGCAAATTATTTGGTTATTAATAATTATAAAGAATTATTTAAAATTTATATAAATACTAAATAAAAAAGATTACGTTAACTACATGCACTTAATATGTATATTATGTACGTAAGATTTAAATGTAACTAATGATCAATTTAATATAAAATTTAAAAAAAAAAAAAAAAACTGACTACAATTATTATCATTTTGAAAAACACTGAAAATTTATTTCAGCTTTACAAAACAGATTATTGTTTTTTTTTATTTATTTTGAATTAAAGCCGTTTAACTTAATAGATAAAGAGAAAGTCTTTCTCTTCTCTGAATAATGTCGAAATTCTTCATTTTACAAATGTGTAAAGAAATTTGGTGCCCTTTAAATAAGTTACGTTTAAAATTTTAAAAAACTTTGTGAAAAACGGATTACTTTTGTTTAAGATCTTCAAAGAAAACACTTCAATCTTGATAATTAGTTACATTTTATCTGTTGCATCAAATGTAAAAGATATGTAACACAGGGACTACAACTGAGAAATTGATATCATAAGCAACGTCAGGCTTTATACATACTAAATCAGGAAACAAATCAAAGCATTCAAAAGCAATCGAAATTTTAAAATTCCTATTACAATTCCTATTCCACAAGCAGAGAAATTATTATAACGTTCAAATAAAATTTCGAAAAAAAAACCCTGAAACGGTTTAAGAAAAAAAAACTTCGGTAGATTTTTTTTTTTTTTTTTGTAAAATACAATATAAATTTAAAATCATGTTTTTTTAAATTCATTTTTAAAGAACCTACCAATATTCGTATTTATTAATACGATGGATGATTTTTTTACGTAAAATCTGTTAATCTTTGCTTGCTCGCTCGATTACAAAAATATAAAAATTTTAAACACAAATATAAATAATTGTAATACGAAAGATTTCATACAATTGTTGCAAATTATTTTTTTTCGGTATATTAACCTTAGGTTAATCTCAATAGAAAAAAATTAAACTAATTTATTATTCGGCCAAATAACATCATTCGAACGTGATCGAAATTTTAGGATTCTATTTAGTATTCCTACCAAAAGCACAGCGAACGTTCGAGTAAAATTTCGACAGCGTTAGAATACTACAAGTATGTGATAGAAATCGTTCGTTTTTAAATCGAATCGTTTCAAAACAGTGTGATGAATTTTTATCGATTTCGAGTTTAATTGCAATTCGAAGAAGATTCTGGTTAGCATTTATTTATTTTATGTTAAATTTGAAATTACGTTTGAAAAGGACCACCTGATGAGCTGGTTAATTAATGCTATTTATTTAAATGTATCTAAACTGAGTTTACTGGAGCTCTTTACAATTTTGGTGTCAAATGAGGCTGCCATATAAAATAATATGTAAAGAATAAGTACACATTTTACAAATAAACGATTTTTACAATTTTAACATGCAAACATTATCAAGCATGTCAAAGATAAACCTAATCAAAAGCAGAATTAAATTCGCATTTTGATTCTTTAGAAATTTTAAAAAAAAATTTATATCAGTCATTTATATGTATATACAATTAAGAGCGTTAAATGTGAATACTTTTGAAAAAATTTAAATTGATATCTTATGATAAGCAAGTGCTTGTCGTGTATATTGGTAATAAAAAATAAACGGAATCTTAACATTTAAAACAAAAACGTGAATGGCTTTATTCTGTTCTCTGGTTCCTATTGCATTTTTTAAGTTTTAAAATTTAGAATTTTTAAATAAAAGGCTTGATCCAAAGGCTATTTTCAGTTAATATTTCTTAAAGATTGAAACTACCTACATGTACGTAAATCATGAGCAGGCTTCTAATTCAATCAACACATAGATAGATGGACATGACTTAATCGACTTCCCTCAACTTACGTACTTTCGTCTATGTTTTAATATATTTAATTTTTAAACATATCTATAAATCAAAAAATAAGCGTTTCCGAGATTTTTGCCATTTTAATTTTTTTCTTATTTTTTAATTTTCTTCATTATAAGTGAGTAAACTAGATTTATGACAAAACTTGTGTCAGACGGTTTAATTTACATAACAGATGCGATGTTGGACATAAAGTGTGATTTACGGAATAAATATATAATTTTTTAAATTTTATAATTTATTATATTTTGTATTTAAAAATATTAAATGCTACGTAACAGTTAGCAAAAATACCTAGATTTAAAAAAAATATATATATATAAATAAATTTCTTTAAAATATGGCCTATAAAAGCAAAACATAATTAAAGAAAAAGGATTCCACGAGAATCGAGCCAAGAGCGGGCAAACATTTGTTAAAGCATTCATTAAAATTTTTGTTCTTAGTTCAATAAACAAATTAATTGACAGGTTAAAAATATAATGAAATAATCACACAAAAAAATAATTTAGTAAAATAGTACTAGATATAATTAAGAGTAAAATAAGAAATAGTACTAGAAATAATTAAGAGTAAAATAAGAAATAGTAATAGCTTAATTAAATTTTATAAATCTTACAATACACAATCAAAAGAACAAAAAATCGCATGGTGTATGAAATTTTACATCCGACTTTTTATGATAGCGATATTGTGCTATTTTAGAATTAACAATTTGGCGACAGAATGTACTGAAAGTGACTAGCACTCACTGCTCTTGACTTTATTCAGCAAAATATTGAAGACTTATTTTTGTCGTATTGAAGTGTTTGGCTATTTACATGTTTAATATTTTAAGGATAATTTCGCACGTAAGCAGTAGTTTAGTTCTAAAATCCAGAGCTACAATCTTCCAAAAAAGAAAATACCTACTGTTGTATAGGTCGCCTAAATAAGAGAATATGCGGCTCCGGTTTGTGTATCATATAATGAATCCAACCGCGTGATTGTTGAACTCCAATTGATCGCCACTCCGCTTCTGACATGAGATGTGTTTTGGGTACCAATTTTACCAGCTCTTTAGGAAGCACTACATGTCTACGTAAATTCGACTAAAAATTAATACATTCATCCCAAGCTTTTTAATAAAATAAAACTAACCTGTATTCATATTTCTCATCATAGTATTTATCCGAATAGTAAATGTCCTTGCTCATTTTGTTTCCGTATGTATAATTAAAGAAATTTAAGGTTATGTGTAAAACTAATCACAAAGGAACACTTTTTAAAAAATTAACTTGTTCCTTTCTTGGCGGCAACGATGTTTTTACACACTTCTTATTCCCAATCCGTGATTTACTTTTACAATTCACACTCGGCTTAAACAAAATTTTATAATCAATTAAACAAATAAAAAATCGTTACACACTTCATAAATTTATTTAAAAATAAAAAAATTTGAAGTTTCCAGCGCTAAGAAAAATTCCTTCATTTATAATTTGACACAACAAAATCACATTCAACAGACAATTTGCCTTGATCAACAGCGTCAACCGCCGAAAATGTTTAAATTTACCTTTTCTTTCTATCCTTTCTACTTTGTCGAAAGCGCAATGTGTTGGAAAAAGAAAACCATTATATGTTTACAGCAGGGCTGTCACATTTTTTTAGTCTCCATCCCCAAAATGTAAACAAAATCTACCAAAAAAGAAAAAAATCTCCAAAAAACGCCATTGGTATGGCTAAAATGATTGTGTGTAAAATATTTTCTTTTATGTATATATGTAAGAGTAAACTAAAATTTAAAGTCAAATCTTAATAATCAAATACGCACTTATAGAAGGATGTTTTATTTGTCAAGTTCTTTACTGGTAAAATATTTTCTGGTTAAAAAAAGGTAATCTAAAACAGATTTTTGGAAATATATATCCCTAATTATTGATATATCTTGTTTACCCAAGTCACATGTTCCCATTATTTTACGTGGTTACGTTCTATTTTCTTTTTTCCTTTAATTTTTACTTTTTACTTTAATTTTTTAACATGATATAATTATATATATTCAGGAAATAATTATTACTTACGTGGCTAATTTCTTTTTTTACACCTCTCCCGTATTAGAAAAAGCGGCAAATGCCAAAAAGCTACGAGTAGAACAGTAAGAACTAGTGCAAACGAGTCTAGAGTTTTAATAGAAAAATACTAGTTCTGATGAGTACTAGTAGTTCAAGTGCAACACTTGCAGACTGATATCACATTTCTATGACGGAACAATAATTCAGGTATTTGAGTTCTAGTTCAGATTTTGTCATTAGGATTTTTTTATCATAATATTTAGTTCCCAAACCAAGTATAATAGCAACAGTAGTATAATGCGCCTGCCACCAATGATACTAGCAATTTTCCAAGCACACTCATAGCTAATTGGAGCATTGATTAAGTATAGGAAAGTTGAGAACAAGTACTTGTGATTTTTACAGCACTATAATACTCGTAAGACCTTAATATAATTTCGTGCATAGTAAGGAATCAGTGTGTTTTGCTGTTTGATATTAAAAATTTAAGTAATTTAACTGCGATATGAATATTATGAAAATTATATATGTTGACTTTTGGTATAATACAATAAAAATACATAGCCAAAAAAAATCTCGCCGAAATATTCGCCACTTTGTTAAAAAATCGTCACATCAAAAACTCAAAATTCAATCGCTAGCAAAACAAATATCCACGCTTGGCGAGAAATCGCCGAATCCGACAGCACTGGTCCACAGTTGTATATAATTAGTGTCGATTACTTCAATATAATAAAATTAAATCAAGCGACTTCAATTTATTGGCAGAGATTTAAACTACCCAGCAAAAAAATCTATGACAAAAAAGTGAATATGCAGGGGTTCAACTGGTGACGAAGTAATTTAATTTGTGTGAAAACACTTGATTGTAACAGGAATATATTAATAAATTGCACTCCATTCTAATAAGAACTCGTGCACATTTGTTGAAAAGGATCGAATATTAACCACCTTTACATTAATTAATACAATTCGAGCTTTCAAATAACTTATTCGTTTGTGTGCTTTTTACATTAAAAAATACTCCAAAAAACAAGTTTGGTTCACCGTTGATGTTTATTCGCAACTTAGATCCACAGAAATTGTACGTCGGAACATGGGTTGTTGTTAAAAAACTAACTCCAAATTTAATCGAAACCAGAATCATTAGCGACATATGCAAAGATTTGCTGATACGACAAATTCCGATGTTTTTAATCGATTTGCCCATTGACAAAAAGTTTTTAATTAAAATGTGAAATTTTACCTGATAGAAAATAATACCTGAGATCAAAAACTTATTTTGTCTAAATACTAGACAATTATTAAGAGCATAAACAAAACTAAGAAAGAAAATTAATTGATTTAATTTGCCATTAAGTTAAAAATAATACACTGTATGAACATACATATATATACACAAATTTAATTTTAATACACTTTAATTAGGTGTTTAGGTATTCTGACACATATATTCATCATAAGTTGGTTATAAAATAATTTATTTATTTACATATTATATTATATTGAGGTACAATGTTATTTTTTATTCTTTAAATAGTAGCAAAATATTTGTTTATATTTCTATAGGATGTAGTTGTTTTAATTTTTTAAATATATTTTTTAATAATTAGAAATTTATTACACGAACAACTTTTAATACTTGTAGTAGTTATAAACAATTATTTTTATATTTTTTTACACGTGAGGTGTATTCTTTAAAAATTTAAAAAAATATTTAATATTTATAGTTGCCAAATTTTAAGATTTTTTAACAACTATATTAAATTTGTCTAAGGATTGATTTAAGCATTTAAATATTTGTGTAAAAAAGGACAAAAACACATATGTAAGTTACCAAAAAGTAGTTGTTTTAAAATATACTCATGTATATTTTAGTTTATGTTTTCAAACCCTTTTGATGACGTTTGACACGTGCATACGGACCAACTGCAGGATCAATTATAAAGTCGTAGAGCACACGTACCCAACTATTATGTTGGGGCATAGTGTCATAGAACTCTGGTGCAATCTTCTTCACTTTAGGCAAACGCGATCCGGGCACAGCAGGAAAATCATGATGTTCATTGTGGTAGCCTACATTAAACGTGATCCAATTGAGTGGACCATAATAGGAGTACGTTTCAAATCCCTTGGCAAACATGTAGTGTTCGGATATAAAATGTCCGGCTACTGGATGCATACCCATTGCCAACAGCGAACCTAACAATAAATAAGCCATAGCTTTCCAACCGAAAAAGTATATAACCAAAGCATTAAAGATTAACTGAATGATGGTATTAACAAGTTCCAAACGTGTTGGTGGCTTTGGATTTATAATAAGGGGACGAAATATATAGAAGAAAGGCTGCAGGCAAACCCAAATAAATTTGCCAAAAGTTGAACTAAACAATCTAGCCTCCAATAATGTAGGTATATCAGTATCAATCACCTCATCTCCTTGGTATCTAAATAAATAAAAAAATAAATAGACAGCAATATTTATTTATTGAAAACAAATGATATACAATTGCTATACTAGCAAGTTTAATTTTATTTATATATGTACATGTGCAAACAACAACTATAATAATAAAATAAAAAATATTGACATTATTAGTTAATACTAAATTAGAAAACTGTATCGGCCCCATTTTTTTAAATAAACAAAAAATTTAATTTAGTTTTTTAGATTCATTGAACAAAATTTTAACGATTCTTTAATAAACGATAAAAACAAGTTAAGGGTGCTAAATTCGGCCTTGCCGAATACCCTTCACCATCATGTACATAGGTACAATGACCTTATTTAAGCGTAGCCTAAATTTCATTTCATACGCCATTTTGCTTTGATCTTTGATCGATTTTTTCGTTCTTTTGGATAATAGAGAGGAGCGATAAAGGACTTGATTAGAAGAATATAATAAACTATAAACAAGTAAGAGTGGTATATTCGGCCATACCGAATCTGATAATACCCTTCACCATCATGTACATAGTTATAATCCCACATCGTAGCTAAACCTACATATCATGTTGGAATTTACATTTGTTAATAATTTACTATATTCTACTGGTCAAGCTCTTTAATTTGATACCAATATTGACCCATATATAAATTTATTGTCCGCTATTTTGCTAAACAAGTGGTTTTTGAGTCGGATATAAAGTTTAAATTTTTGTCGATAAAATAAACAACCAAAAAATTATTGTCGATAGACAACAATAACAATTGTCGTTAAAATATGTTACTGAATACCGAAATCGATAAAATTGTTGCGAACTGTTTTTAACGATACGATTATCGTTAAAATAAGTTAGTGAATCGCACTACTGTTTTTCCTGTATTCTTTTTTACACGTCATTACCACACGTTTTTTTCAATGTTTGCCTTTAGCTTAAGATGTCGGTACAGCAGTTTTGCTATTATGCAGTTGCCTTATATGTCACATGTTTTTATACCCTTCACCTGTGGTGCACAAGGGTATATATAGCTTTGTCATTCCGTTTGTAATTTCTACAATTTTCATTTCCGATCCCATAAAGTATATATTTTCTGAAAGCTTATGAATAGAGGAGTCGTTTAAGCCCTGATCGTCTGTCCGTGTGTTGGTTGAAATCAACTTTTAAAAGCAACTATATATTCCTCAGATCTGTGTATGGTATCAATCTTTTTGAAATATTCAGGAATAAATCGCTTTTGAAATTCAGCACAATCGCCAAATAACTTTCTGAGATATGAGCAAAAAACCACGACCTCCTCCTTTTTTCACAATTACAACAACAACATACATACATTCAACTTGACAGAAGAATACATTAAACTATGAAGAAGTTAAAATTAAAGAAAACGTCTGAAATAAAATGGCGGATATGTGGATCAAGAATATTAATTACGACTTTGCCCATTTGTTATGGCTTATAACATTATATCTGAGATCTAGACTGGTCACTATTTTCGTGTTCAAGACTTATCGAATAACACTGTTAAAATATGCAATAGCGGCACTCGAACGCAATAAACATTTTAGAATTTTTTATTATACTAAAAACTCTGCGAACTCGAACGTTTGAGTAAATTTCGAATGTCATAATATTGCCAAAGATTTGTTAAGAAAAAATATCTTCCGCATTTAGAGAAACAACTTGTTATATATAGTATGTATGTAAAATTTATATGTAAGTAAAATTTAAAATACATATTTTGATTACACACAAACAACGTGATATAGCTTCGAGGGAATCCTTTATTCTTTGTAAAACATGTAGGCATTTGCCCAATAAAAATTTTATTACAAGTATTAAGAAATTGTCGGAAAAATTAGTTTTAAAATATTGCCTACTATTCACTTCTCACTTTTCCCTATATATAAGCTAACTTAAAAGGATACGTTAAAAATTTTATATACCATATTCTTTTCACTTCTCATTTTTCTAAGTAAGAAACTCAAAGAACTAATTTTTAAAACACACTGCCTCCTTTCACATTTCATTTTTCTTAATAAAAAAAAGAGTTATATAAAAATACAACAAAACTTATAAACCTACTAAAATAATAAATGGGAATGTTTAAATGTTTGGATTTATATCATAATATAGGTATTATACTAATGTATTTATACGCTTTATAATGCTGTAAATTGGTCATCGAGGTTTTGTATTATTTGATGGATAAATTAATAAAACAAAAACGGCTGAACGGAACTTAGTACCTAAAGGTACTAGGTATTTTCTTTTATACAAATTGTACTATAATTAATCTTCAGTTTTTTGCTCTGTGAATACAATAATAATTACTGATTAGACAACGCCCTTGCAATAAGCGCATATAAATAACATTGATCAACTCTTGTTCTGTAGATTAAAAAATCTTTATGAAGTAAAATATATAAGACAACTTATTTCCATTTCACGGTTTTACTAAACGAGAATTGTCACTCTTATTTACATACCTGTGATGTTCCAAATGATATTTTCGGAACGAAATTGACATTGGCAACCCAATTGGTAAATTGCTTATAAATCCTAGAATGCGATTGTGCATTGGACGACTGTGACCGAAAGCTAAATTATGTGCTATCTCGTGAACCGCCAACATTAAGGAATGGTTTATGATGCCACCGAAGCAGTACGCCGCCAGTATTAGCAAGGGCCAAGAAAGATCTTTAACAATAAACAACGCCAAAATTTGTGTGAGCACCATCGCTCCAACCACCCATTTAAAGTTGGGATCATGTCCAAAAAGTTTTTTGATTTGTGGATACTTTTCCAATATAATTTTGCGACGTGATGCATGAGGTTCCTCTGTGTACACCCACTCAAAATCAGTTCTGGACACTTTCTGACCCATTGTTAAGAGAAGAAATCTATCACTCGAGTAGCACTGATGTCAGTGCAGCTTTTTTTATCCTTTTAATAATATTGTATTAAAAAAAACTAATAAAATTATTATACAAACAGGGATGCCAAAGGTAAATAATATGCCAATCAATATTTTCTTTTAACGTATTAATATCTACAAAAATCTACCACCTACAAGATGTTACTTTAGAAATTCAAATTTAGAGTACTTCTATCATGTTTTTAAAAAAACAAAACATTCTTTACATTGAATTTAAATATATATCGCCGCCAAAGTTAGTTAGAGTTAGAGTGCTATATTCGGCCGTGCCTAATCTTATATATCCTACACAACGTGTAGTCATGCAATCAATAATTTGTATCACCATTCGTCTCATATGAAATACGAACATACATATAAAGAACATATATATATAAAAGCATCCCATTGTAAAATTATAAAGGGTCTGCTTATTTCATGAATGGTAACACTTAGCTCATGTCTGATTATACAGATAATTAGTTTTATCCTTCCGCTGAACGAATATGGTGGTGTATACACTTGAACAACGCTGGGAAATATTGCGAAATTTCTTTGACCGATTTTGCCAAAAAAATCATCTCTTCAGATGAACCTCATTTTGATCTTGGTAGATATGTAAACAAGCAAAATTACCGCACTCATACATTGAAAAGCCGATACACCCAAAACGAGTCACTGTTTGGTGCGGATTTTGGTCCAGAGGCATAATTGGGCCATTTTTCTTCGAAAATGAGCAAGGAGTGGCCGTAGTCAATGGCGATCGTTATCGGGCCATGTTGAACAAATGTTTGTTCACAAAAATTGAAGAGGAGGATATTGGCAACATTAACAGTATCGCGCTACGTGCCGCACAGCCGAAGCAATAATTTCTTTTTAATAGAATTTTCAAAAAAAAAATTAATTTGGCGGACCCTTTAAATAATATATAATATAAAAAATAAACAAATATATATAAAAAAAATTAAAAAAATATAACAAAAAAAATGGCTCAGCTGGGGTACTCTAACCAGTATTCATAAGCTTTCCAAAAATATATACTTTATGGGGTCGGAAATTAAAATTGTTGAAATATCACACGGAATGACAAACCTATATATGTATACCATGAAGATTTTTCGGTCCATACATATGTATTTACATGTACGGGAACAGTTTTCGGTAAAATTGGAATCCCGCGGGATCCTAATGTTGAATACTGTATAATACCTTTTATATAGAATGGCATCCCTATATGCAAAGTAAATTTAAAAGGTGGACACATGGTACAATCATCAGGTAGCCTCAGTTCTGCAACAACAAAATTCTACATGTATTTTGTTGTTGGAAAACGATGACTTAAATGTCAAAAAGCAAATGTGTGTGCGTGGTTTTTTGGCGGTAGAATATATTCGTACACAATATATACACATACATAAACAAAATTTGACATTTAAGTTAAACCTTAAGGTAGAGAAAAAAAAATCAACTGTTTTAGTGAGGCTACCTGATAATTGTACCATGGCTGGACAGATATTTTGAATTATATGAATACACATTTAGCAGTCTCAATTAATCAGCTGATCATGTTATTATTTCAATTGTGGTAGACAGCGATTAGCCTAGCAAAAACAGTATACCTAGTATATAAAAGGGCGAATTTTTTCAATATTTATCTAGAGTTGGGCACAAATCGATACTTTAGTTCATTTTTTCCAACAACCTCGGTTGCTTTTTTACGAACACCTTTTAAATTACATTGCGGTTTGTGTAAAAAATGAACTAGGTTGTTGGCAAAAACGAAGTAACCGATTCACCCAACTCTATATTAATCTAAGAATTGTTTTATTTCTTTTGGAAAATTAGATTTCCAAACACCTCAGAGGTAATTTTTGACAACAAAGATTATATTTTTTCATGTTCAGATCAAATTGAAGAGTTTACATAATTTTTCTTGTGCTGGTGCAATTAAGGTAATTTTCTTCCAAAAAGACCGTTGACTTCTATGTTCACTCCAATCCTGTATAAGAAATGAAATTTTCATTACCTTGGTAGTAAAAATTATTATGGATTTTTTGTTCAGTTCATTGAACAACTGTTCCAAATAAAGTAAACTACAAGGCCTTGGTAAACTAACTATCTTTTGTTTATTCAAGATTTTTTTTTTTAAGAATTAAGAGGGAAAAAATATTCACGATAGGGAAGGTTGTTGATCGCATTTAATAACATTGCTGATATTTTTTTTTTATTAATTTCCACCAAAAAGCGTTTGTATTAGGGATGATTTGTATACATATGTATATGATTTTTCCCTTACGTACAGTTAAAAATATCAAGTACTAAAAAAGTTAATATTTTTAATTTTGCTACTGCTGAAACAATACGCCCCAAGGGATTGATTAATTGAATTAATAAATCAAATGAAAAAAAAAATTAACTTGTTATAAAATGCGATATACATATGTACTTAAAGAAATCGGTGTATATATTGAAATTAAAAATATCGACAATATACACTCATACGGCTTTTTCTTAAATATTGATATTTTTGGCCATCCCTAGTAATTATTCGGACACAAGTAAAAAATTTTTGTCGTAACTCGTCACCTCAGTTAAGTTGAAATATTTATCATAGGTTCGAGTCAATTCGTTTTATTTTTATCTGATAGGTGGCGCTGCATTTGTATAAGCATACATAATTACGCCCAATATGTTGCAATTTCTGCTAATATGTAGTTTACTATAGCGGAATTCACTCTTGGTAGCATTTTTGCAATTAGTGCAAATATGCACTAATTTTTTGCTACCAAGCGTGAGCTCATTTTCATTTTTCACTTATGGCAACGAGCTGATTTTTTAGGTATTTAAGAAACAAATCTTTTTTTAAATTAATAAGTAAAATTCTTTGTTTTAATATTTTCCGAAAAGAAAATTAATTTTAAGTAAATTACAATGCCTAAATCAACGGAAAAATACAATATCCGATTTTTTTTGGTAAAAAATGCCATGTATGAAATTAAATTTGTGGAGATGTTAAATCCTGAGAGTAAAAAAATTGTGTATCTGTTGTGCA
Organism: Phyto melanocephala; assembly: GCA_941918925.1. NCBI lineage: Eukaryota > Metazoa > Arthropoda > Insecta > Diptera > Rhinophoridae > Phyto > Phyto melanocephala. The sequence continues at coordinate 2,559,218 of OW799236.1, forward strand.
AATTTGTGTGACATTACTTTGCACCGATTTTTAGTTGTGCATATTTGCTCAATTGATGCAAATTGCAATTTAAAAGAATTTGTTTTTGTAGTCGTGCACAAGTTAAATTGTTTGCTAGACTTGCAAGGGTAGTTTGCATCAAAAAATGAGTTCCGCTTGTTTTCTGTTGAAGTTTATCGTTATTATGTGCCGAACGGGCGATATCTTTTAAAATACATGTAATAGTAATTCAAAATTTAACTTCCAGTAGTTTAATAAATTTTTTCCCACTAACAAGTACGAGTTTAAGAAAGTTTAGTCTGCACCACGGGAAAATTCGGACGATTTACTTAAAGCAGTGTATTTTTGTTCAATTATCGTAATATGTATATTTCACACAGGCTATATTTATTAAAATTTTAATTATATTAGTAATTCTAATATTATTTGTTGTTTTTTGTATCTTTTTCTTTTCTTTTGTTTTTATTTTTTTTTTTACATTTTAGTCCAGTTTAAAAATTTAACAACTGGTTTTACTCGATACTTGTAATTTATTTTGAAATTTATTTAGTAGTTTTTCTGTTTTTGCTGATGACGTGCGAATGGACAAAGAAAAAACATAAAAATATTTTTTTAAATTAAATCAGCAATATTTGAAGGCATTTCCTCAATTGTAGTGTGATAGAATTGTTCAATGTCCTTAAGGATTCTGCGATCCTCTTCAGTTATAAAATTGATAGCAACACCTTTACGGCCGAAACGCCCACCACGACCAATCCTAGTAATAGTATAAAAGATCGATTTATTAGCATTCTTTTTTTAATATTTCGTAGTCATAACTTACCTATGAATGTAGTTTTCTCTATTTGAAGGCAAGTCATAGTTGATAACTAATGACACCTGCTGGACATCAATACCTCGAGCCAGCAAATCAGTTGTAATGAGAACACGCGAAGAGCCGGATCGGAATTGCTTCATAATCAACTCACGATCCCGTTGTTCCATGTCACCGTGCATGGCAGAGACGGTAAAGTTATGATTGGTCATCCCTTCTGTCAATTGATCGACCTATAGATAAAAAAATAATTATTATTATTTTTTTAATGATACAACTATGGTGGAATGTAAATGTTCGATCGTCTTAATCTGCGAGAATAAAAAGTTAATAAAGACTTTTTCTTACCTTACGTCTTGTGTTGCAAAAGATTACTGACTGAGTAATTGATAATGTGTCGTACAAATCACACAAAGTACCAAGTTTCCAATTCTCCTGTTTAACATTAACGTAGAACTGTTTAATACCTTCAAGGGTAAGTTCTTCCTTCTTTACTAAAATGCTGACGGGGTTACGCATGAAACAGCGGCTTACTTCCAATACATCTGGAGGCATAGTAGCCGAAAGAAGTATAACCTGCACATCGGTACGAAGCATCTTGAAAACATCCTGAATTTGATCTTTAAAACCACGAGACAACATTTCATCTGCTTCGTCCAAAACGAACAATTTAATGTTACTCGTACGCAGAACCTTGCGGTTAATCATGTCGTATACACGACCCGGTGTGCCGACAACTACGTGACAACCAGCTTCCAAGTTACGAGCATCCTCGCGGACATTTGTGCCGCCAATGCAGGCGTGAGAATAGACTTTCAGATATTCGCCCAGTGCCATAACGACACGTTGTATTTGAGTAGCCAGCTCACGAGTTGGTGCCAAAATCAAGGCTTGACAGTCACGAATGTTCGTATCGATTTGTTGAAGAATTGCGATAGAGAACGTTGCAGTTTTACCAGTACCTTTATAATGTGAGCAAAATCCATAAATAACAATATAGGTTAAATTATTAAAACAATTGCTACAATGCTGTACTGTAGTTTAACTGCCTGTTCAACGAAGTCGAAAGAAAACCCAAGCAAAATTTCATTCGTACAAATACGTTGAAAACAAAAACAAATTTTTTGTTTTTGTTGTTGTTTTCAATATATTTGTACGAATGAAACTTCGCTTGGGGTTTCTTTCGACATCGTTGAACAGGCAGTAAGTCTTCTGGCTAATGATGATCGCCATATTTTTTATTTTGATTTATAGGGTATATTTTATAAAATTAATGGATTATCTGACGTATGCATAAAAATTGTCAAAGGATTATAAAAATAATTTTCTATGGAAATTTGAGATTTGTTCGACGTAATTCTGATGGCGTTAAATGCTTGCAAACGAAAACTGAAAGACGGAAATTTTTTTGAACTTGGGTAAACCTTTAATAAGGGAAATCAAAGTGCAGACATCTTTTTCGATATTTTTAGAGCTCCAAAAAGTTTAGACTTTTTTCAACAATACTAACTGACATCACCGCATGCATCATACATACTATGTATGTTTTTTCACCATCATTTTTTTATGACGTCTAACTTTAGCCATATTAAATTAAATTTAGTCCGTCAAATGATGCATCAATCATCTCCTTCGTCCACTTTGGGACTTTTTGTAAGACGCTTTTCTAAAAAAAGAGTTGATTAAAATAGAAAAAAAAAATATTTTTCTTTCAATATCCACCATATTGGACAAGGTTCCATATTAAAAATAAGCAATATTATTTGCTCAGAACATAGAGAAAACAAGCTTCTCCCACTTTGAGGTCTGCTAAAAGAAGCGGATTGACAGGGGATCACATAAAGCAAAGAGTACTTCTGATGTCCATATCCGATGAGTACTGGTTTGAAAACTATGTAAGCGTAAGGTGATGGTGTCGTAACTTATTTGATGCCATTTAAAATTTTGTTTATTATTTATAGCCTTAATTTGGCGAGTTTGTTCATACATACATATGTATGTATGCATGTATTGTGTAAATTTTTAAAATTTGAATATTTTAACAACATTGCTAGGTAAATACGATTCCATAATAAAAAAAAACTTTTCAATTTTTTTTAATAAACTCAAAACAGCTGATTAAGTGATTTAGACAGTTTTAGCCATTTTACACGAAAAAAAAGTAAGGGTAGCCTTTTAAAAAGAGAAAAACAAATTATTTTCTTTAAACGATCTCATTTTATAAATTTTTAACACAGTAAACACTTTTTGGTAAAATTAGTCACGCGGGTTCCCGCGGTAACGTTCGTTGAAAAATTTTTTGATATTTTTTATGCATATGACAATTAACATATACGCTACATATTTACGGATTTTTTTTTTTTTCTTTTTAACTTTATCACACAACACTTACCTGACTGCGCTTGGGCAATAACATCACGACCTTTAACACAAGGAATTATTGCTCTCTGCTGTATAGCCGAGGGTTTTTCAAAACCATATCCATAAATGCCACGCAAAAGTTCCTCACGTAAATTCATGTCATCGAAGTTATCATAGACTTCATGCCAAGTCGACTCTATAACACCCTCGGGTTCCATACCGGTTGGTCCTTCATGTATATCACTTCGATCATCCCTAAAGTAGAAAAAGATAATACAATTATAAAAAAAAACTAGTTGATACATGAATTTATTGTTTTAGATTAGTTATCCACTATTTTTGTATTACATTATTTTTTTGGTTGGTTTATATTTTTTGTTTAATATTTTATTTGTTCACAGACGTGTGTGCACCTTTACTCTTCTTTTTCAAAAGTGTGAATATTTTTTCTTTTTCTCATGCACTTTCCACCATTTTAGTTAACTCATCTGAGTTGAGTGTTTATCCATAAAACAACACAAACTTAATAATTATCATTATCCAGTCGCATTTGCGAATTTTGTTTTCTTTTTATGGCAACACAGTCAACTCATTCGTGCTTTCTTTATTCTTTTAACGAGTTAAAAAGGTGGTGTCACATCGGCAACAAAAATGCCCGTTAGGTAAAAGTGAAAAGCAAATGTGAAAAAAATTTTTCATTGGCAGAAATTATCAAAGAATAGAAAATGGCCGATATTTTTTAAGACCTAAAATTCCATAAGAGTTCATTGTTTTCTTATCAAATAGAAAAGAAAAATTGTATTTCTATTCGTATTTTCCTTTGCCGTATTGATACGAGGTCGTAAGACAATCGTATGTTTTTGCCGACGAATGAACCACTTTCAGTACATAGTTTTAATAAAATTTATTTATCTAGTTTAAATAAAATTCACAACACTTTCCAGATATATTTATACTTGCACACGTAACAATAAAGTTTCTTTTAAGTTTTACTTATATTAATATTTTTTTTCATTCGTTAAATACTAACATTTTCTGAAAATAATTTGGCACTTTTTTCACACGTGCTGATTCTGATTTATAAAAGCAAGCGAAAGGGCTTTGTCTTGCTGAATTTCTGACTCATTTGTTAATCGTGTTTTCTTTTTTGATATTAAAACTGCAGCCAACTTTACTACGTATATCCGGCAATACTATATGATAACAGTATACATTGATATGGTAACGTTACAAAAATATTCACTATGAATTGATAACATTATTTTTCAGCTGATAGAGAAAAGAAGCAAAAAACAATAATATAACAAAATAATATAAACAGTCAAACCGAGCACAACAAATTTGTACAGGTAATGACGGAAGGCAGCAATTCACCTCAAGCTACATCAACAAGAACAGGAATTTATATTGAAATGGACAGTTCACAAGATGTGTTGCCCACTATAGATTTTAAGGCAGATCGCTTCCCATTTTGTATTGTTTGGACTCCAATACCCATGTTAACATGGTTTTTTCCTTTTATTGGTCATATGGGTATATGCATGTCTAATGGAGTAATTCGAGACTTTGCCGGTCCTTACTTTGTTTCCGAAGATAACATGGGCTTTGGCAGACCTACGCGCTATCTACGTTTGAACCCAAAATATGTCGATGGCAGCACTTTAATGTGGGATGAAAATGTTTCCAAGGCATCGGTACTTTACGGTACTCGCATGCATAACTTGTTTTGTGACAATTGCCATTCACATGTTGCTACTGCTTTGTGTGGAATGCGTTACAAAGACCGCACTAGCTGGAATATGGTGGTTTTAGCATTTTGGATATTCTTTTGTGGACGTTATGTCGGTTGCGGCGGTTTTCTAAAAACTTGGCTGCCGTTTCTAATTGTTATAACCATATGTATTGTTCTTGGCCTCTATCTATAATTTTTTTTAATATAATAGTACGTAAGCAACATCAATATTGTTTTTATTTTTCTTAACTTTTAGTTATAGAAAAATCAGTAAATTATAAACTAAAATGTTATTCAAAAACAATGACTTTTATTAAGTAAATTAAAAAAAAATGTATATACATGTGTAGTTACATTTTTAAAAATAACAAAGTTAGTCGCTTTCAATTGCTCGATTTATTTCATCGGCTACCTTGAGTAGTTTTTTCCATTGTTCAACCGATAACGAAATACCTTTTTTGCCAGGCAACATTTCACCGTTTTTTTCGTAATACTCCCGTATATCGATTAATTTGCGACCTCTGAATTCATTGATTTTGACTAGTCTCAGTTTCTCTAAATTCCATTGGTTTTTACATTCTCCATTATTTTTAGAGTCTACATCACCACCACCACAGGTCTCCTTGGATTTTTTAGCCGGTGGATATCTCTAAATTCGTAAACAAAACATTTTTTGAAAAAACTGATTTTTTTACCTAATTTTAATGAACATACATCATCTGGACCGGAGTCGCTATCACTCGAGGACTTGACCTTTTTAGCTTTAGGCATTTTACTTAAATTTTTGCTAATTGAGAACTACAGATGAAAACCTAATAAACTTATTGTAGGTATGTAGAGGACGCCAATTTTTTCGCGAGTTTGTTTAGTGATATTCAACGTTAAATGATAGCACTCATGCAATATAAATAAAAGGCGGGTTTAAGAAATATTTGCATGGTGGTGTTCAAGTTACACAATACAATTTGACAGTTCTTGTTTTGTGAAACTTTTCATTCCATTGTTTTTCATTCACCGTTTCACAGAAAGAGAATTGAATACATGGTAATCGGTCCGATTTGCATTTTATATATTCGTATAATAGTTTAACGGATAACATATGTTGTTGTTATTTTTTTGTGACACAGATTTCTGACATAGAAAAGTATACATACTAATACTTCATATTTTAGATGTGTTTGAAATGTATTTTACATATTTCAAATTTTTTTATTTTTACATTTGATTGTACTCAATATCTTTTTGAAAAGATATTTTAGGTTTATTGAAAGTTTATTTGACAAATTTCTCTATAACATCTGTCAAATAAGTCTAAAATATTTTTTATGAAATTTAAGAAATTTAGAATTTTCATACTTCTCTTTAAGAGGAAAAATTTAGGATATCTTAAACACAATGATCTATAATTCTATTGTACTTTATGCAATTGAGATTTTCTATAATTAATATTAATTAATACTTTTATTTATTGTTTCCATATAGAAAATATTCATAAGTATGCTAGCATTATCATATATTTTATTAGTGTTATTATTAATATATTGTTTTGTTTTAGCATTAAACAATTATTGTACATTTTTCTTGCGTAAGTTTTTAAAATTTAATCAGCGCTTTTATATTAATCGTCATTTTCTCTTCAGTTTATTTTTTACTTGTTATCTATTTAATTGTTTTTCGCTAATTATACATGTTCACAGTTTACTGGTTTTCCATGAACTAAACAAGAGAAAACAGTAAAAGATAACTAGTATGCAACTAACATCAATGAAAGCGGAAAATATTAAAATATTTCAATATTTTTGAAACCTAGAAAATACCAGGGTATACTTATACAGGTGGCGGTGCCAGCATAGCTGATTACTTTTCGGTGTGCTAATGTTTGTCAAACTCTTTATATAAAAAAGAGACTTCAGTGGCAAGAATTGCCAAACTCTATATATAAAAAAAAGAGACAAAAATTGCTTTCCTTTACGCTATCATCTTACACCATGGAAAATACAACATAAACATCATTGCACACCTTGCAAGCAACAACTAAAAATGATAGGTTGTATAAACACGTTACAAAAAGAGTGTACTGCATAAAAATCTTAATTTCGTAAAAAATGGACTTGACTTGCACTCCAAACTAACGATTTTATTTGTATATTTTAATAATTGACAAAAAATTCTATTTTTGAAAAAATTGTATTGAATAATTTCTTATATTAAAATTTTTCCTGAAAAAAACTTACAAAGTGGTAACGAAATAAAGTAGTTTTTAGAAAGAGATAATCTTAAGCTCAAGAGTTAATACAACATATTAATAAGGAGAGATCGATGAAATTTCTAGAATATTGTGTAATTTTTAATTCAATTACTCAATTTGAGAAACATATTTTAAATAAAATCATAAAATTTTTTTTTTCTTAGTTTCGTGCTTTTTAAAATTTTAAGGTTGACATCGTTGGTTATCTCTAATTTCTGCTATTTATCTATAAATTGACACTCGTAGTCATTTGTAGACAGCCAGTCGTTTGAATATAAAGTGAGTTTTTAAAATTTTAATGGGTTGTTAAAATTGTATTTATCTAGTAAAACATAATTAATATTATATTTTTGTGACAACGAAAAATTGTATTTTAAAAATTTTAATCCCGTGCAGTGCCATTTTAAAGAAGAAAATATCTTTTTTGAAGCTAAATGTAAGTGTAGATCTCTTGTAATTAGTAAGGTTAGGTGTAGTATATTTTTGTACAAGCTGCGTAGGCGAGTCTTAAAGAAAAAATAATTTTGTGAACATTGTTTTTTATAGTTTTTATCTTTTTGTATGCGCAAAGATTTGGCAAATCAATCAATCGGACAAAGTTTATTTCTTTGTGTATGTATGTATACTCATATTTTTGTACCTCCAAAGATTACATTTATTGTAATATGTAGTCATTAAGCAAATTCATATTTTTTATTGAATCTTTATTTTGTTGTAACAATTTGTTTCTTTTTTTCACTGAATCATCGTTAGTCGATTTTCATATTTTTATTTCTGATTCATATTCATATGATAAAGCTAAGTAGCCAGACGTGTGTTGTTGAGTCACAATTTTTGAAGAGAAATTAAAGAGTGTGAATATGAGTGAGTATCATAGGATGAAACAGTGATGGTATATGAGAATTTCAGTCTTGTGCCAAAATTTTAGCTAAAAAGTGCCAAAACATTTTAAAAAGTGCCATATCAAACATATACACATATCCATGGTGTAATTACATAAGATGATAGCGTAAAGGAGAGTGATTTTCGGCTCTCTTTTTTTATGTATGAAGTTTGACAATATCCGGAGTTGAAATCATTTTTTTAATATGTAGTTTGACGTACTCCAGAACACAAACAAATTGTCAGCTGGGCTGGCAACGCCACCTTGTATAAGTGTACCCTGCACATATCTACATATTTAAAAAAATTAAATCCATTTTTTCAGTTTCATTATTATATACAAAAAAATTTCCAAACTTTAATAGTTTAAAAATTCATACAGATAAATTATATTAAATTTGGTTGAACTTCTTTAAGCAGAGTCTGCACACAATTATTCTTTTCCATCATAACCGAACAGTTATCCGATTAAATTGTTTATAGGAATTTCATTATCATGTAAAATGTTCATAATAGCATTACATATCGATTGAGCGGAACCATCAGGTATTGATCAGGTACTTGAAATAAAGTCAAAAATCGATTAACACACTTTCCAACATATAAACGTACTAAAATAACCAAATTTTTTGAAGCTGTGCAGTCGTAGTTTTGCATTTTAGTACTTACAACAGGAAGAAAAAGCATTTATTTCTTTTTAATAAGAAATATATATCTTAAAAAGTAAGTAAAATTATATTTTTTTTATTGTTTGAAAAAGTGCCAAAATTTTATTGAGCGTGCCATCGTGCCATTAAACAAATAATAGTGCCAAAAATGGCACGATTGTGCCACTTTTGCCAACAGTGGGATGAAAGTAGAGAAAAATATTAAAAAAAAAACTCAAACGTTAACATGTCGGTTATTTATCCATATTCGTTTTGGTGTGCTTGTGATATACTTGTGTGCGCGGCAGCAACGGAAAAAGAAGGAAACAATATTCGGTACTTATTTAATTTTTTTTGCATTCTTTCTTGGCTAAACTTGTTAGACCGCGGCTGCGTTGGCATTAAGATTGTGAGAAGAAAGTAAGCTAAATATAATTTTCTAGGAAATGTTTTATTTTTTATATATATTATAAAAATTGTTTGGAGAAATTAAAATTGACAACATATTGTGTTCTAACAGCTAAATTTTAAATTATATATTTTTCGTGTGGGTTTTTTTTTTGATGCCACAAAGAACTGAATAAACAAAAAAATTGTGGTTGTACAGATTTTTTTATTGTGTTGAAATCCGTGTAACAGTTAAAAAATAACTTCCTTATAATCGGTGTATAATTACAAATTTTCTTTGCAGCACTACCACTTACCGAACATAAAAACATCTGTAAACTTTAAATTTTATAACGTAGTAAGTATAAAACCAACAAATACAAAATGAGCTGGCAAGATTATGTTGATAACCAATTGATGGCCTCACAATGCGTTACAAAAGCCTGTATCGCCGGTCATGACGGCAATGTCTGGGCTTCTTCGAAGGGATTTGAGGTGAGTGGTTCTTCTACACTAAACTAATTTTTTTTTTACATATTAAAGATTGCAGTTCGTTTTTTGTTTAAACAGCAAAGGATATCCTTTTTGTAGTAAATGTTTTTTGTGGCTAGTTCATGGGTGTGACCATTATTAAAGAAAAAAACATAAAAGTATATATAAAAAAGTGATTCATTGTATATTTGCATGTGTGATAGGGACACATTATCAAAATTAAAAAAAATATATAATTTATGGGACGTTTAAACATTAATACAATTCTCTACTTATTAATTCTCATAAAAAGCGATAAATTGACTTTTGTATATACTATCAGTAGTAAGTTGTGTGACATGTGAAATAAGAAAAAGCAAACGCCCTTCATGCTACTACCACCATCACTATCAGACACCACCACTAACTAAGCAGTAAACATCAGTAGAGTATATTGACGTCGTAAAAACTTCTTATAAAACTACCACCAATAACAACTTTCTGTATGTCGTTTTATTTTTCTCTTTATTTTTTTTTCTGTCCATTTCCACTTTTGCAAGTGACGGCGAAAATTACTCAATATGGAGCCAATAACACACATTCGTAGTACGTACCGGTCTCATATTTACAGATGCCGTATTTTACAGTTTTTTTCCCTAAAGATGTTTACAATTTTAATTAACGTTTGCGATTTTAGGACTTTATTTAAGAGTTTAAATTGATTTAAATGTGTTTGTAGATTTCAAACTTAGAACAGCAGACAGAAAACGTTATAATTTAAATGAAAATATAAAATATAATAGGATCAGTATGTTTGCTTGTATACTGTAATTACCAAATTATAGGTTTGATTATAAAGAATGAAATAAAATAAGTATAAGTATCTGTTGTGGCTTTGTCGCATGAAATGCACATAATTTTAGAACAAAAATTGTTTTGATTCTTATTAACTGTAGATAAATCGTAAAAAAAACGCATAATCAAAAGTTTATAAACAAAAAAAAAAAAAAAAAAAAAAAACGTGTGTAAGATATCATCAAAATAAATTAATTAATAATGAAATATAAATAAATAAAATTCTGTTATTTCTTTGGAATACCAATCGATATAACAGTTTGCAAATGGGGACTGTGTCTTGTGGCAAGTTCAACTAACTTCACGTGAGATGATTATGTCCCTTAATCGCTAATGCATGTGCTGTGTGTGTCGTCAGTGTCCATAACCATTTTAGGCCGAAAGAAGTTGGTAATAGACCTATAGCGCTCGTCATATAAAAAACATCCTTTTTGTTAAAAGAATTTTATAATTTGTACGTGTGTTTAAACGCTATAAACGTCAATAGTGATTTGTTAACATACAAATATAATACATAAATGAGGGCCTGTAGATGAAATGACCCATATTAACTGTCAATGGAAGGAAGTTCCTATTGACCCTTTTGTGTGTGTAATTTAAATTACAAAGATTTTAAGATTAAAAATAATTATATTTTAAAAATTTTTTCAGGAGATAGGGTGAGTTCTCCAGTAGTCGGCACTTTAACTTTTTTTTCATTTTTAAACTGATGCTCTTATGAGTGCAGACATGATGTCGGGTTGTCAACGGATTTTTGTTGCTAAGTAATTGGTATAGTTTTAGACTCAATTAACTATTTTTAAGAATGTTTTTATTTAATTTGAGTAATTTACGTTTTTTCTAAAATGTACCATTTTTGCCAATAGTCGGCACCCGTTTGCCTAATTTCGGCACTTTTTGACCCAATTGTCGGCATTGCTTTTTTACTAAGGAAAGGATAGGATCTTACAAGAATTCAAGTTGTTTTTTTATTCAAAAAGTAATCAATTTGAAATTTTATATGTTTAATATGTAAATAAACACATAAAGAAACAATTTAGAGTACTATATTTGGCTGTGAAGAATTTTATATACCCTTCACACAGTTTTTACCATCATATATACATACTATGTACATAATAATCTTTTAATATACATTTTTTCCAAAAATGTCTTTGTCGTTAATTGACTCATTAAACCAAGATTTTCAACTTACGTTGCAAAAGGTACATATTTTATATATACGTAACAAACGCTTTAAGAAGTTCCCTAGGAGCTGCAACATTTGGGTAAAATTGTTTGAAAATTGTGTTATTTCACCTTGTAATGTGCTCACATAACTGATTTTCAATAGCAAATTTATCGAAAGCATATATGATAAATTTGTACCTTATAAGTGGCTTCAAAAAATTTGATGTCACCATACATAAAGACAAACGGACTTAGCTAAATCAATTCGTGTGTCTATAAGGATTCAGATTTCACTTTATAGGGCCGAACATTTATATTAAAGAAATTACAAAAGGAATGGCAAACTGTGTAAAGAGTATAAAAATATGGTTGAGGTCATCATAATCTATGAGCAACATACTACGATAAAACATACAATGATTGCAAGTAATCATTATAAGTTCAATGAAAGTATCATGTAATAATCATGTTGGGATCGCAAATGATAATTAAAAAAATCCCATATAACCATAAATTTAAAATTTAATTTTATATGATCATAATATGGTACCAAAAAACAATAAATTATTTGAATTTTATTATAATGTGATGTTACACAATCATAAAGTAAGCCTTCGTGATCATTAAATATTCACATACAATAATATCATAATTCTACATAGTCATCACTAAAAATCATGATTAGCAATAAAACGAAAATTTTCTAAATTAGAATAAAATTCTTAATTCTTAAACTACTATTTTCACAGTTTTGAGGTAAAGTTGTTCATAAAAAACCTCGTATCAACTTAGAAGATATAAAAAAATTTAAATAAATCATTCAAATTTGTCTTTTAAACAAAAGACCCTCAAGTTGTTTAGTAAATTTCTTATTAATTCAAAATTTGACATTCTGCAGTTTTGATTAAATGACAGAGTCAGTTCCTTTGTCAACGGATTAAAAATTTTTAAGTCTTCAGTTTCTATGTAGAAGATAAGTGGAATATCTAAAAGGTAGATGTTTATTTTTTTTTTAATTTATATTTTGAATAATTCGCAATTTTCAGTCTTTTAGGACCAGACTTGATAATCATAGGTGATAATCTTTATATTAAGTTTAGATCTTCGGTTAATTAAGGGATATAAGGCACGGCTACACTTAATTGCCTTTTCACATATGTAATTAACATAATAAAAGTTTTTTTCAAGGATTACTCCTAAATATTTAATTTGGTCCTTCAATATGATAATTATTCTCCTAGACGATAAACATCTAGTAGGAAAGTGTTTTCGTGATTTGTTGATGGAAATATAATAGCTTGAGTTTTATTTTCACTGACTTAAATTTTCCATTTGTAGAAGTATTTACGGGTTAATCTAAGATAATTTTCAATTCTTTTAACTATCGCAATTGGGACAACTAAAGGCGCTATCATTCGCGTAAAAAGTTGCGTGTTTTCAGTCTGCTAAAACTTTAAGTGGACTTAAGACTTAATTTTTCGCGTGGATTTTAAAAATTGAACGATCTCCTGTTCGTCTTTGTATCGTATGCGTTAAACTTCCTCTAAATTTGAGATTCATGGCGTGTTTTTCAATGATGATTTCTGTTTCTGCAGAAACTTTAAGAGGACTTGCGAATGGTTTTTTTTAAGAATTAAACTATTTATAATTTCGGTTGTCACCTTCTTTTCTAATGAATCTTAAAAAATAACTTTATTTTGCTATATCTAGACAAATATAAATGCTGCCGACTTTAGAACTCTATATTCCCAATACTCGGCAGTCCGTAAGATACTCAATATAAATTGTGCCGACTATTAGGTAAACTTATTTTAAACTCATTTTCTTTATAACTATTGTAAAGAGAGGTGAGTATTAAACAATTTTCTATAATTTGAGCTTAATATGCGAAAATAAAAATTTTCCTGAAGTCGGCATTATATGCCGACTATTAAAAATCTTAAAAATTATTGTTCCTAATGTCGGCAGCCATCAAAATAGGCAAAAAAAATATTTTTTTTAAAAACTATCATATATGAAGCAATATTTAAATAAACCTTTACCTTTAAAACCCACTTTGGTAAAAAAATTAATTAAAATTACATGATTAAACACTTGTTTAAGTTGGCGCTATCACTAACAAATTTTTAAAAAAACAGGCTCTACCGCACGTGCTGAGAGATAGTCACAGAACGAGGTAAAAAATAGGTTCAAATACTCATCTCAATCAAATTTAAAAATTGCATAAAGAAAAATGAGTATATTTTTAACTAAATCTACATCTAACTTTTACATAAAATTATCTTTATTCTTATTTATTCAACTTTGAAGTCAAAAATGCCGACTATTGGTGCATGCCGAACTTAGGAGAACTCACCCTAACTACTTATAAATTGTAAATAACAAATTTTCGAAATCATTGGTGTCAATACTACAAATATATAAAATCATTGCTGGTGGTGTAATTGTGTCCCTACTAAATTTTCACATTAGTATTTGCTTTTATTAAAATTGTTTTTTATTTTTTCACTTGAAAATAAATGTGTTTGTTTTATTATTATCGCTTATACAGTAAGTGGTATGTTACTGCCTCCCTCCATAATCTTAAACTTTTAAAAAGAACTAAATTTTTTTTACTTTGGGTTTTTTCTGTGCATTCGGGAGACTAAATTATCACCCAGTAGTAGTTTTTAAGTGTGATAAATTTGTTGTTTCCTTTTGTTTTTTTCTGACATACCATATTTTGAACATATGTATAAATGCTTCAAATAAATTGGAAGTTTCTAGAAGTTCTGCTTAAAGCGTAAACATTGGATGTATGCATGCATTATGTGTGTGTAAAATGGATGGGATATACATATGTGGGGAATAAATATAAGGATATTTATATTAAATCTCAATGTTAAAAAAAGCAACAATACAACAAAAATTTATTCATTTTTAGTCGCTTGTTTTTGAAACTGAAATGTTATCACTTTGCTGTTGAGTCATAATACTGCTGGCTGTCCCTGGTGCACGTTGTTGTTGTATATTTATATACATATGTATGTACTTTTTTATATTTTGTGTATATAGCTTAACAGCGATTTTTACTTATATTTTTGTACACAATTTGGAGAATAAAAAAAATCTAAAATATTAATCACATTATTATTTATAGAATTTATTGAGTAAAAAACTATACGAGTGTTATAAAATATTGTCTTTAAAAAATTAGGGCCGTATTCATAAAAAATATTTTAGGTTTATTAAAGGTTGTAGAGAAATTTGTCAAATAAGCCTTCAACAAACCTAAAATATTTTTTATGAATACGGTCCTTAATCTCGAAAACTAGCTATACAGTTCAAGTTATGGTACCTACCTATACCTATGTTTCGAAAAGTAAAAATGTACAAAAGACCAACTTGACTGAGATCATATTCGGCATCTTATACAACAAAAAAAAAAAAAAAACCAATCAGCTGGATGATGTCTGTCCAGAACTATGATAAGAAAAGTAATCGACTTAAATTTTTGCTAAATCTTAATTTTCCTTTTTTTTTATAGTTTTTGTTTTATTCTTTTGTCTAAAGCCAAGAGGGGAGGTAACTTTGCCCGCTGTATCTTCAAGATAAACTTTTTGGATTATTACACATACAAGTTAGCTTACCAGATTTGTAATTTTTAAAAGCACAGCGGAAAAAAGTGGCTTTTATAAAAATTTACAGCTCTTTTTAATTACTAGTTACGAAAGTTAATTGATTTGTTTATAGGGTTACTACTTATGTACCTACATAAGTAATTTATCATCAGGTACCTATCTAAATTTTTGTTTAATTAATATTTTAAAAATAATTTTTTTAACACTTAAAAAATATATATAGCAAACACATGAATATACATACATATGTATATACAGATAATAAAAAATAAGAATTTTGTATATGAACTTTTCTCCCCGCAAACAAATCTGCACACCCATTACCACATGCAAAACCCGGCGTTCATGTGAAAATTTTGCTTTATTCTCTTCTTTTTGTCTTGGCTATTAAATTTGTTATTAATTTTTTTTTTACTTTATTGACAGATGCCTTTTATCCATATTTCATTCCTTTGTATTATATTTTTATTTCTAGTTTCCTTTTTCATTGGATTGTGCATTTGGTAAATCTCAATTTCAGACAAAAATATGTATAATTGGCAGGGATGCCATAAAAATTTTTTTTCTGAATTCTCTAAAACGTTTTAAAATTTACCAAAACAATATATCGATGCCTTACTTCCTTAACCTCGTATCTTAAAAAAATAAAACTTCAGGAGAGAGAAACAAAAAAAACGGTTCATCTTTCTACACTTCGGTGTTTGGTTAAAAGTTTAAATGCAATTATTAAAATGTAAATTTGCACAAAGTTTTTGATATTTACCTAATACAGAAATGGCGTTGTTGGAACTTTTTTCAGAAAAATCAACTTTTATATATTGTATATTTATACCCTTCACCTGTGGTGCACAAGGGTATATACAATTGTTATTGCATGACTACACGTTGTGAAGGGTATATAAGATTCGGCACGGCCGAATATAGCACTGTTACTTGTTTTACATCAGATCTTAAACCATTTGGTTTTATAGTATGTATATACAAAAATTTTTACACAATTTTACACGACTATGTTTCCGTGTTAAAATAAATGAAAGAATTGTACCATAAATTCATGCAGGGCTGCAGCTGGGAGTCATTCTAGTTCTGTAAATATAAAAGATTTTACGTATCCATATCATATGTTGACTGAAGAAATTTTGTTTCAACAGCTCTAAATTATATTCTTCCTCTTAGCTTAGTTTTTTTCTAGCGTTTTTTTTTTAGTTAGATTTAACGAAAAATTATAGACAATATTGGCAACAGTGGTAATCAATCTTTTCATTGAAAATATTTTATATCTTTTTTTGTGTTTTTGTTTTATTTTCTTAAAAAGAAAAAGAAAAACCGGCTGTTAGTATATCAAAATGGCTGCCACTTCAAAGAGAGTGTAGAAAGAGAAAAATACTTTTAACTCAAGAGGTTGTAAGAGAGTTTGATACCAAATGAGTCTTTACTGATAATTGAGATTTTTTTGTATTCTATTTTGCTAGTGTTTCCATGGTATAATCACATAAGGTTATAGCGCAGACGGACAGAATGTTCCGTCTTTTTTTTATATGCAGTACCGAAATCTGTTTTTACATGTATTGTTTGACATATTCTGGCACACAAAAAATAGTCAGCTGGGCTTGCACCACTACCTGTATAAGTGTAGCCCATGGTGTAATTATACAAGGTGGCGGTGCCAGCCCACCTATTTATTTTTTTGTGTTCTGGAGAATGTCAAACTACATATTTAAAAAATAATTTCAACTCCGGAAATTGTCAAACTCCATACATAAAAAAAGAGAGACAAAAATTGCTCTCCTTTACGCTATCACCTTATGTAGTTACACCATGGTGTAGCCTGAGTTGTTCTTATTAACTGTTTTGTAATCAGTCGAATGAGTGACATTGAAAACTTTTTTGCCGATATTCGCCGATTTTTTTATCCTTTAAGGTCGGCAAGAACGTATATACATAGATACCTATATTATACACAGGCATATTAAATATATATATGAATGTAAATTGCGTTAATTTATTTTTTAGGTGGTTGGTTAGCCAACTGGTTGCTTGTGATAGTTATATCGGCAACTAAAACCCAGAACGCCGTTATTGTACAATTTTAATAATTATTTTTAAGTTATAGGTCAATACTAGGTAGGTATATCCGATTTGTTTTATAAATATTGTTTGGGTTTTATCTATTATTATTTTTATTTTTTTCAATATTTCAAACATTATTGATCGAAGTTGAGAATAAAAATGAAGTGGGCGACATCAAAGGAATTTTTATTGTTCTCTTTGTATTTTGTGAACACAGATTTAATAACTGGTCCAAAATATAATTTTTTCAATTTTTATGGTACTTTTTAAATTTTTTTAAGTTTATGAAGTTAAAGTTTTAAAATTGATCTAAGTTAAGATTGGAAATTATTTGGGCAACGCAAAGGGTACTTTTTTCACATTTTTGGTATCTTTTGTACTTTTTAAGTTTATGAACATAGATTTTTAAAATCAGTGACTTGATCCAAAATAATCAGCCTTATTGTCAGTGGCGTTTTCGTATTTTTTGGTACCGTGTAATATTTACGACAGTGTAAAATGAATGAGACCTTGTCGTATTTCTGTCGTTTTCGACACAAAAACTACACGACAACGTCAATGACAATAAGGCCGAATGTTGAAAAATTTATTGGTGACATAAAAGGTACTTTACTTTAAATAAATTAATAATGAGTTCTCTTAATGAAACAATATTTTTAGCGATTTTTTTACTATTAAAATGTAAATAGTATGTTATATACTTATATACTAGGACTATAACCAATTTTTTTGCTGTATCACCATTTTGTCCACCGTGTTGTAATCTATATATATAAAAGTGAAACTCTGTGTGTGTGTGATAAGAAAAGTGGGCGGGGCCACGCCCATAGAAAAGTTATAATTTTCAGCTACTTGCACTGGACTGATTATTCTGAAACTTTGCACACATATTGACCTGTTGACTTTATAATTTTGTGATTAAAAAAGTGGGCAGGGCCACGCCCATAAAATAATTTATCTTTTTCAGCTACTTAAACTTCACCGATTTTTCTAAAACTTTTCACACACATATTGAGCTGTCATGATTATACAATTTCATGATTAGAAAAGTGGGCAGGGCCACGCCCATAAGAAATGTTATAATTTTGAGGTACTTGCTCTAAATCGATTTTTGTGAAACTTTGCACACATATTGAGCTGTCATAACTTTATAATTTTGTGATAAGAAAAGTGGGCAGGGCCACGCCCATAAAAAAGTTATAATTTTCAGCTACTGGCACTTGACCGATTTTTCTGAAATTTTGCACACATATTGAGCTGTCATGACTTTATAATTTTGTGATAAGAAAAGTGGGCAGGGCCACGCCCATAAAAAAGTTATAATTTTCAGCTACTTGCACTGGGCTGATTATTCTGAAACTTTGCACACATATTGAGCTGTCATGACTATAAAATTTCTTGATTAGAAAATTTAAATTTGTAGCTTTTTGCACTTGATATTAAATTCAAATTCAGAATGCATTTTTATTCATTAAGGGGCGTAGCAACGCGCGCCGGGCTTTTCTAGTATTAATATAAAGAGTTGTTTGTGGTTGATTTAAAAAAAAAACTTAAATCAACCAACGCTATTTTTTATATGTGTAGAAAATCATAAAGCATTTTAATGTTTCTATTAACTAATTAAATCAATTTTCTATTGTGCTTAATAAAAGTCTTCCAACTTTAAGCTTTAGAATACTTTATATTTTTAGTTTTATTCAAAAGTTTGAAACTCCTTTAACGTTTTTTTATTCATTATATTTATTTAAGGTTACAAAAGAAGAATTATCAAAATTGATCTCAGGATTCGATAATCAAGACCTTCTTACCAGCAATGGAGTTACATTGGCCGGCCAAAGATATATCTATTTGTCCGGTACAGACCGTGTTGTCCGCGCTAAGTTCGGACGGAGCGGTGTACACTGCATGAAAACCACACAAGGTAAGTTAAATTTGTGTTATTTAAAGAGTGTAGATGCACCCAATAGACATGACGGACCAGCTCCTTTTAAGGGGGTAACTTAAAATATTTAAATTTTCACTTAAAATAAAACCCGTATTTACAAAAAAAAAAATAAATAAATAAATATAAAAAATATATAAATTTTGAGTTGACTCTAGTAAATTGCACATGGTTCGATATCATCAAAAAAGACAAAAAATTTTAAATTAAAATTTAATATTTTTAGTAGGAATATTTTTTCTATTAGCATAAAGTAAGAATAAGAACATTCATTAAACCGATTTACGTCTTGCGAAATAGCAAATTACATATTTAATTTTAAGACGTTTTAAACCATTTTTTGAAAAATTTGTAAATTATTCTTTAATCTTTATCTGTTTGGAAATAATTGATAATAGGTTTAAAATTAGATTCGAACTTGATCGAAGTTTATCACACAGTTTCAAAACGAATTATTATCCATACGTATGCTTGTTAAAGTGGGTCGATCTCCATACAAGAAAAAAATTTAGCACTCACCCCACTATGATAAATAACTTAATTACGTTTCTAAAACTAAAAAAATATTTGCCACTCCTTAAAAAATAGCTGATTTAGTTTGTTTGTATATTGAGTCCGCATTATACATAGGTAAAATGACCACATCGTTGCTTAGCTTAGTTTTCAGATTCATGTTATACGCCATTTTCATATATACATATGTATATATTCAAATAAAATTATTCCCATTGTTTTTTTTTTCTAATATATTGAAGTGGATTTCTTACGATCTACAACTACTACGATAGGTTGCGAGGAGCAATTTTCTTTCTTGAGTTTGAAAGAAAAACTTATTTTTGGTTTCATCCTTTTTCATTTTAAAAATTGTTAGCCGAAAAGACGTTTTTATGTTATGAAAATTATTAAAAATATATTGTACTTTTCGAAACTGTGTTTTATTTTGTTTATTCAGTATATATAAAGCGTATTAATGACTTATGTGCTTGTATTGTTTTTGATAGGAAAAATATCGGTGTATTTAGTGTAGCTGTGTAAAAAATTCCCTATATAGTCATTAAAATATAAAATATGTAGTTTAACATTTAAAGATTTTCACTTGGTTGATGTAATATAACTAATATTTATAATCGTTTGTATTTTATTTTTAGCCGTGATTGTTTCCATATATGAAGATCCCGTTCAACCACAGCAGGCCGCATCCGTCGTAGAGAAACTTGGAGATTATCTAATCACTTGCGGGTACTAGAAAAAACAAACACACACACACACACTATACATAATACATAAAAGTAATTATATAATAATAATAATAAACGAAAAAAATATCATAAAAGTAATTTTTTGCTAAAAAAATTTAAAAACTTTGGAATAATTTTCATACAAAACAAATAAAAAATAAATATAAAAACAGAACTTAAAAGATATCTTAAACATTTTTAATTTATAAACAAAAATATTTTTCGCTTTTTTACAAAAAAATAATAATAATATCTAATAATATATATACTATACTATATATATAAAATGCATATAAACTACACAGAAATGACCAAAATATTTCATACAAGCAAACTAGCAAATAAACCATTCAATTCATCTCACTCTATCTCTCTCATTCATATATGTACGCTCCAACAGATGTCGTTGTCTTAGAAGTAACAAAGTAAATACATATTTTTTTTACATTTGCAATAAATGCGTGCAGTTTAAAAACTAAAACCAACATGCATAAGAACTAAAAAAATATTAATAAAATATAATCATTTTTATAAAGACATTAAAATAAACTATCTAGTATGTATAAATAATGTCATGTAATTTTTCTCCTAATTTTTCTATATTGAATTTTTTTTTACTATTTTTTACACTTTTAAAAAGGGGGGAATTGTGTTAGGCTGCGTTTATATTGAACAAATTTTGCAAAAAGTTTTCTTTACCTTTGTAATTGTGTGCGAGAGAAAGAGAAAGGAATAAATATCAGTTCAAACTCTTATATACATATGTATGTATGTACTTTAAATTCGTTTTTTTTTTATATATCGTAATTTCAAATCTGTCGTTATGTGCGTATATAAAAAATAATACTTTATGCAATAAAAATTTTCTGTGTAAACGTAAAAGCAAGTTATAAGAAGAAAATTACAACTTTCCGAAAGAAAACTTGTTAAATGTAAACACTGACATCTTGCATGTACTTGAAATTCGTTTTGTTTTATCTTTTTGTAATTTGTAACCTTATGTTATACAGCTCTTGCATGTTCAAAATTAAGTTTGACAAATTTTTTTTTTGAAATCAAAAAGAAATTTAAATTTCTACAAATTTTAGCTCGTCTGCCTATACTATTATGTGTGTTTGTGTGAATATATAATTGCGAGTATAGGATTCTCTGTACTCTCCCCATATCCTCTCTACCTCTCTCACCAAGGTCAAGATTTTTTAAACTTTAATTTGAACGTGTAAGAGCTGTGAAATAGTTTCGTTTAAAAAAATAAAACTTTCTGCAATAAAAATTATTTCTGTGCAAATGAGAATAAGTTTAAAAAATAATAATAAAAAGAACACTGCAAAAAAATTGTTCAGTGTTCAGACTCGTGAATATTTACTAACCTTTCATGGATTTGTAAGTTTTGTCTCGAACTTATGATTGAATTTATTATTTCGTTCTCATAAAATGTTAGTGTTTTATATTTTGATTCTTTAAAAAAAGTAAAATTATTCTGAAAAAACAAATTGAAAAAATTATTAGTTTCCTTGACTTTTTTTAATAATATGTAATAGTTTTTGTAAGTTTAAGGTCTTTTCAATAATAAAATTTTTGTTTGTTTTATTTTATAATATTTAATTAATATTTCGCTACCTTTTTGTGTAGCATCATCAGGATAAATAATAATAAATCGTTTCCTGATGATGCTACACAAAGAGGTAGTGAAATATTGATCAAATAATAAAAAATGGAACAAAAAATTTTTTTATTATTGAAAAGACCTTAAGCTTAAAAAAACTATTACAAATTAAGAAAAAACTTATAAATTTCCAATTTTTGTTTTTAAGCTACAGTGATTTGTTTAAGGTTTGTTTTTTTTTTCTGACGATATGATAATACAGGGGCTATCAGGGTACACTTATACAAGGTGGCGGTGCCAGCCCAGCTGACTATTTTTTTGTGTTCTGGAGTATGTCAAACTACATATTTAAAAAAAAATGATTTCAACTCCGGACATTGTCAAACTTCATACATAAAAAAAAGAGAGACAAAAATACTCTCCTCTATGCTATCACTTTATGTAATTACACAATGGGGGCTATTATTTTTGCTTGACGTCTAAATGTATTTGAAATTAAAATGTATAAAAATATCAATGCGGACAAAATACAATGAATTTTAAGTTTATTAACAAGATATGTGAAAAATGTTTAATGTCATTTAAATGTCAAATACAAAATGGTTTGTGTTGAGTGGGAAAACAAAAGTATATAAAATGTTTAGTGTTTTTTCCAAGTACACATTTTTATACGTTTGCATTAAAGTCTTCAAGGAAAGAAAAAAATATAGAAAATCTGTGTCAATTTAAAAAAAAAAATAGTGTACACAAACGTAAATTGTGAAATAGCTAAAAATAAATACTTAAACATTTGTGGATTTTTGTCAGCAAATATGACTGTTTTGTTTAATTTTAAATTTATTTCAAATTAAACATATTTTTAAAAACAAAAAAACACATTTAAATTTTTTGCTGATATCTAAAAATTGATATCCGTTTATATCGTTTTCTATAAATTATACGTACGCACGTACATATACATACATACGTTTTATTTTATTTACTAATATCTAGCTACTGACCATAAATTCACTAAATTATATTTTTTTTAAATGTTTCTATCATTACATCAAAAGACCAAAAATGGTAAATGCAAACTGGAGTCATTTTAAAACAATGTCGAGGTACAGTCATCAACAAATGTTAATAACAACGAAAATATTAGTTTTTAATACACGCTACAATACGATTGCCTTGTCTTTTCGACGATTTCAAAATAACGAAAATGTAACAATTGTTGATATTTATCTTTTTTTTTTAGCTTTAAGAAACTTTTTATCTAATTTTTCAAGTTAGTCAAAAACAAGAAATATCGATTTTTTTTTTGTTTTTTTTTATTTATTTTTTTTAGTTTTTTTTAAGTTTTTTTTTTAGTTTTTTAGTTTTTTTTTTTTTTTAATTTTTTTTTTAGTTTTTATTTTTTTTGTTTTTTTTTTTTAGTTTTTTTTTATTTTTTTTTTGTTTTTTTTTTTTTAGTTTTTTTTTTAATACATTATACAGACCAATCATATTTAAAAACGTCGTTACAAATGGTGCTCACATTAACAATATGAAATGTACGAATTATCGCGTTTTCGCAGAAGTAAAACTAGGACATGCTGTGGTCTAATCCGTTGAGCAGCAACGTGCAACTATATTTGGGTTCTAAAATATGGAGTAATGGCTATAATAATAACAAATAGTGATATATACAGTCGAGCATCCCTATAACGAAATTTTCACCAAAAAGTATTATTTTTGAGGACACTTTATTTTGTTATTGTCGATGAAGTCAAATTTAAAATTTTAGTCTAAAACAAAATAAAATATTTTGTTATAATTTGTGAAATATGTCGTGAAACTTTAGTTTTTTCACTCGAATAATTTGACATACAAAATTAATTTTAAAATCGAGCAATCAAAAAAACCAAAAAATGATTATTAGCTCTGGATTTAAATTTCGTACGAAATAACTATTGTTCATATTAAATTAAACAAAATAAAATGTTGCTTGAATATTGACAAACATTTTTTACGTTACAAACTTAGTACCGATTAGGCAACATTATTCCACAAGTCTTTACAAATTTTTTATATGAAGTTTGACAACAGTTCTCATGAAATATTAAACAAAATGCAGAATTAAAAAAAAGGAATTTTTCTTTTTTTAAATTGGTTCAGTGTTTTAAGAGTTATAAGCGTTTAAAATTGCTACTAACACATGCGCAAAATATATGTGTGTAAAAAAAGTTAAAATAATAAACATGTTGAATCAACATTGTTGATACAAATTGTTTTTGCAAAGAGTGTCTTGTGTATAGTATACTAGCATTTAACCCGCTACTTCGTTAGCGCAGTTCTTACTATTTATTGAATAAAATACCAAAAGTATCATAAAAATCAAAAAAAGTACTTTTTTGGTTGCCCATGATATTTTCAGTCTCACCTTGTATCAATAGTCACTAATTTCAAAATTCTAGCTTCGCAAACGTTGAAAATACAAAAAGTACCATAAAAATTCAAAAAAGTACCTTTTTCGTCGAACATAACATTTTTTGTCTCACCCAGAATCAATAGTCCTTGATTGTATAATCATATCTTTATAAACGTAGAAAAAACAAAAAGTACCATAAAAATTCAAAAAAGTACCTTTTTGGTCGACCATAACATTTTTAGTCTCACCTGGAATCAATAGTCCTTGATTGTACAATCCTACCTTCATAAACGTTGAAAATACAAAAGGTACCACAAAAATTCAAAAAAGTACATTTTTGGTCGCCCATAACATTTTTAGTCTCACCTTGTATCAATTGTCACTAATTTCAAAATTCTAGCTTCGCAAACGTTGAAAATACAAAAAGTACCATAAAAATTCAAAAAAGTACCTTTTTCGTCGCCCATAACATTTTTTGTCTCACCCAGAATCAATAGTCCTTGATTGTATAATCATATCTTTATAAACGTAGAAAAAACAAAAAGTACCATAAAAATTCAAAAAAGTACCTTTTTGATCGCCTATAACATTTTTAGTCTCACCTGGAATCAATAGTCCTTGATTGTACAATCCTACCTTCATAAACGTTGAAAATACAAAAGGTACCACAAAAATTCAAAAAAGTACATTTTTGGTCGCCCATAACATTTTTAGTCTCACCTTGTATCAATTGTCACTAATTTCAAAATTCTAGCTTCGCAAACGTTGAAAATACAAAAAGTACCATAAAAATTCAAAAAAGTACCTTTTTGGTCGCCCAAAACATTTTTTGTCTCACCTAGAATCAATAGTCCTTGATTGTATAATCCTATCTTTATAAACGTTGAAAATACAAAAAAGTACCATACAAATTCAAAAAAGTACCTTCTTGGTCGACCATAACATTTTTAGTCTCACCTGGAATCAATAGTCCTTGATTGTACAATCCCATCTTTATAAACGCAGAAAATACAAACAGTACCTTAAAAATTAAAAAAAGTACCTTTTTGGTCGCCCATAACATTTTTAGACTCACCTGGAATCAATAGTCCTTGATTGTACAATCCTACCTTCATAAACGTAGAAAATATCAAAAGTACCACAAAAATTCAAAAAAAGTACCTTTTTGGTCGACCATAACATTCTCGGTCTCACCTTGTATCAATAGCCACTAATTTTAAAATTCTAGATTCGCAAACGTAGAATATATAAAAAGTACCATAAAAATTCAAAAAAGTACCTTTTTGGTCGCCCATAACAATTTTGGTCTCACCTGAAATCAATAGTCCTTGATTGTACAATCCTTCCTTCATAAACGTAGAAAATACAAAAAGTACCACAAAAATTCAAAAAAGTACCTTTTTGGTCGACCATAACATTTTCGGTCTCACCTGGAATCAATAGTCCTTGATTGTACAATCCTACCTTCATAAATGTAGAAAATACCAAAAGTACCACAAAAATTCAAAAAAGTACCTTTTTGGTCGACCATAACATTTTCGGTCTCACCTTGTATCAATAGCCACTAATTTTAAAATTCTAGCTTCGCAAACGTAGAATATATAAAAAGTACCATAAAAATTCAAAAAAGTACCTTTTTGGTCACCCATAACATTTTTAGTCTTACCTGGAATCAATAGTCCTTTATTTTACAATTCTACCTTTATAAATGTAGAAAATACAAAAAGTACCATAGAAAAGCGAAAAAGTAAATTTTTGGTCCAAGTTTCAAATTACAAGTTTAAAATGTTCAAATATCTATGTAATAAAATATTTTAATAGACATGATTTAAAGTCAGTAAATCTACTCTTTTTTGCATAAAAGTAATTATGTTGTAAAAAGTACCAAACTCTTCTCGATTTTTCCCTTTTCTACCCTGTTATGAATGTGTTTCAATTTTTACTAAATTACATAATTTTTTATGTCTAGTGAAATCCCAATTAAAAATTTTGTGAAAATTGGCCGTCCAATTAGGAATTACATACATTTTCCGGAATTTTCCCCTTTTTGGTACCTTTTTTGTCCCCCGAAAAGTTTCCAAAAATTTCGCCTAAATAGTTGTCCATATTCTATTAGGAAATAATAATTGTAAAATTTTGTCCCATTGAATAATATAAGAAAAGTTTATTTTAAAAAAAGTACCAAAAAAAGGGAAAATTTTTACCCCTTATACATATGAATTTGAAAAAAGTGCTGAATTTCTATTAATATTTTTTCGCGGATTACTTAATACAGTTTAAATTTTTTTCCTAGCTTTATGCGTTTGGAAGTTACATAGGGTACCAAAAAAGTACCAAATTATAGTTTTTACCCGTTTTTTCCCCTTAGGGGTTGAAAATTCCAAAAAAGGCCAGACACCTGTCAGCTTATTTTTTGTGCAAATTACAATACTTTTTCAATTTAATATGTATCATTTTTAGTTTAGCAGATATAAGATTACCGATTTTACCCGTTTTTACCCTTTTTTACCCCCTTAAAGTACGAATTTCCAAAAATCCCTTCTTAGTGGAGCTATACATCGAAAGAGGAACCGATTGTCCAAATTTCATGTCTCTAGCTCTTAGCGTTTGGGCTGTGCGATGATGAATCAGTCAGTCAGTCAGTCACGTTACTCTTTTATATATATAGAAAAACAAAACAAAACAAAGAGAGTACAGTCACTTTCACAACTAGATTACGGTCGAATGGGTAGACCGCAGAACATGCTAGTTTATATACATAAATTTAATTTTAATTCGATTAATTTATTACTCGAATGATAATTTTTCTGTACACATAGATCTATGGCTTGGAGCTAAAAGGGCTAATGTCAAAATATTTACTTTTAAGAAAATTGGAATTGAACTTTAACTTTTATATATGCTTCATAATGACATTAGGCAGCATTTTATTTATGAAGATGTTCTTGGTTAAGTATGACTTTAGCTGTTTTACCATAATGAAAAAGAACAAGAAAACAAATCTAATGCAATGATTAACTCAAAAGAGCAAAAAAGTGATATTGGCCCTTTTAGCTCCAAGCCACAGAGATATCGGTGCGCGAAATTTTTTATGCAAATTGGTTCTACATCAAATAATCCATCTGCTGATAAAATATTATTTTAGCGATAACTTTTTTTAGATATGGAGATAACACTGTATACATTTTATTGTATGTAGCAGTGCTATTTACGTTTATATTTATTAATAATATTAATAATATTTATTAGTAAAAAAAACACTTCTGTAAAATTTTGTTTTTGTAACATACGATAATTTCGCGCACAGGGGTCGATTTTATCTGTTTTACATGTTATAAATTCCGTAACAAAAAAAATATTTTGAAAAGACTAGTAGATACTTACAAATATTTTCACAACCACCATTTCTGTATAGAGTGATCTCTACAGATCACTGTACGTATATATCGTTGGTCATAGGTAGAAAGGCCCTAAATCAAATAATTGTAACTTTAGAGAAGAAGGTAAAAACGTAATCATTATTACATTAAATTTTTGTATCGAGGTGTATTTGTGTGAAATGTATTGGAATTATTAAAAACTCAATTTCGTAAAAAATACGAGTTTGGGCCATTCTACTTGTGACGATCTATATATGTATGAACGTCAAGAAAATTATACCGGAATACTCGATATTATTGCTTTGATAGATGAAGTATTCGTTTCTTTTTAATAATTTTATTCTTAATATGACACTATTGCTCTACGTTTTTGTTTGTGTTATAAGCATGAACAACTTTTTATATTTTGGCAAAAAAGTGCCAGCTTTCCATAATGATTTGAGGTCAACGCTCTTATTTCGTTGATAACATTGAAAATAATATATGTGTATGTACATACATATGTACATACATATGTACATATACATATGTAATAAAAAAAAAAACGTACTGAGACAACAAAGTGTAATAAAAATTTGGGTTTCAGTTGTTGATAGCTACATATGCACTTTTTATGTTAATGAATACTAGTATGGACGGCGGTCGACCCATTTGCCCGTAATCTAGTTATAAATGGTTTTTAAACTAAAAATATATTTTTATTCTAACTATTTTTTATTTACATATGTACATATATGTATATTTTTTGTTTGTTTCGAATTTACTTGCAAAGAGTCTGTGTGAAAGACTACATTTTTACCCTTTCGTACAAAAAAGGAAATAAAAAAATTTTAAAAATTTACAGATAATAAAAAAAAAATAATTTGGGATCAAATTCAATTAACTGAAGTGAATACAAAATTAAAATCGAAAAATAAAACAAGACATCCCAGCAAAAACTAAGTAATGACTTGATATTGCTGAACAGCTCACATTTCAATGACTATTAAGTACATACCGTCTATTTTACAAAGAATTATTTTAGTAATAACTTAATTTATAATGTGTCAAGTACTTATTTATCAAACATTTGGTTAGATATACACACACTATATAATTTTGGTACAGATTGTGAAATTTTTGGGAGCCATTCAAATAATTATTTTATTTAACAAACTTAACCCTTTCAGGTATATGGCTCACCCTATATACATATGTACGTTTATTTTTAAATAAATCGTTCACACAGTGAAATATATAGGTTTGTCATTCCGTCTGAAATTTCTACAATTTTTATTTCCGACCCCATAAAGTATATATTTTATGAAAGCTTATGAATAGGAGAGTCGATTGAGCTCTGTTAGTCTGTCCGTGTGTATGTTGAAATCAACTTTTTGAAGCCCCCGGACATCGCTTGGACCCGGGTGAGGTATTAAAATATCAAAAATATTCGGGAGTAGGTCGGAATTGAAAATCAGAAACATTGGTACATAAACAACTGAGATATGAGCAAAAACCCACGACCACCTCGATTTTTTTTTTCACAAAAACAACATTACAACAACAACATACATACATACAAACGTGTATACTGGTTAGAGAAAACGTGGCATCGAATCCCAGCTGAGCCAAAAAAAATTTTTTTTAAATTTTTTTTTGTTTTATTTTTTTTTAAATATATTATTTATGTTATTATTATTATTATTTTTTTAATTTTTTTTTTAATTTTTTGTTTGTTTTATATTTATTATATATTTTTTATTTTTTTTTTATTTTTTATTTATTTTTTTTAACATACATACGTAAATTTATAATTTTACAATATTATCACAACGGGACCCTCGGAGGACCCAAGTGAGCTATGCCTTCGGGCGGCTGCCGGATCTAACCTATGTATGTATTTCATATGGGATGAATGGTGATACAAACTACTGTTATTGCATGACTACACGTTGTGAAGGGTATATAAGATTCGGCATGGCCGAATATAGCGCTCTTACCTGTTTTTAATTAAATTTAACTTTAACCGATCATTTAAGAGCAAAACGAATTTTTTTTTAATGTTAAATGCAGAAAACGGCTAGTAATTCGATTTTTCACCTATAATAATTTTAAAGTTAAATAAGAATTAGATTTTCCGTAAAGGACACCGATTAAGGTCAAGACTACAACAAGAAATTCACGTATAATTTTTTATTATATTTTTTATTGTTTTAAGTCTGTAGAAGAACTGAAAATGCACTTATCTTGAATGAAGAAGATCAATCATTCCTATAAGACATGCCAGCTGAATCTTAGGAAGTGATAATAAACCTGCTGTCTTAGGTGATTTGTCTGCCATCAGTCTTTGCTTGGAAACAACGTCTTCATAGGATTGTGTAGTGTAGATCATTGCTATGTAAGGAAATAAATTTATTGCAGAGTTCGCCGCGTATAGCATATTTCGACTGACGTCACAATTGTATGCATTTGCATATACACAAATGCGTTTTATTTTTGATGACGAATATTCGCGACTAAAAATTCGTCGTTTACCCCAATTGTACGCCTAGCATAACGTGGAGTCTTGCTTATTATCTGCCATTTGTCTGTAGGTGGCGCTTCCTAATACTCCATGTGAAAACTATTTAGAAAAATTTTAATAAAATTGTTTTATCTCGCCTGATTTTGTTTTTAAACTTTTTCACTATTAATCAAAAAGATGAGTATATGTACATAAACTTGTCATTTTATTGGTAATTTAAAAAAAACATTTTCGCAAACTTATAAAGTAAAAGGTGACACATAAATAAATAACCTATTGGAAGATGAAAAAACATTGCAAATAGCGTCAGAATCTAGTTCATTTATGACATTTGTAAAATAAATATAATAAGAATTTTTTTTAAAGAAACACCAAGAACACTTAATTACTTATTGTGTTCATCTTTTCATGAAATAATGTATGAGTGTGAAATTTTCACATCACAATTTTTTGTCGTAGTTAACTGCTACCATTCCGGTGTCTAGTCACTTAAGATTGAATCAACAAGAGTTACTGTACAGTGAAAGACCTCAAAGTGGTCGTTATTTAAAGAATCAATCTGAAGATGTTCGCCCAATTAGCCCTTCACGGGTCTCTGCAGCGCATTTAATAAGGACTTTAAGACGCACAAAGTGTAGGTAATTTCGTTAGTTATTTCTAGTTTACCGTGAAAGTAATTGAGCCCGGTCCGCATTGTTGGCCGCATTATTATTTTTGTATTGTATTTTTTGATAAATAATATAAAAGTGTAATTTCTTTTACTTTCCTCCTGTCTTGTCTATATATGCATTTATTTCCTATCTTCTAGTACCATTTTAAATACAATTTTTTTTACCTCTTTTTCTGTTAGAAATATAATATCCATCCAGTACTTTTTGACCCAATTAAGTTGAGTAAGACTATATGTGACAGCGCATAGAGAAAGGGACCTAAGAGTAAAAACAGGTTTTGTTCAGGAGAGCCTTTTTTAACATTAAATGGTTTTTCTATTTGTTTAAATTGTTCATAAGGAAACAAATACATTTTTTGTAGTTTCGTAAAATCAAGTTATTTTGTTAATTTAGTAGGGGAAAAAATGAAAATAAAGTTACAAACTTTTTTTTTAGTTTATTTTTAATGGCAAGGTTTTAAAACCATAGAGCCAGGGTATCCCACACAGGTTCAGTATCCGTAAGTCGACCTATACCTTCATATGGGAAGTCGGAGCTAAACGCGAATATTCTTTTTTAAAAGTTTTGCAAAGGTTAATTGAGACTCCGGGTAACTGTACCTCAGTACTGCTAAACCGACACCACGCAATTAACCAATGCGAGAGTGAGACGCGAAACTCTAGAAGCAAGATAAAAAGGACGACCTGATTGCCCTTAAAAGATAATGACAATGACGCGCGAGCTCTTGATCTGACCAGAGCTGAATCACGACTGCAAAGTTACAAACAAGATATATTAATATGGTATTTGCATCGAGACAACAAAAACAACAGTTAAAAAACACATGCATTTTGTTTTTGTATAAATGTCTGCATATGTTTAAAATTGTTTTCCTTTTTTAATTTTAGTAATTTTTTAAAAAGAGTGTCAATTATTTATTATAGAAAAAAAAAATAAGTTTGACAGTTGTAGAAGTATTTTTAAAAAAGTTAGTGACGCTGATAAATTTTATCTAGAAAAAAAAAACAGTCAGCTGATTGGATACGAGTATGTATGTACCTTATTAATCTACCTTGGTCACAAATATTTTTTTCAGTGCTTTGAAATTCTGAAATTTTCACATAATACCAATTTTTCATTCATGATAACCGTGAATCACAACATGTAATTAATAATAACAGGGATTTTAAATCTACTTTGCAGAAAGCTTAAGTGCAGGAGTTTTAATTTTTGTACATCTACCGCTTAAAAAAATAAATTTTTTTAAACTTTACTTCTTACTTCTTTTATTTATCATAATTGCTGGCACTATGAGGAAATTTGTATATTTTTTTAAATTTTTTCCTTATTTCCGTTTTGGCTTTGAATACAACAAAAAAAAAATAAACATATGACAATGGATAAATCTTCAATATGCGTCAGTCCATTGCATACATATGAACATATATGGGCATAAATATATTATTTTTATATTTATAGTAACTTTAAATATATTGTTTAACAAAAGTGTCACGTATTGTTTTAAAGCATACTGTACAAATGAAGTCTCTTCTGTCTATTATAAGTGTCTACCTGTTTTTTATTATTTTATTTATAATTGTGTTTATAAGTTAACAGACGCCGAGGATCATATAAACAAATAAAAAAAAGGAATAAGTATGATAATTTTGCCCGATTTAAAGTCTGTAATAATTTATTTTTAAAGACAATCAATGGCATTAAATAACAAAGATGAATTATCTAGGCAAATAAGCAATGATTTTGGACATACATACATAAGTATGTACATAGTAAAACTTTAATATATTTATATTAGTTAAATAAATATTTTTTTCGTCAAGTTTATTAAATAAAAAAAGGAGAAATGAAATAAAGAAAAAGCACAATTTACGGCTTCCCATTGTTTATTGTATTTCATATTTCTAGAGCCTCGTTTTTTATGAAAATATACAAAATTTTTAAATTAAAAGAAACATCTATTATTGACGCGGTTACTTTTACTTTCTTCAATAACTTAAAAATGTAAAAAAAAATCCTATAATTGAGAATTTTTAAGTCGGTGTAGAATATTTCTTAAACAATCTCTTATAATGATTTTCTTTGGATGATTGTACATATTGACTGAAATTTATAAAAGTACCTACCTATCTTAAAAAATTTTTTAAGATATACTTACGTTAGTTGTAAATAATTGCTTTTGAATTCAATATATTTATATGTATGTACATGTGGCATTTACTCTTTTTTAGGTAACGTAATATATTTTTGTTATTTCTTTGAATTTATTAAAAACTAAATTTAATTTTTTTTTATTTTAATATTGACCCATTTATATTGCAAACTTATGCAATCTTTTTTTGTTGGGTTTTGTTCTTTTAAGACCAAACTTGTCAGCAAATTTAGTTTAAACTCTTTTGAACAAACTTTTATGCCAACTTGCAAGAATAGCTTGTTTGTAAATTATAATAATTCAACCTGTAGAACTATAAATACTAGGAATTTTGCTAAAATTAAATACAGTCGAAAGTTTTAATTGTAACAAAAACAACTTAAAAAAAATATCGAAAAAAATGAAATCTTTTGTGTGCTTGACTTTATTGGTTGTGATTGCTTCAGTGGGTGCAGCCTCAACAGTAGGTTCCTCCAGCAGTGCCGTCAGCAGTGATGCCAAACAGGAAGTTGAAGCAGACCTTAAACCAGTCCACAATATTAATCAGAATGTCGATTATAGCCGCTTTAGGAAATCTGCTGGTTACGGTGGTTCTAGTGGCGGTTATGGTGGCTCCAGCAGTATTCCCGCTCCTCCTTGTCCCAAAAATTATTTGTTCAGCTGCCAGCCTAATTTAGCCCCTGTGCCCTGCTCTGCCCCAGCACCTTCTTATGGTTCTGCAGGTGGTTATTCAGCACCAGTACCAACATACGTAGCACCTGTAGGAAATAACTATGGAGTTCCCCAAGGCTATAGCGGTTTTGTACCCCAAAACTTTAATCAATTCTATCAATATTAAATTGCCTAACTACCTACCAGAAAACACGAGCCATATCTAAAGGAATTGTTAACGGAATAAAAAATAATGTTTATTTTTTGAATAATAAATAATTCTTAATGTTTTATTGAAGTTAATTTTGTTGTTGTTATTATTTAGTAGACTAGGTTTGATGTCGAATGTTTGGGAGAAAATAAAAGTAGGTCAAAGAATTTATCTAAGTAAAGAGAAGGAAAATATAATAATTATTAAAACGTTCAAAAAGTACTGCTAGGTACATTTTGTATATGTATGTATGTTCGTACAAATAGAGTAAGTAAGCTATTCTATCAGTAGTTAACAACAGTTTAACACTTCTGTGAATTATAAAAAAATTAAAAAAAAATCCTAAATTATTTCTATAAATTAAAGAATTAACAACACAATTTTTAATATTAATCAGCTAATTTGGCCCATAAACACATGATATTATTTTTTTAATAAATACTTTAATAGGAAATTTTTTTAAACGCAAAATATAGGAAAAAATGTACATCACGTTTGTACATGTATAAGTATGCATATACAAATGTATGTATATATGTATTTGTATAGTACATGTAAAACTTTTAAATATAAACAAACATTTGGTGAATTCACAAGGTGTTGTAACTGTCGTATACTTTTGTAATAATTTTTAAAAATTTGTTAATTTAAAATTAATTTTAATAATTATACACCAAATATATATTTTTTAACTATATATTATTATTATTTTTTGTTTATATAACATACTTTTATTTCAATTAAAAGTAAACGAGCAACAAAGTCTAGAAAGTATTGCTGCTAAATATGTTTTTGAATTATTTTCCAACTGTTGCGTTATCCGTTAAATTAATTTTATAATAGCTTTCAAACTACTTGTAAAAAATAAATATCAATGACTCTTAAACTGTTGAAAAATTGTTCAACAGACAATGCCTTTTCAACATTTTTTTTATATACATAAATAGTTTTTTTATAGCAATTAGGTCTAGAATAAGGGAAATATCAATGGAGAATATTACGCATTCTGATTAGACGAAGTTGTGGGAAAACTCACTGATATTTTTGGCCAAACATCCAACACTAGGACATTCCAATCAAAGGGTGCTGATAAATGATAATGATATAACAGTGGATGGTTTCGAAAATGTATTCCATTAGTCTGGTGGCTGTATAAAACATAATTTTTTAGTTTATGCTTTCATTATAACAAATTACAAGTTAATTTCCTAATATAAAATGAGTCCTACTAATCATATTTTTTTCCACTAATATAATAAATGTTAATTTAATGTTGTAATATTTAATTTTTGCTCAGTAAAAAAGAAAACATTTTTGTTGCATTGTTTATTATTTATGTTATTTGAAACTCATTTAAGGTACAGCAATTTACCTCATTGTAATTGTGAACAACAGAACAGTATTTAGCAATTTGAAGTCACTGGGTGATAACATTAAAATTTTACTTATTAAAAAGAGCTTAAAACGAATTATTCATTTATTGGCTTAAAATGACTGTAGATTCTATAAAAGATAATTTTTAAAGGAAGAAGTCCTTGTAATCCGTCTACAAATTTACTGCTTTAAGAATTATTTCAAATAATTTCTCAATTTATACAAAAAATATTGAAAGATTTTTCTAATTGAAGAAAATATTTTATAATTTAATTTTAATAATATATGTATATGTATATTTTTGTTTATAAAAAAATATAAATTACAAAAGGTTTATAAAACTAATTTTCTATAGCAATTTGATAGACAAACCTTTTATAAAGCTGTTTTAATTTGTTGAATAAGACCGTTAAGGTGTGAAAAACTAAACCCTTTCCTTGAATAAATTGTCTGGAATTTTTTTTATTATTTTATATTTTATTTATGATACATAGATAAAAATTAGGAAATAAAACAATAATCAACAATTGAATATCCCTATTTAGTTTTGAGTTTTTAATATAAACTAAAAAATCTGGGCTGTAACAAAACTGTTTGCTTTTCCATAAAAAATTTTAACAAAAAAAAATTTGAGTCATACTTTTTTAATGCAATTTAATTAAGAAATTAAACAAATAAATAAATAAATAAATAAATAAATTTCAAACAAAAAATAAATTAAATTACTACATAAATATAATAATTAATAAATATGTGTTTTTTGGTATGAATTTGTGTATAAATAACTATATAGTACAGTGGAAGAAATGCCTAAAAACGATTTATAATTTAAATGAATTATTATTTTTCAACAAAAATTAAAGTTTTGAACATAATTAATTTCTAAACGTAAGTACTTGTGGAATTTCTGTACGTTTTTTGAATAACAATTTTGTCAATTAAAATAATTAGGAAAGCCCCATAGTCGTTTAAGACCGTTCAAATGATATTAACCCACCACAATAACGTTAAAAACATACAATTTTTTAGCGACAGAAAATTTTTTTTAAAAATGCTTTCGATCATTACAAAATCTGGCTGAGAGAGAGATTTGTGTTCACACAAAACTTATCTGGGGTAACTTTGGGAGTGGCTGTTGTATTTAGGGCATCAAGTGGCAGGGGGATTTCTTTTATTTAGGTTTTTTTTTCAGTGAAGTTTTTCTCGATACAATTTTTTTTTAACAGTTTTATGAGTGTTAAGATAATTTCCGGAAGTAGGTCTTATATGCATTTCTAAGGGATTGGAATAAAAATTTACCAACCAACTAACGAGAAAATCGCTGAAAATAATTGAGATTAAATACAGCTTTTTCCTGATATTTTTTTTCAAATACGGGTATGTTGAAGTTAGTTACGATCGTAAAAATCAATTTTAGAAAATTTAAATCATTTACAACCAAAATCAGTAGGGTAATTATTATCAATTATGTATTCCAAATATATTTAAAATTATTAGGGTTACATGACAGACAGATATACATTCTTAGTAGAGCAGTATACTTTACGAAGCGTGTGAAACAATATTTTTCGGGAGGAAGTTCAGAAAGTTTTCATCCATTGTGGTATAGGGTATAAAATTATATGATTTTTATTAATGATTTTAAATCTAAAAAATATTAAAAACTAATAAATATATTTTTTTTGTTGGATGATAATCAAGATGTAATATACCAATAAAATGTATACACTTAATACAGATTTTAGGCAGAAAATTATAATCAAATTATCAGCCAAGTCTTGTTTTCAAAATTGTCTCAATGTTGTTAAGACAAAAACACAAGGTGACATGTACTTAATTCAACTATTTCAAATTAATAAAAAGTTTTTTTCTTTTTAAAAAAAGTTTCTAACTTTAATTTTTATTTTTTATTTTTAAAACAAAAACAATTTAATTTCGCTGTCACATGCGCAATTTTCATCATAAATATTGTCGGCTTAATATGAAACCTGCTAAATTCACTTTTTAAGTAAATTAAAATTTTGATGCCGTATGGTAGAGAAAGACACGCCTCGTCGACCAGCATGTAATTTTTCTGCAATTTAAGTCTTGAAGTGTGCAAAAAGTTTTGATAAGAAAAACGGCTAAATCCTGTCACAGAAAAATATTTTTTCGAAAAACTGCTAAATCTAGAACTTTATTAGTTCAGTGTTTATTACTAACCCCAATTGGGTTTTTTTAACTCAATTAAAATCATACATGAAGAATACGATAAAATAAACCAACTATATTTTTGGTTTGGTGTGCTGGTCTGCTAGTTTGGGGGTTGCGGGTTCGATTCCCGCCAGAGCCTATGGACTGGTCTACTTCTCTTTCTCTTCTATTCTAATTATTTCTATTTTTATTCTATTCTTCTCTTTATTTCTATATTAAGGCGTCACAATGGACCGTAATGGTCTCCGGGTGAGGGTAACTTTAATATATATAAAAAGTTTTGTCTCTCCTGTTAAAATTTGCTGAAAGGGAGTTAGCAGGTTTGCATATTAAGCCGACAATATTTCATTTGAGAACTTTCAAAGTTTTCAATTTTATTCACAAAATCAGGTTCATGAAACATTCATTTTGCTTTTGTTCTTTATATTGAAAAAATCCACATAAATAATCGGTTTAGATTTAGGGATATTTTTATGAGCTTTAATTTAAAACAATTAAAATATTCTCGTTAAGAAAAATGTAAAATAAAATCTTTTAAAGTGGCCATCTAAATAGCTTTCATTTGGGACCAAATCTGTTCTTAACCCTTAAGGAAAAATATAAAAAATATGATTTTCCCATTTTTATCCGAAAGCTGGAGCTGCAAAACAAATGCAGAATTGGAGACTGTTTTTACTATATAATTTATAAGTTTTTTTGTTGTTGTTATATCTAAAGAATAGTGTAAAATTTATTTTCTGCTTCTTTTTTTTTTATTTTCTATAATTTTATATTATAATTTAATTAAATTTTGATCTAATTATTATATATAGTTGTTTAAGAGCTTTTAAAAAGTGTACAAAATTCGTTTAGTTGTTGTTTTTTTAAATATAATTTTTAATTATTATTTTGTTTATTTTAGGTTGTCTAGAACTCATTAGATATTAAATATTGTTTTATTTATATATTGGTTTTTAAAGCATTTCCAAATCGAAATGCTATTAACAAATTTATTATAAATTAATGATCGTTTACTTAATATTTTTAATAATTTATAATGGCAATAAAAATAACAAAAGATAATAGTTAAACGATCAATTTCATAAATTTCCATTTGAAAAAATAAAAGAAAAATTTTAATGTTTTTTTCTTTGTTTCTTGGTTTATAGGAGAAATTTGTTGTGTTTCTTTTTCAAATTAAAAATAATAAATTATATTAAGTAAATAAATATGTAGTTATATATACAATATACATAGAGTACATATTATTATAAGATATACATACATATATTTGTTCTAATATATTGTAAAATTGCATTTTATTTATATATTTTTTTTTGCACAAAATTTTTTAAATATTTTTTTTTTAATTTTTTGTTTGTATTTTTTTTACAAATTCTGCAGTAGTCTCAATTTTCCTTGAATTAAATAAAATATATTCTATACAATTTCACTGCAAATGCTAAAAAGAATTAAATATTTATTTTTATTAAATATAGAAGATGTAAATATGTGTTGTTTTATGTAAAAAAAAACCAATAACATATGTTTTGCATACAAATAGTTTCATTTTGTATAAAAAAATTTAATTGTTTTCAAGTTTCTTTTTTCTTTCTTTAAATTCGACACAAATTCATTTAAACATCATTTGCTAAATGTGGGTGTGTGTGTCTGATAGTTACAGTTAAACATGCACTAAGTAATATTAACAATGGGATGTTAATGGACTGCTGCTATCAAATGTCTTCACGCTAACACACACGCTCAGTTACATGCATCCTGTATAGAGTTGTTGTTAGAAGTTTGCAAGTGCATGGAGTTTTTTTTATTCTATTACAAATTATAAATATTACCTAAATTGAAAACAATGTAATAAAATTTAATTTATAGTTAAAAAATAAAATATGTCTGTATGTAGTACAATAGATATATGTTTGAATAAAATATTGTTGCGTATGCATGTTTGCGTTTGTCTGATACAGTTGTAGAGGGCAAAAAAAATGTACGCTATGTTAGCATTTTGAAAAATATAATGGCCAATATAATGTTAACAAAAAGCACCAAGAGCACCAACTGTTGTCGTGAGAACCAATCCTGGAAAATAGTAAAATAGATGATCATTATATTGGAATTTTTTTTCTTTACTTATATTATATTATCTATATATTGATGGCTTTATATAAAAAGGTCGTATCTTGATTTCTTTCGAAATCTCGTTTTTAGCGTTTTCTTGGAAGTCCTCTAACAAATACATAACCCCCGAAAAATGTTGAAAGCCATAAAACAGTCCTAACTCATGTCACTCTTTTTAGTTTTTTTTTTGGATTTTTCCTTCTCTTGTAAATTAATAGAAAATCGAAATACGCACTTTTTTTTAAGTCATCGATATCTAAAACACAATTATCGCCTGTATGTAAGAGCATAACATGAATATGGCTTAACCGATCAAGATGATTCTTTTTATGTTGTATTTGTAGTTATCAAGACAAGGTTTTTAGGCGAAAAATTAGAAAAGTGGGCGTGACAGCATATCTTTAAAATCATCACTTTAGAAACGCTCAATGGATTTCCTTAATCTTATTTTTGTTGCATTCGTTATTACCAGGATAAAGTTTATGTAGAAACATCTCTAATACAAAGAAAATAATTTTGATGTAAAATTCCCGCAAGTATGTAAAGGCATAACTTGAGAATAACGCGGTGAATTGCCGATTGTTCTTTTGTTGTAATCATAATTACATTAATTATTCATAATGACATGATTCGTAGGAAAAAAAAAGAATCTGTTCGTGGCTTCTCCCAATCAAAAAAATTTATTTTTTAGAGTAGTCAAATATTCGAGATATAAGAAAAACCAGTTTTCGAATAATTCGAAAAGCCTGAATTAAATAAAAAAACGTGGAAAGCTGAGTAAAACAACTTAAATGTTGCTTAAAAGGGGTTTACCTTTAAGTTGTAACATGTTACTGAATTCACTTTCGATTTGTTAAGAATACTTTTTGGCAGTGTCGATAACGGAAAAAATATATCGATATAGTGTTAAAAGTAAAACTACTAGTACTATCGATTTTTTTTGCAGTTCTTCTTTAAATATACATCCAAATTTATGTAAACAAATGATGGAAAGTTGGGTTAACGGAATGTGGTGTGCATTGGCGTAGTTACAAACTACAAAATCCTGCCAAAATCTTAAACTGGGATAATTTTATATGAATACTAAATGTAAATAATTAATTTTTTCAAATTATGGTGGGTTAAAGACAAGAAATTATAAAATTTCTTTAACAACAACTTTTATATGTGTTATGACTTACTTTAACTTGTGGACTGACGAGATATAGTAATGGATTCGCTTTGAGCTTTTCATTCATTTCAACTTGTCGTCGTACCGCTTCACGTCGAGCTGAGCCCAAAGCAGATACCTCCTCGCGGCTCATAGCCTCTGTGGCACGTGGCAGTTCTTGGAAATCGGGCAAAGATTTCTTACGCTGTAGCGTAACATTAATAGGAACGCTCTGAAATCAAAGAAATTAAAAAATATGTTAATAATAAGTGGAAAGTTTGCGAATAGGTAAATATATTTGTTTATGTTTACAGTTTTTGGCAACATTGCAAAGCTAAAATAAGTTAAATCAATGTAATGTAGTTGGTGAAAGTACAAAACTAAGGATGCCTTGACGCAAAAAATGCGAAAAGTAGGTTTACTATGTACTTTTTTAAGCGTCGTAATCGAGAGAATAAGTCAAGTGATTTTGAATGCAAGTGGGGATAAATTATTTTTAATTTTAAATGCAATCAATAATTATATTTATATTGTGCATTAGTTGGTTTATTTTTTATAGAATAAAAATTTTATAAGAAGAAAATACTTCTCAACAATAAATGTTAATTATCTATTTATTTTGCATTCTAATAATCGATAACATTTACCTACTGAGTGTCATCTCTCTATCTGTGTTGTTTGTTGCGAAAAATGCGTTGCATGTATGTAACTTAAAATCAGTGTTGCCAGGCAATTTTTTATCTTCCCATTACAAAAAATTATAATTAAAAAAAATCATTTTTCATCACCTTGGCTAGATATTAATTATTACTTTATTGCAAAATGTCCTCTAAAATTTTTTTATTAAAATATTTTTATGGAATTATAAGTGGCATATATTTTTAAGAGTTCCCGGTGATATTTATTAATTTATATTGAAGTCAAATTTCTTTGTAAATATTAAGTATTGCAAAATCATACTCCTTAGTTTTGTACATGCATATGATAGAATTGAAAAGTTTTAAAATTTTTTACTGAAAATGTGGCTCGTATTATTCAATGACGAAAATATAAAAATAGAAGACTTTTCAACAGATGCATTTGAATATCCTTCTTTCATTCACCTGTATTCGCGTTACCCTCTGCAGTGTCACCTGCATTCCACTTTTGTAGGAAAATCCCTAAAATTTATCAGATGTAAAATATTGCATAAATAGCAGTTGAACCAAACTTCCAAATAGTAAAATCCCCTAAGAAGACCATAAATAAAATT
Organism: Phyto melanocephala; assembly: GCA_941918925.1. Classification (NCBI taxonomy): domain Eukaryota; kingdom Metazoa; phylum Arthropoda; class Insecta; order Diptera; family Rhinophoridae; genus Phyto; species Phyto melanocephala. The sequence continues at coordinate 2,601,299 of OW799236.1, forward strand.
TTTTGCCCTGTAAATCTATAAGAAAATTCCCTAACATGGCAGCAGTGCTGAAAATGCAGAGTTATCTGCAAGACGATTCATTCGAAGAAAATTTTTAGTCCCTTTTGCACTAATCCGCATCTTTCTACGTATAATAATATAAGAGATATCACGTAAGAACGGCTAGATGGAACTAAATACAATTTGGCACACAATAGATAATATATATAGGCCACCTTTTATTACGATAACTAAGTAAAGTCACGACTGATTGATAAATCACCTGACAGCCATAACGGATAAAGTGGAAAGTGGATTCCTCTTCTAATAAATAGAACTACTGAGAAGGGATTTCAAGGGGGTAAAATGGGTAAATTTAGTAATCTTTTTTATGATAAACTTAAAAAGGTATATATCTGTGGCTTGGAGCTTAAAGGAACAATGTCAAAATATTTACTTTTGAGAAAATTTGAATTGAACTTTAACTTTTATATATGCTTTTATAGCATTTTATTTATGAAGCTGTTCTGGGTTAAGTATGACTTAAGCTGTTTTACCATAATGAAATAGAGCAAGTAAACAAATCTAATGCAATGAATAACTCAAAAAAGGAAAAAAGTGACATTGGCCCTTTTAGCTCCAAGAAACAGATATTAACTTGAAAAGGCAAAAAAAAAAAAAAAAAAAAGCTGACAGGTGTTTTTTTTTAATTCGCAATCCATAAGGGGTTAAAACGGGTAAAAACTTTATTTTTGTACTTTAGCGAATTCCAATCATCCCAAATAACTTTCCGTTTCAGTATAAAATTTCTAAAGCCTGTATATACAATGACCATTGATAATTCTCAGGGCCAAACACTGAAAGTAGCTGAAATTCATTTGGCAACTCCTTTATTCTAACACGATCAGCTTTATGTCAGTTGTTTAAGGGTTTTGAGTGTCCCAATTTGCACGTACTGGTAAAAAAAAAATTAATCATACGTCCCCTGAGGAAGTATTTTCTCTTTAATATTTGCATTAAATCTTATTCTGCTAATAGTAATAAATGTGAATGCTTATATGTTCTAATTTTTTTGCTCAATCACGCAAAAAAGACAGAACGTAATTGAATGAGATTTACCGCACAGATAGATTACAAACTAAATTAACACTAAAGCTACCTTTTATCCCGATAACTGCTCAGACAAAGTCGCGATAAGTTTTCAATAAATGTGATTTAACCAATTTACTGATTTTGAATACAAAATTTTTCCATCATTAAAATTTTGTATTTAGCTAAAACCTCTTCTATGTTGTACCCAAAAGAATCTAATGAATAACCAACCTCTACTGGTGGCTCCACAATCCAGCTCTCTGAAGCTCGTCTGGCCAATAGGGCGGGTGAAAACATTAAATCTTCTTCATCTTCCTCAGGATACCACTCCATTGTTATTCGGTCGCAATTTATACTTTTCGAAACGATTTTTTTGGGTAAGTGTTGGTGTGTTGTTTTGCAAATATTTTTATTAAAAATTAATAAAATTGCATAACTTTTATTCAAGTAGTCTTTTTTATTTTTTACACTTGTGAATTTTATAGCATATTCAATTAAAAAAGTATTTTAAAAATTCTTTGCCTTTTATATAAAATGTTCTTTTACTAAAATATTCTTCTATTTTTCTGGTTTCGATCGTTAAATGTTTAATATTTTTAAGTTTTCTTATTTACTATATGACTTTCTTTTTTTTCTTGAACAAAAACACTTGAGAATCAAATTATTTAAATTCTCTTTAGTTTTGATATTCGTATAAATGTATATACATACATGCACAATACATATGTACGTATGTGTATGTACATATGAAGAGAAGTATCTTAAAAATAGGTTTCGAACATTGATTTTATCTGAAAATTGTTAATTGTTGCTGTTTATTAAGTAGCCAAACGAACATTAAAAATAAACAGCTCAACTCAACACATTCCTAATGGTGATGATGATGATTTTAAAAATGACAACAACAAAGTAGTCGAAAATAAAACAAAAATACGCGAAGAGGTTGTGATGAATGTTTATACATTTGCCTTAAAAAAACGTTTATACACTCAAACCATTCCAAACATTAACGAAACAACAAATAATTTTGAAAAAAAATATTAATTGATGCGCGAGCAAAATAGGTAAATTTTTAAATTCCACCCGATTGGTGTGGCGTTATGTTTAATAAAGCGCGTATGTTTACAAACTAAAAACTTATGGACACAATCTATGTGACAATCCTTAAGTTTAGAGAGTGGTGCCCATCCAAAATTGTGACACTTTATTTCGAAAGAGTGATTGTTGAACATTTTCCAAAGATTAGTTTGGTATAGACAAATGTTTCCTCTCTCACGTTTTCTTTCTCGGTATGAGTATGTAGTTTTCGAAATTGAAAAGCGACAAACACTTGTGAAGAAGTTCATTTTGATTGCGTTGCCGAGTATCGTTTCTTTAGTACTATTTTTAGCCTACAATTTTCTCTGTCGTTCTCTCTTCAGTTTTTTGTGAATTTCTAAAAATTTTCTTAATATATAATTTTTGATATCTCTGTAAATATTAAAAAAGAAAAACACTAGACAATAATGCGTTTAGCTTATGAATAAACCCTTGGCAAGTAGTCTGTAGCAGCGATAGCCAATCGTTTTTATAATAAGTATTTTATTTTTGCATTTCCCCTCCAATTTTATTAGAGATGTTTTAAAGATTCTATGTCTAACAAACTTGTCACTAAGAAAGTGAGATCAAAGAGAAGTGAAGTATAAAATAAGTGGGAAAAAATAATCAGCTGAGGAATCAAGACTTCCTGATGAGTAAATTTGCCTTGTTCTAAACTGTACATACATATGTATATAAAAAGAATTATATACTTTGAAGTCAACTGCGGAAACGGCTAGACCGATTTCAACCAAAATTTTAGGGTACTTTGGGGATGGTCCAGTGGCTCCGGATATATGTTTTCCATACAAAAATCAACAAAATGCCCTCCATTTCCCATACTAAGATTTTTAATTGTCACTTGAAAAGTTTTCAAACCATGTATTGTAATATCTTATGTGTACAATGACATTCGGTTTTTCTAATTGGAGAATATGTATGAATACAATGGAAAAAATTTGTTAAGGCCAGCAGAGCGGTCCAGGTTCAGGTCTAGAAACATAAATATTATTAAACATATAATTTTTTTTATTTTAACATTTTGCCACGTTCCTGTAAAAGTTATAAATTTACTTTCAGGTAGGTCCTACTTCCCATATTAACAATCACAGCCTTAAAGAGTATGTATGATCATAATACAAGATTAACTAACCTTTAATTTCTTATTGGCTCCTCCACCTGCGACAACTGCGCTAGCCAAAGGTGATGCTGGCTTAGCTGGCATATACAGACTTTCGGTTCGTTTTGGCTGCAAAGGTGAGGGAACGATATCCTGACCCAGTGTTCGCTGGCGCAGGAGTATATCTTCAAAAGGTTGATTTGGTTTCGAAAACATGGCTTCCGTTGTTGTGGTGCCCGACGGAGAGTTTGTGCTTAAACTGGGTGTTGCCGCACGTGACAAACGACCCGATCCCGTAGGAACTGAACCGTTTCCGGTTGTAGGAGTATTACCAGCCGAAGGTGCCGGTGTCGAACCACGAAATACCGAACCGGCACGTGGTCTTTGTTCTGGCCCACTGCTTTCATTGGCCGTTGTTGCTCCAGTACTGCTAGCTCCACGATCGACCGAAGCTTGTCGTGATCCAAAACCCCCACTAAGTCGGCTGGCCGCCCTGGCGTAGCGATCGATGGATGAGTCTCTGCTAGGTGGCCGTTTATAGTGATCGAAATGATCAATGGAGGATTGTTGGCCTATTTGACTCATCATTGGTGGCTTGTTAGGACGATTCATGCCATCAAGTTGATCCTGCTGTTGCTGCTGCAGCTGCTGCTGCTGTAGCTGGTATTGGACCTGGGAAGGTCTTCGCACTTGGTTGCTACCATACATGGGAGAGTCTAAGTGAGATTGCTGCTGTTGGTTTAATTGTTGTTGCTTTTGTTGCTGTAATTGCTGTTGCTGTTGAAATTGTTGTTGCCGTTGTTGCAACAATTGTTGTTGCTGTCTCTGCTGCATCAGTTGTTGTTGATATGCTTGTTGTTGTTGTTGTTGCTGCAGCTGCTGCTGTTGTTGTAATTGCTGTTGCATTTGAAATTGCTGTTGTTGTTGTTGTTGCTGCTGCTGCTGCTGTATGTTGTTGGCCGTGTGAGAAGCTTCACTATTTTTAAAAATATTATTATCCTTTTGCATCTGTGACATTTGCGGGCTACCACTGCTACTTAAATTACTGTGCACATATCCAGACCCTGGAGGCTGTTGTGGTTGGTATTGATATGCAGGATTCATTTGCGGATTATTTTGTTGCAGCTGCTGTTGTTGTTGTTGCTGCTGCTGGTGATACATCTGATTGATTTGATTAATGGCACTCATTTGTGGTTGATTTACCATAGCAGATAAATCAGTTTGTGGCGAAACTGGCAACTGTTGGGAATACATAGAACTGGGAACTGGAAATTCCGTTTCCTGCTGTGTCTGCGAGCCATCACGGTTCTTTTGGAATCCCGTCGGTCTTTGTGCTGCCGCACTACCAACATACGATTCTGCAGCCGCATTACTGCTTGTAGTAAATTGTGATGCTGTTCCCTTGTGTCGCTCCCGATAGCGCAATTTCTCGAAACGTTCAAGCACTGAAGGTTTAAAGTCAGGTGCAAATTCTCTAGCCATTTGCACAGCCAACTCACAATCAATGCGTGCCTGATCGGCAGCTACATCAGCGTTTTGTGCCTTGGTATTGGCAGTTCCGGTACGCGATATGGCGATATCTGAACGTTGCATGGCCATTTTAAGGGCACGCTGGGCCGATGTTACCGAAGCCGATATACGTTCTCTAAACTTGCGCGAACGGGCAATAAACAAATGCTTTTTCTTTTGACTCGTTATTAATATATTGTTTTTATATTTGCCCTCTTCGAAAGAACCATCACGAAATGTTGTCACACCGTAGCCGTGCTTTTTATTGTTGTACCACTCGCCTTCATATTTAAGTCCATCACTGCGTTCAGCCACACCAAATCCGCAGCGTTTATCCTTCTTCCATTCACCCATATAAGTTTCTATCACACTTGGATCCAGTTGTTCGTCTTCCATTGTAAAGCTGGCATTAGATTCTGTATGTATAGATCTGCAACATAAAATTAAACAGGCAAACAATTTATTTTCAATTTAAGTAAGAGAGGAAGAAAGTATAATTTAATTTACTTGGCGGTTAAATTAGATTGTTCCGATCCTGTACTAAGCCACGAGGCAGTAGACATTGTCGAACGTATACTACCTGATGCCACAGTACCCCTTTTCTCTAAATCTCCTGTACTACGCTGTTTTCGCATTTTTAAACCCTGCAGTAATAAAACAATTAGTTTGTAAACGTATTGAAGTAAAATTTCTTAAATTTCTGCTTACCGATAAGAAACCCTTTTTCGTTTTCTCCGATAAACTATTTCGTCGCACAGGTAACTTATCGGATCTCGCTGTCAAAACAAAACCACCTCTAACTTCTTCGGTTCGACTGTTATTTTTTGCCGCATTTGCGGCATTTTCATTACTACGCAGTGAACTTAGCGAGGCATGTACATCTTTGCGTTTATGGTGTGAGGCTAGGCCAAATGGTGCTGAAGTTCGTATGCCATAACCATGACGCTTTCCTTCCTGCCACTGGCCCTGGTATTTACCTGTTTAATGATGATACATAAAAGATAAACAGACCCATTAACAATAGTGTTGATAAAAATAAAAAAATAATGTAATACAATTAATTTAGACTTTTTATTATTTATACTGAAGCAGAGTTTCCCAATGTTTGGCGAACATCTCATCAGAAAAAGACTGACAATTTTTGTTAAAAAATTTACAATTTACACTATGGCATTTTACATTAAACAGAAATAATTAATTGGTTATTTAAAAATAACTTGGTTTCAATTCGCTAGGCCGCATGATCTTAGTATGTAGCCAATTGACTATGTAGACCATTCGAGAAACAACACGTTGGAAAAATGTTTTCATTAGTAAGTCATTTGTTTGACATGCTACATGGCATGTGACATCTTTCTGTTAGAAACATATATTTGTAATAAAAATCCCATAGAATCAGAATAACTAGTAATCATGGCTCTGTATTGTTTTCCATTATTGGAAACGTTTTCAGCGGCCTCGTTTTTAAAGTAATAAAAACTAATGTTTCTACCCATAAAGCGGGTTTTTAGTGAATCGAAAATCTTTTGAGGATTTTTTTTTGGCAAATTTGGTTTCTCTAGACATGCCAATTGAGTTAAACATAAGCCTCACCAACAATTATTATATTGCGAATATTGTGCTCGATGACATGTTCCAACCGAACTATGGTTAAAAGGAATGCATAGTTTGAAAGTGTTGTTCTAGAAAGATCTAAGCTAGCCTTCAAGTAATCAAGAACTCTGCAATAAGCTGTCACCGAAAACACAACTGTCAATTAAAACACATTTTAAAAAAGTTTGGGACGCTCTGTTTTAATGCAATATAAGTGAATTTAAGCACACGCATACATATACAAATGTAGATCGATACACTCATGTCAGTGCTTAGCACATTTTATTGTATTATTCATATGCATATTAATTAATCTATACCCTACAGTATACATCAACTCATGTCAAGCACATATTTAGATGCAAAGAATATTAATAAAATTTGAAGGAAAAAGAAGACTTATATTTATTAAGCTTTATAAATCTTAAACATAAAACCCACATGCTTAAGATTCGTTTTTTTTTTTTAATCTACAGAACTTCTGGTAGGAATAAGTAGTTGTCGTACTAATGCATTCTATAAGACTTTTTTCAGCAAATCTTAATTCACAGATTTACGCTAGAACAACGTTAACAAGTCGCAAAAATTATTACTAAAATTTTCGCTCTGCTTGCCAAGCTTTGTTTGAAGCATTTCATTAAGTTTATGGTATGCATAATCGTCCATTTGGATCAAATAACGATCACATTCACTCCTTTGAATAATATTTATCAAAATTGAACCCGTACCGTGGCACAAAGAAATGGAAGTCTTACAGAAGATTTTGTTTTGTTTTTTTTATTACTCATGCCATTGCAAATAATTTGCAGTAGTAATGGTTCCAACAAGATGGCGCAACATGCCATAGAGGCTTAACACCACCTTTTTGTTGATCTTAACGTTTTATAACCGAACTTTTTTTAACTTTCCGTGGGAGAACGTTTAATCTCTGGTGTAGACGGTTAAACCAGCAACGATTGATCATTTATTAGCCAAAATGTGACGCACTACTGACAAAATAAGACTGGATATGCTCGAAGAAGTGAAAAATAAAATCTTAATTTTTATTCTATCACAAAAATATTTTAAGTTTTTTTTTTCGTGTAGAACATATTTAAGTCGCGTTTGCCGCAACTATGTACATACATTGTTATTTCCTTGTTAAAAAATGTTCTAATAACATAAATATCCGTCTTGTAAATAGAAAGTAACTGACATCCATTTTTATTAGTGTTAGTATAAGTATTTTAACTGCATATCCATTTCTAAGTGCATGCATATATAGTACACAAGTAGAAAAGGGAATTGCATTTGTAGTTCAAGATATACGAACATGTATAAGTGCAGCAACAAAATCAACAAAGTACAAAGTACATTTAATGTGGCCTTGAGTAGAAAAAGAGCAACATTAAGAAAAAAAAACAAATTAAAGAAACAATATTTTTTTTGTTTAGTATTTACTATGCACTAAATATTTGCATTTAACAAATGACAATAAATGTTACTGCTGTGTCTTTTGCGTTTAAAGGGGATGGATGACAGTGGTGAATCTCACTACGGACTGAAAAAATTTAAAATTTAAATTTATTGTGATTTTCGAGCTTTAAATTAAGTTAATTTTCAAATTATTTACGCACCAAAAACTAGTATCTTTGATAGATTCATAAAATAATGTATCGTTGTATAATGTTTTAAATAAATTTATTATTTTTGTTATCCTTATATGTTTTTGTTGTATAAAAAACTAAACAAAAAACAAAATAATTAAAAACTAGATTATTGTCAAATGGGTCATCCACAAAACTTGGTAGTTGTTTTAATTATGTGTTTTCTAGCTTTTATTGTCACTTATAGTGTTTTATTTTCTCGAAAATTTTTTCATTTTTTACATATTTAAAATGACTAAATTACCCCGTAATAATGCAGAATACTATTTGTGGATAAAAGAGCACAGATTGTGATAAAAATGCATATCAACTAATGTGTGTAAAGCCATAATGTTCATATTTAAATAAATTTTTAAACATTTTATTTTTATTTTGTCACACAGTCAGTTTTTTTACTTTTTATTAACATAAAACAAACAAATAATCCGGGCACTTTGATTTTTTATAATTCAAAAAGTGCAATAATTTTTATCATAGAAAGCAAGGTATATCCATAAGGTATATGCATCGCGCTAACAAACATAACAATAAAAAACAAATGTATTTTATTTTTGTATATATGCCGGCATATGTCACACAATTTTTTTATTTTCTTCTTTAACTTGCATAATTTTTAAAAAACTTTAAATCGAAAACTTTTTATTTATGGTTTTGTATTTTTTAAAACGTTTTAAACGAACTGAAATTGCGAATTATTTATTGTATAATAAAATTAAAAAATTAAGTTTGACAAATGCACGCAGGACTTTTAAAAAAGTTGGTAACGCTCGAAGCGAGTTCATACAGGTGAAATTATCAGCACGTGATAATGGGGAAACACAATGTCTAAATTTGTTCAATTCAATTCTCCTTGATTCCATTTATTAATGCAGAAATGGAAAATTAGATTTTGGATTCCAAAACATATAACTTAATTGTGCATTTTATGATAATGAATTTACCAAATTTATGTATATTTGTTGTTCTTGCACCATTTATATTGTGCTTCACAAACACATATCCTTTTTTTTAATAAAATTTTATTGAAATAAACTTATAAAATCTCTGTTATACAACTTGGTCTTGACAAAATGTATGAATATGCCTTGATAACGCTTATTAAATGTATATAAAAAAAAACAGTCAGCTGATTGGATACGAGTACCTTACGGATATGTCTTGATAGAAACGGAAAATTTTTAGAACAGAACAAGCAGCCTCCTAAAAGGGCATGTGTCTTTTTTTAAAAGACCACATTTTTTTTTATTAAAAGGGAAAAAAATGGTATTTTTTGGAGAAAAAAAACTGTAAAAAATATTATTATAATTATTTTTTCTTTAAAATTTCAAACTGAGTTCATTTTATATATAAATATACTAAATTAAATTATATGGGGAAGGGGGTATTGCATCTCCAGTTGTTTGACAAACAAATTTTCAATTCAACGTTTATTTCTTAATTATTACAACAAAAGGTAGTACATTAAATATAATAAGCTTTATAGTGAGTGATAGTGATAGCTGATTATTATTTTTTTCAACACTTATTTTTAATTTCAGCTGTCAAAACGCATAAATAAAAAACAATTTTCTCTCTTTTCTAATTTATTTCAAATGTCGAAATTCATATATAAAAAATATAAACAAAAAAATTCTCTCCGAACTGCAATTACCTGATGAATAAATATGCCTTGGAACTTAACAAAATGAGTCAATATGCAATATTTGTTTGCGTCGAATTGTATATACCCTTCACTAATGTGTAGGTGTACCAAAAAAAGTGTATGTTAAGCAAACAAAATCTCATGTTTTGTTTAGTTATTTACATTAATTCGGATATTAAAATTATTACAGTTGAGCGTGTAATAGAAAACAATAATTATATAAAAAAATGAAAGAGAGAAACAGCTTTAAAAGAACATAAGTATTAGAGCTGAGAAACATTGCCAGTTTCTTCTAGTTACAGGAATATTTTCAGAAAGTCAATGTGTACATATAGCTTATTTTCCTCAGCACAAACTCTTCTTAATGGATGAAAGTTAATATAGTTTGATGTATGAAATTTTATATATAACGGTTAATAAGATCTAAACTGCCTGCTAGGAACATTGATAAATATTTTACGTTGAAGATCTGAAGAATCAGTTTTGCCTTGAATTTATTTCAGGACAAAAAAAATATTGGCAACTATTCTTCGGCTTTGTTATGTTGGGAGAGCAATGAGTGATAAACGACTTTGATATGACGTTAGGTTAGTAGAAAGATAATATTAACTTTTAGTAGTAGAGTTCTTGCAACTGTGAGCGATACTTAGGACTAATGTCCAACACTTATTTAGGAATTTAAAACATCAGATTTTTTGACAAAAATAGCTTGTGCCAAACTGGCTGACAATTATTTATATGCTACAAAAATTCTAAAAAGTTATTAAGGGACTTTAAATAAAACGTATTTTTTTAATAAAATAGCCTTGAAATTATATATTTGACATATGAACATGTACAGATAAGTCTGTAAATTATCTGTGATCTGAAAACATTAAACTTTTATGTGAACATTTTTGAGCCTGTTGTTTTTTCCCTGATTTTGTTGATTTTCAATACCAACTTATGCAGCAGATTCGAAAAGTTTATTTGAACTAAAAAACGAATTATAAGAATTTAGATTAAAAAATTTATTTTCTGTAATCACAAATGAGTATTAAAGAAAATCCAAACGAAATATAACAAAAATGAATACACACAAATTTTGAATAACGTCATTAAATATTATATTTAAAAGTCATTAAACCCCATACTAGTGTTACCACTGTACGTATGACTTTTTCAAATAAGTATATATTACGTATACGCACCAAAGTAACGTAACTTATGTTTGTGGATACAGAAGAACTTATTTATCTTGTTGTTGTTATTGCTGTGAAATAAATAAGTAAACACGATATCACAATTAAAAAAATTCAACATGACTTAGTGGCAGTAGGAAAATATGACGTCAGTTTTGTACAATTCACATTTTTTTTCGGTATTTTCAAATAAATAGATTTTTATGTATAATATAGATTTTTATTTTAATTAAAAACTAAAAATGAAAATTTAACCAAATATCATCTAAAATACATAAACACATACTAGTACCTTCACTTTTGTATGTAAAAACATGCTCTTTAAACCCCTACTACAAACAACAATGTCGTTTTGATGTTTTGAATGGTGGCCAAGAAAAAAAAAAATGAAAAAACCCCCAAAGAAAAGGAACAAAAAATGATCTCATGCACACACAATAAACATAAATATTTTCATATGTATATTTGCACGTACATGCGAAGAGAAAGTATGTTTAAATTTTTTACTAGTTTACGAAAAAACTTATAAAAAAAATAAAACATTTTTTCAATACACACACACACATACATATTTATAAACAATTTCTTTCATCTCGTCTAGCTAACTATTTATCAACATACATACAAATGCAAATGTATGCATGTAATGCAGTAACTAGAAATAGGCTTAAACTTTTGTGTTGATGATGATTTCTTTTATGCGCTTGTATTTCTTTATGCATACGAGAAGGACTGCAACAATTGCACCCACCCCATCAGTATTTTGTTCAATGTTATGCTTTATCTGTCTTAAAACATTTATACGAGTGCCACTTAGATATCGCTCTTAGGTGATGTCTCTAAAGTGTTATTCATTTATTTATAGCAAACAATAGGTCTTACCTCCATCAGCATATGTCTCACAACCGTAGCCATCTTGATAGCCTAAATTCCAAGTGCCTTCATAACGAGCAGTTGACACTGTACTCTCTCTTACACCATAACGGCCTTTGTGTCCATCTTTAGACCATTCACCACGATAAACTTGTCGCCCTATTTGTTCGACACCTAAGCCATGCCGTCTTCCATTTTGCCATTGTCCTTCGTAGTGGGAACCGCTGAAAATAGAAAAAGAAAAATTATAAAATTTTCAAAAAAAAAAAGAAAAAGAAAATTTGTCGTAAATATAAATTATGGGAAATATTTAATGGTAAGGAACAAGGCATATTTATTCATCAGGTACTCTTGATTCGCCAGCTGATTATTTTTTTCAACACTTATTTTAAATTTCAGCTGTCAAAATGCATAAATAAAAAACAATTTTCTCTCTTTTCTAATTTATTTCAAATGCCAAACTTCATATACAAAAAATATAAACAAAAAATTCTCTCCAAACTGCAATTACCTGATGAATAAATATGCCTTGGGTAAGGAATTAAATTAAATTTTATTTAAAAATGGAGAATTGTTGGACATTTGCTTTATTCATACATACGTATTTATGTATTTTAGGGCCATTATTATAACTTACCGATAACTAAAGTTGGGATGTTATCGGACAGATAACTAGTTTTTCGTTATTACAACTTCACTTTAACCCTAAAGTGTCCGATATGTTAAAGGGAAGATCACTCTACCTTTAAAATTTTAACGTGAGGTTTATAAATTTAAAGTAACCATATTTTCTACCGTATTAAGGAATTGTTTACTATTCCTTTGTCGTTGCCACTTTGTTTTTAAAGAACTAATTGATTTGTTTGGCATTTGCTTTAGTGCTGCCATATTAAAAAAATATACAATTTATTTTACAGGGAGGTTGTAATAACGAAAAATACTTAATGGTCATTTTATTGCTCATGTAACTTATTACAAATTTTATGTTTTTAGTATTTAGTTTTAAACAAAAATTAATCAAAAAATTACTTCAAATGTAAGTTTTATATGCCATCTTTTAAATTTTAAATGTATTTCTGAATTTCGGTACAAATTTTTAGTTTTTCAATTATTTTTGGCATCATTTTTTAAACCTGATTGCAAGATCACCTGATTAACGAGGTTCTTTCGTTTAATTAAATCATTGAAAGCAAACAATTTACCGTTTGCTTAATATGGTAGTTTAAACGAATACTCCTATTATTTTCAATAATATTTTTTTTTTAAATTTCTTTTAGTAGAAAACTTCTTAAAAAATATTGTTTAAAAGCATGATTTGTCCAAAAATATTCTTTATAGAGACTCAATTTTAAAATGAAATTTTTACAAAAATTTTTTGATCTAGAAAATGGTTTAAACTTTTTAGTAAATACACAAATAATAAACTAATTTTTAAATAAAAATTTGTAAAGAACGGGTTCTTAAAAAACTACGATATTTGTAATTATTTTTTTCAAATATGAAACTTGCTTTTAGATTTTTTTCAATAATTATACAGAATCTATTTTAAACGAAATTTTGCTTTTAAAAAAATTTATATATTTTTTCTAAGAAAATATCTTGAAAATTCTCTTAGTAGAATAGTTATTGAAATTATTAAAAAAAAACTCTCTTAAGTTTTTAATTTCTTAAAATTCTTCGTTCAATATAAAATTTTTAAAATTTTGAAATTAGAGAAAAAAACAATTTTAGAAAATTATTCGAATAGAAAATGCATTAAGAAAACAGAACATTTTCTCACTATATAGAATTTAGATTACCTACCTTGGCCATATATATGCACCAGATACTTCAAAGCCATAATTCCAAGCTCCTGCATAGGCTCCCTGATGTTTGGGTCCCGTACACACACCATGCCCATGCGCCTTGCCTTCATCCCAACCGCCACAGTATGTGCCGCCATCTTCGAAATCAAATCGTCCACCACTTATTTGTGGTCTTTTGCCCGCGCCAGTGCCTGCTCCATATGCGTTTGCAGGGCCACCGGCTCCGTCACCTGAAGTTATCATACCATTCTGTTGTTGTTCGCCCTGCTGCATGACTTATCCAATTTGGATAAATTCTGGATCTGTGCTTATTGTAATTAATTGGAAAATCTAAATAAAAGTTTGTTTCTTTTTGTTAGTTTTGTTTTTAATCCTGTTGTTGTAACGCTGCTAATGCGGCTGGCTTTAAACGGTAAAATGTTGTGATTGGTCGCCGGCTTGTCGTTAACGTCGTTAATCGTTGACAATTAGCGTAGCTAATGAATTTTGTTGTTGTCTTGAGCCTTTTGTGTTTTCGACAATTTTTCATTGATTTGCACAATTGTTTGATTTGACGACCAATACTGGTATCGGGCATTTGAAAATAATTTTGGCTTTGGATTTGATTTCGTTTTTTGGTTTTTATTTGATTGTTTTATAATTATTTCTAAATATTAGTTTAACTATTTTAATTGTATGGTTGTAAGTAGTGGCGTGTTGTAGTTATTGTTGTTAGTATTGATGTGCAGTATTTTTCGGCTATGGATTGTTGTTTGCTATGGATTTGTTGGCGGTGTGTGTGAGTTTGATTTCGTCTAATATTTATGTTCTCTTTATAGTTTCCAATCATTCGTTTTTCGTTTTCTTTCATTTAGTAAGTTTCACTTAAAGAATTTTTTTCCTTTGCTTTAAATCTGTTGTGTAACTTATTACTTAAATATTTTATATTTAAGTTTTAATTATTTGATTTAATTAATTTTTATATTTTAAATTATGTTGTTGCTTATTTAGGTTATTTGTTTTTGGTTAATAATATTTGGTAAAATATTTTATGTTTGCAGTATTATTATTTTTGTTGTTTTTTCACTAAAACGCGAACAATTTTTATGTTTACAAAAATTAATTTGTACGGCATACTTTATATTTTGCTTAAACTTTATTGATCAATTTAAACAAAATTTTCGTAGGTTTACAAACTATAAACTGCTACTAGCGGCAATCATTGTTTTTTTTTTATCGGCTAAGAAAATATTTTAACTAGAATTAAAAAAAAAAGAAAATATTTGTCTCTTTTTCGATTTAATACAATTAAAAAAGTAACTTAAAGTAACTAAAAAGTAATTTCGTAACACTAGAGATGTAATTATTCGCAAATGCGGAATTTTGACAACTAAGTTACCGTGTGAGTCGCTCACAAATTTAATGTCGTTTGCATCTATCAGCTTTATAATTAAATTAATAACAAAAACAAAATTTTTATTTTAAAGGACAATTAATACTAAATGAAGTTAAAAAAAACTACTTTGTAAATGTTTTATTTTCTTTAAGAACATTTAATTGATTAGGCTTACACGATTTTCGATATTTAGTAGGCCATATCTTGTTAAATTTTTAATTTAATTTTTATAAGAAAGAAATTTTTTATTGGAAATTTATATTTAAATTTTTTATCTAATAATTATAAATTTTTCGTGCGCTTATATTCGAGTAAATTTTGCAAATGCGAATCGTTACATCAATAGTATACTTATACATATTTACATAGGTATATGCTGAAATTCCATTAAGATAAGGCAAGTTTACTTGCACTTACTTGCGGTAAAACAAACAACAATCTGTTTTAGTAAATCTTATATTATTGTGAAAAAAAATTTCGAGTCTGGCGAGCATACAAATATGCACAAGTTAACTAGCCTTACCTAAACGGGAACTAAGGGTATTAAGAAGAGGATAAAAAAATCATTAAACTTAAAGGAAGAAGTTTTGTTGTTGCCTTCTGAATTCTTAAATTATTTGGTAAAACTAACATCCAATATGATAAATATTAACACAAATTTAAAAAAAAAAATATTATAATAATCAAAACAACAATTTATTTCCTGAGTAGCGAAATATTAATTATATTTTTCAATTTAATTTTATTATATTAAAATTAATAAAAATTTAAATAAATTATTTTTATTAATAAAATACCTAAAACTTAAATAATTTGTGTTAATATTTAAATAAGAAGAGTAAAAAAAAAAAATTCTTAAAAAATTAAAAAGGGGTTTTCCATGGAAATTTGATTAATAAACCATTAAACGGCTATTTAAATTTTTTTTTTAATTAGACCGTAAGTATTTATTTCATATTATATTTTGAATATTAATTTAAGGATTTACAAGCTGTGCTGTAATTTTGTAAAAATACATTTTTCAAACCATTTTTCAACTTAAGAAAACTTGTCAATATGACATTGAGACAATAAATATCTTGTACTTGTTGGAATCCTAATCCAAATGATAATTTTCATGTATAAATGCGTACATATTTTTCAACAACGCAACTTTAAATATTTTTCCAAAAGGCATTAACAAAGTAAGTCGACAAACATTTGCTTGCTGACAAATTATTTCTGTGTTATTTCTGGGTGTTATGTACCACGTTCTCTGCTCAGATCCTATCGAACTTGAGCCCTAAAAAGTAAAATAATATAGTAGCTAATTACAAAGAATTAAAAACATATAATAATTATAGTTTTGCAGATATTTCATTAAATATATTTTCTTTGTATGGCACGCACCACACCCCTCATTTGATCCTATCTAAATTTTGGAAAGGATTTATACTTTTTTTAAATGTCTTTTACCAAAATTGAAAACTTTAACATGTATTGTCTATTGTATCACTTCCAATGCTTTGATCGTATAAATTTTCGATTGAATTAAGTCAAACGAAATAAAAGTAAAACACAAAAAGTTTTAAGATAAACTGTGTGAGTTAATATTAAAATACTCTACACGAATCTTGAAGACAGTACTCTGGATATCTGGCAAAAACTGATGATTTATTTTTTGAGAGTTGGATGCCACAACCTCTTAACATTTAAAAAAGGAAATCCATAGATTATTTAAACAAAAAAATAGACAAATCTATCCAGTCGTTCTCCTATTTAGATAAATTAAAAAAAATGAGCCTGGACAATTTTTGTTTCCGCAAAAACCTAAGATGGGTTATGAAAAATATTTAAAACAAAAAATTTACAAAATCGGTGCAGCTATTCTGTGATTATCAGCAAACGATGTTTTATTTTTTTTCAAATAAAGATTCATTAAAAACTTTCATTAATAAAGAATTTAAAGAAAATTTTTTTAATAAAGACAATTTATTATAAACTTTCTATGAATAAGGAATTTTATTAACAAGGTCGATGAGTAAAGAATTTTATACACAAACAACTAAGTATAAAATGAAAATTATTTGAAAAACTATCACTCGTCAATGTTTCTCTTAATATAAATATGTCTGCATGAACATATATATACATACCTATGCACATACAAACAGATTAAAAATGTTTCTATTGAGATTATTTTATTTTGAAAAATAACAATAAACATAAATGTATGTACATATGTATATGCATTATGAAAAAAAGTTGATAAGTCAGAGAAAACAAATAGAAGCGAAACTAATAACAAATTTTCTTTTAATAAAATTGATGTTTTACAAACAAGTACTTTAGACTTATTCTTAATACAGCGTTGCCATAAACTTTTTTTAAAAAAAAATCATAATTTTACGAAAAAATCATCAACTTTTTTGTATTATATTGTTCAATTCCTTTTATAAAGCTAACAACGCATTTGGTAGTTTTTGTTAAAAGACTTACAATTTCTCAAGTAACGGCTACCCATGGTGTAATTTCATAAGGTGATATAGTAATAGAGAGTATTTTTGGTTTCCCTTTTTTTATATATGGAGTTTGACAGTTCTTGGCACTGAAATCTCTTTTTTATATATGGAGTTTGACAAACATTGACACACAAAAAAATAATCAGCTGGGCTGGCACCGCCACATGTATAAGTTATAAGGCTAACAAAACAAAAAAGTTAAGTTTTTCAAGTTGGTACGAGATTAGGTGGTAAATAATTTGCGGTTTCGGCTTTTTTGTGACTTTTGATTTTCACTGCAGTTACTTAAATTTGTTGATCTAATTACATTTTAATGTTTAACAAAAAAATTGCAACATAGCTGTTGAAATATAAAAAACATAAATTTGTTTACTATTAAAAAATCATAATTATCGAGAAAACGCATTAAATAATTTTTTGGTTATTAAAACATCAAAAATATGTATTGTTAAAACATCCTTCTGGCAACACTGACTCAATTATTGTTTTCATTGTGAGAGAGGGAAATAGTTTGTTATTGTTATGTTTATGCTATTGTTTTTATACAAGGAAAATGTTTGGTGGCAACATTATTATGAGTGAGTAAGTGTATGTGAGTGTGGGTGGATGGATGGTTGGTCGGCCGTTTAGCTGGTCTGCTACATTTTGGCATAGAATATTATTGTGCTGGGCAAACAATCTAAATATGTATAATAACAAGATAAAACAGCCATGCATACAAGTAATGGCAATACTACTACATGAACATATATAAACTATTTGGTATTGTAAATCATTTTTATACACACGCATCTTTAACATACCGAAACTTGTGATTACTGCACAATAATTATTATTATTTTTTCATTCATTTTGTGTCAATCCATACGATGTATTTACATATGTAGATTTAAAATTGGTGGAAATTTGTAATAGAGTTATAATATTTTCACTTGATGTATTGTTGATAGTGATAGTAGAAGAGTATAAAAAACAAATAGAAAAATGAAAATAGACTACAAAACCAGGTTGCAAGTTTTATTAAATTCATTATAACTGTTTGCTTGGCCTTTTTTCTATTTACTTAATAATTTCTGCATATAAATTAGGCCATATTTTTTTTAAGTACGAAAACTAAAAGAAAATTTCCCAAAAAAACAGGAAGCTTATAAACTATTTTCTTGTATAAAAAAAAATTATCAAAAAACTGTTTGGATAATTTTTAAATAATGAAAAACACTATAAAAAATTTATTGTAAAAAAGAGATTTAACTAAAATTTATCTAAAACGATTATGGACAATTTTTTAAGAATTTAAATTCGTAAAAAAAATTATTAATAGAAAGTTTATCGATAGTTTAATTTCTTAAAATTTTGCTAAAAATATATTATGTTTTTATGAAAAAATTTCTATTAGTAAAAACCTTACCGGCAATTTCAATTTATACACAATATTTGTTTTTATTTATGTTTTTTTTTTTCAATTATTTAAATAATTTCATTAAACAATTTTCTTATATTTATATTAAATTTTTGTATTAAACAAAATTTAACAAAAATTATTTATAAATGTTATATTCGGCCATGTCATGGAAATCGAAATTATTTGAAATTAAAATCTACGTATATTTTCAATTGAATTTTTGTAAAAATGGATGCAGCTTTTCCTGATTTCAAAAGTAGTTTAAGTAAAGGAAAGTGGTCTTCAAAATATGAGGTATATAAAAGGAAATAATTTTATGAACTTTGAATACGGGAGAGTTTTCAAAATTTTATCGATTTCAATTTCACGTGATTTCGATTTCCATGACTTGGCCGATTGAAATGATTTATAAATAATAATTTTTGTTATTACAGAATTTAATGAAAATAAATATAAAAATGTTTAAAAATTTTTATAAAACAAAATAATACTAAAAAGTCTGTCATTAAAAGTCTGAATATAAAACTTTAAATGCAAAATTTGTTAAACATTTTCCGTAAAAAAATTTCATTAAATAGACAAATAATTAAGATAATGTCTTTAATAGAAAGTTAATAAGAAATTTATTGAGTAACTTAAGCAAGCATAAAGATTTTTTTATTTTTCGACAATTTAAAAGGCTTTTTGATAAGGTGACAATCTGTTTCTATTTTACTGTTATTTGTTATTTATATTGCCTTAAATAATTTTAAAAACTATTTAACGTTTAAGATGCTAGCTTTTAAAATTTTTATATTTTTTAAAAGGTCCAAATTGTGCAAAAATTCTCTACTTAATAGAGCATAACTCCTTGCTGTCGAAATACGTAAAAAAACCTTGCAGGTATCCATCAGGCTCTTCACGTGTTAAACAAAATAATTTACCTGACTCAATGTCAAATATGTTCTTCTAAATTTTTTAACCCACTTAATATTGGTTTCAAATAACTGGGCATGTGCAGTAGAATGCAGTAAACTATTGACAAATTAAAATCCAAGATGGAATATTGTAGGACATATGGGTCAATTGTAGGACATAATTACAAATTTATCTATTAAATTCCCACAATCTTAGTATTAAATGAAAGCGCCTGACTACTTAGTAAAATACAATCATTTTTAATTTTTTGGTTGGTAACAAAAAAACTGCATAACAAAATTGCAATCAAGTTGTGGATATTTTAACGCTATTACGTTTATATTACGATGTACGCGATGGCAATTTCGTTTGGATAACACATCCGATTCGTCAAACAATCGCAAGATTTACCAAATACATTGCCAAGTGTTTAGCAGAACGATAGACAGAAAATTTAGTGTTTTCTACAAGAACTTGAACTTTTGCAGACAACAACTTTGAAAATATTTCGTCAGGATTTGAGCGTACAAAACCCAATTGAACTAATTAAAAATTAAAAAATGGCATTTGTTCTATAGACTAATAAACGCTTTTTTTTTTGATCGAAAATTACTTTTTAGCGAAAAAAATTTATTTTGGCTTAAATTAACCAAAGAGCACTGCACACAGAGCCACACAGCGAACCCTACTGCATCAACGATTTACCTAATCATTTTTATAAGAACTGGAATTTGTTCAATTCTATTTTGAAGTCTAAGCTTGGGTTGAAGAACAAGAGTTTAAATCTGGGGATAAATTAGAGCATTCGAACGTGAAATTTTAGAATTTTTATTAGAGGCTCTATAATAAAAGCACTACGAACTCGAACGTTCCAATAAACTTTCAATCGTGATCGAATGCTGTAATTTGCCTCATGTCTTGTGCTCTTAGATCAATAAATAGTTTTCTTATCAAAAAATAAAATAAGTTTATAATAATTTGCTATTTAATTTAATGAATGAATAAATGACATTATATAGAAAATGATTAATATTTGTTATTATTTTAGCTGGTTCTTTTTTATATTGTGGCGACTACTAACAAGTAGTCGAGAAAATGATAAATTCATTTTATGTGTTTTTGCAACAAATCTTTTTTTTTATTTTAGTTTTTGATTTTGTAAAGCTAAAAACACGAAATATCTAAACAAAAATAACTTTTTTTTTAAATTTAGCAGCATTCTACTTGTAGCAAACAACCAACCTTACAAATTGCAAAAAAAAACATATAAAATAAAAATAAAAATTTTGTGTAAACGACATAAAAATTTTTTCAAATTCGTAATCGAATCGAATGAATGTAGAAAAAAAAATATAACAAAAAAATCAAATAGAAATTTTTAATAAAATCAAGAACAACAAAATAATATGTAGAAAAAAAAAAGAGAAAAAACATAAGAAAACCTAAGAAAAAGCAAATTTGCAATAACAATAGCAATGGTGGTAGTCGTATATCTTCACTGATTGAAAATTTTCGAAAATATTCGAACTAGCCAGCAAGTAAAAGAGCTGCAAAGAGCATAAAAGCAAAGAAAATAACCAAAACAACAACCACACTATTATGATCAGATACAAATTTATAACAGATACATACAAATACAATTTTGGGGGTCTGTGTTTAAAAGTAAAAATTTTCAATCGCTAATGTTCGAAAAATTTTAAAGTAAATTATGTCACAGATAAACAGGGATTTTTTTAAAGCCAAAAAATTATATATTTATACATGTATGTATGTATGTATATATATTTTAGCCAGCAAGATTTTTTGTAGCAATTTAATTCATAATTTTCTCTAAATCCCTTTGATTTGAATTTTTATTTTAATTCAGTATAAAGATATTATTATTTGTTTTTAAATTTAAAAAATCTTAATGGTAATTTTTTTTCTTTTATTTAAAAGACACTATTCTTATATCTTTTCCTTTCAAACTATTTTAGCACACACGTTGTATTTTTAGATATTTTCCAACATAACAGATAACAAAATAGTAAAATAATATTTTTAGGTTCACAGAAATCAAGTGTTAACTCAAATTTATATGTAATTTAATTAAATTAAAATTAGGCCAATATATGTATATGCATGTTGTTGTTGTTGTTTTTTTTTTTTTGCATTTAGAAACACTACACTTTTTTGTTGCACTGGTTACATTTTTGCATATATTTAGTTTATCAGATTTTCAAAACTGATTTAATGGCTGTTTTAAGTTCGAGAAGACATGCCTTAAATTGCTTTAGAATATACTATTTCCAAACAGTTGATGGCTGCCAAACTAGCTGGGACGAACAATGTGGGCTAAGATTTTTTATGACTGATGGCCACAAAAGTAATAGGCAGCTTATACTAATAATGAATCGAAATGAATAAACGATAGTACCAACGAGCGAGTGAGCGAGTAAACGATTGATCGAATGAACGAACGAACTAGCGTACCAAAACCGTAACACTAAATTGCGTACCGCACGCCTTACGCTATTAAACGAAATGAGAAATAAAAACAAATTAATATGAACACAGAAAGGAAAAATAACGAAAAACAATTGAATATTAAGAATATATCACAAAAATTAAAAAGAAAAAAATGCCGAGCGACTGATTGAGTACCACAACCACCCCACCGACCGTGATCAGTACTACGACAGCAGCAGCATGAAAAAAACCTAGTTATTTGACGAACTAAAAACCGTTTAACTTACCCACCAAAAACAACAAATAGTGACTGCCCGATACACGTTCAAAGTTCGAAAAGAATTTTTTTTCTTTCAAAGAGCACAAGAGCGAATAAGCAGACACATACAGGAACAAGAAACATTTTTTATACATTCGAAATTCATATGCTACAAAAATGAACGCCACAAAAATTGACTTGTCCATCAGTTTTGCGAACTCATTCTTTTTCTCTCTCTCTTTTCTTCTCTGGCTTTTAGAATATTCAACAGCTGATGGTTGATAGATTTTCCTGTTAACTTAAGATCTCTTTTAGTTTTAAGTTAATTTTCTAAATATTTTACATTAGGGCGTACTAAACACTGTCTGCCTGTTAGACTATCCCAGCGATCGTCTAACTAACTGCCTCGCAGGTGACCTCCACATGCAGACATCAATCAACAGACTTTCCTATATACATACATACAAATGTACATACACTCATATCTGGAAAAGTTTATGTGTGTTTTCAAACAAGGTATCATAAGAGGGCCAATATTGTGTAAACGTTTGGGAAAATATTTTAAAGTAAACAATTTTAGAAAAGAATTCCGGTATTTAATTTATACACTAATACGTGTGCCCCTTTCAAGCACATTGCGAGTACGATAGAATGTAACATTGGGCATACATAAAGTTCATATTGTAAAGGGGTGCTGCAGCAAAATAAAACTTATGTATTCGAATTAGTAGTTTGAGAGTTTGAAACAATAAAAATGACCAATAACAAATAGTACAAACATTACACATATAAAATGTGTAATATTTTATTTATTTTATTTTTTTTGCGTCAATTTTACATTTATTAAATGGTTATTTAACTTTTTTCATTTGGGGTGTTTTTGCATTTTCCCAATATTAATAAAAATATGCCCAAAGTTGGTAAAACGAAAAAAAAGTCTCACAGAATTTTAATTTTTTTCTTTGGGGCAATTTTTTACTTGATAATATTTTAAAATATAATATGTTAAAATAAAACATAAAATTGAAATTTAATAAAATAAATTACATTATTTTTGATTAGTTTATAAAATCTCGAAACATAATAATGAAGGAAAACATAATATAGCCCTGATAAATTATTAATTTTATACCGAGTTACAGTGTAGATAAATAATAATTTCTCAAAAAAAAGGTGAAAGGTCAGGGAATTAAAAATCATGAAGATTCATGATTTTCATACGAGACTTTTGTAAATTCGAAATGTCTGCTTCACTATTTCAAAACTCTTCTGCAATATTTAATATTTTTATATGAATGTATTAAGTGAATACTAAGCAAAATTTGCCTATATATTTTCAGTTTTAATAAAAATTTTAAATTTACCATTTCCCCGTAAATTTTTTCTGGAAATAGTTTCTGGGAATTCCCGTATTGCAAACCCTACATATGACTAACGTATTATACAGTTCATAGAACGCAGAAAACTTTAGTTAAGCTTAGCCGACGTTTAAAATTTACTAGAGCTAAAAATCCTTGCGTTCAGCCGAAAGCTATAATGACTCTGCACAGAGGAGTATTTGGCCTGAAAAGCTGGCCAAAAAGGCAAAATTGAGTTTTAAGAAATCTTAAAAACTAAGTACGCAGCTCGACAGACAACAATATTTTACATTATATTGTAAATTTCCAAGACTTTTAGTTGCGATTTGTAGCTCTGAGACCCTGCTAAAGTCAGGAAAGTGAAGAAAATTATATGAGATTTAAATGTTTTTTTCGGTTTCTGGATGTTTATTTGTTATTTTTTTTGCGGCCAAACGAATAAAGGTTTAACAATGAGTTTTTTTTTCACTAAAAAGTTTGATCAAAAGTTATTTAAAAAAAAAAAATTTTAAATTTGTTGAATATTCATGTTGAAACAATTCGTTCAAAAGCTAAAAACAAAAAAAATATACACTTTTTTTGCAAAAAAAGAAAAAGAAGAGGTTTTTAAAAGTGAGGTTAGCATCTCTACGAATTATGTTTTATACCACAATAAAATTTGGAATCTTTTATTTTAGAAACTAAGAAAAAAGTGTGCGCAAGTTTGCCCCATTATTTTTGACGATTTTTTTTTAATGTTCACATTTCTTATATTTTTGCTCATCAGGCATTTTTTCTTATACATTTATGTCATGTCATTTATGTCATTTACTTTTATGTATTTTGAATTATTGATTTCAACATCACTTTTAACACTTTACAATGTAAAATTCTTTATTATCGATAATAGTTATAAGGGAATGTCCCAAACATCCCCATAAAAGATATTTTTATATACCTGTTCTACAAAACATTATTTGTTAAAAAATTAAATATAAGTACCTAATAAGAATAATTATTAAAAGCATTAATCACAAAAATAAGTTTACAAAAAATAAATACAGTTACATAAAAAATATATGGGCACCCAGGTATCAGGCTACCATCCAATTGTTAGAAGAAGCTGCCGAGGCCAGAAATAAGCGCTTACGATTATATCGTACGAATTATTCGAGGAAATTCAGGAGAAGCGATACAAATCGAGATGTCTTGAATAGGTTATTTCTGAGCTGTGACCATTTTATAAGCTGCAGTACACAAAGAGAACGGAATAATAAAAAATCTTTTTCATCAGAAACCATCACACTTCTTTTACCTGACACCGATAATGCATCTAATAAGGATATACATACGACATAATAATTATTAAGGAATTTTTATTAGTTTAACTTGTCCATATATAAAGTATTGTGTAATATAAAATAAATATAATTAAGCCTTTTTTCATAAAAAAAATCTGTTTTAAAAGAGCCTTACAATTTAAAATAATTTTTTTTTAATTAGACCGTAAATCATATGTATGCATGTACATACAGTCTGTCAAGAATAAGTTTAAGCCTTTAAAATCAACATTTGTTAATTGAGTTTTACTATTTATACCGTCTTTTATTCCTTAGGAATGTGGCTTTTGGAAAAATCTTAAAAATTTAACTTTTTGGTTCTTAAATTTTGTTTATTGCATTTTGAAAACAAAAAATTTGACAAATTTTGCAGGAAAATTTTTTTTTCGCTATTAAATTTTTAATAACTCCGAAATAGTAATAGACAGAAAAGAAATGTGTTCCGGGGCATCTTTTGATCCTAATCCTATTGAAATCGGCGAACCCGTTTTCAAGTTATGACAAAATATTTTAGGTAAACCAACGATTTAGGGGGTGAAATATTCCACCCCTTTAAAAGGAAATCCTTACGTTCTAGAGAAAAACGGAAAACAGATTTGAATTAAGGGCATCAAAATCTATATAATCCACATACTTTTATTTCTAAGGTAGACAAATTTTTTTTTGTTGCGCAGTGTACTTTTGTTACGCAGTGTAATTTTTTCAAAATCTACCACTAGACTTTTTATATCTTACTACACCTTAAACTATCAAAAAACTAAAACTTTCAATTCAAAAAACACGTTTAATAATTTTGGCCAGCTTTTCTGTGCGCTGGCGGTTTAAATCTATAAAATTTAAAATCCCCTACACCTGGTTGTCTACAGCACTTTTTATGTTAAATATTAATTACTTTCACTGAATTTACTATTTGTTCAAACAAACTCGGTATTAAATCAATAATATGGCAAAATAAGAAATTTTGTGTGTGTTTTTTTTTCGTAATCCTAGTCGTAACCCATTTTTTGCAGCTGAAATTACTTTTTGGGGTAATATTTCATTTCAATATAAAGACAACTTGTTATTATTTTTGGAGTAATATTTCATTTGTAGGCTGATATTTCATAATGAATAATAACACCGAAATTGGGACCAATTGAGGATTTTCATTTTTAGCCGTATTAGAAGCAAAAAATAATCTCCTTCAAAACTTGTCAAAATTTTAAAAATCGCGAAGATTACATTTTTTCTGGGACAGATTTCTTATTTTTTCTGCTTTGACGAAATAAATTTTTTATTTTTTCATTGTAAAGGTTATTTTTAATAATATGATATGTAAAGGGTCCGCCATCTAACGTTTTTTTCAACTAGTGTTTATTTCGTGAACGGTAACACTTAGCTCATGTTTGATTTGACAGACAATTAGTTTTATCCTTCCGCTGAACGAATATGGTTTTGTATACGCTTAAACATCGCTGGGAAATATTGCGACATTACTTCGGCCGATTTTTCCGAAAAACCCATCTTCTCAGATGAAGCTCATTTTGATCTTGGCGGGTATGTAAACAAGCAAAATTGTCGCATTTGTGGCAAAGAAAACCCGCATACGAAAACACGCATACATTGAAAAGCCGATACACCCAAAACGAGGATTTTGCGGATTTTGGTCCAGAGGCATAATTGGGCCATTTTTCTTCGAAAATGAGCAAGGAGTAGTCAATGGCGATCGTTATCGGGCCATGTTGAACGAATTTTTTTTTCGCAAAAATTTAAGAGGAGGATATTGGCAACATTTGGTTTCAACAGGACACTTTTTTTATAGCATTTTCAAAAAAAAATGTTATTTGGCGGACCCTTTATTTATATTAAAAATACTACATATTTAAATTAAAAAAATAAATAAATAAAAAGATATGGAAAATGCAGCTTTGCTACACTTAAAGTGTTTATTGATGAGCTAGTTGAATTGTTCATGTAAAAAAAAAAAATAAAAATAAATAAAAAAAATGCTGTTACACGGTGTAATGAATTAAATTTATTAATAATAATTATTTTTTTATATAAACGTGTGGAAATAAATATTGAATACAAATTAATTAGCTACGAATTATGTTTATATTAACCCTTGTTTGGCTGTGTGTGTTTACATACACAATTTTATTTTTAACAAATACCAAACAATTTAAATGATTAATTATTTAATTTTATATCTCCGAGCAAAACCACACCTTTAATGTTTTCTGAAAAGTATTCTTCAAACAAAAATGCAAGTAGTTTTTAATTATTATTATTATTATTATTATTATTATTAGCTTAAGATGAAATAAAAGAAAAGAAAAGTGTGTATGCTGCTATTTAACCACTTGTATAACTATTAAACTAATAATGAAAAAAAAAAAACTAGTGAAGAGTGCAAAGGGTCTGTGACCTAGATTTTGTTCGTAAACAGCTATGATGCTTTTAACTTAAAGGATTATCCATAACGAAAGTTATTGCATCATAGACAAGTTAAAAAAAGTATTAAATTTTAGCTTGCATAAAATAGAGCAAAATAAAAGCAATTAACCTTCTAATTTTATAAATCACTTTGCCTCACATTAAGACACTTTTTCAAATAAATTGATTTAATTTTTATTATTATTTTACATTAAATTATATTTTTAAGGTTGAATAAAGCGATTTAGTTAATATGAAGGAAAATACCTTTCTATGAGTCATAAAGATGTGTGTTTTTTTATTTAATTAATTTCATTATACTATTATTTTATACCATAATTATAACACAAAAATATTTTCAATTACGTTATTTATTAAATTTGTTTATAGCAACTATTGAATGGGGACTGGAAGCATATTACTTAAAACTGTTGCATTAATATTAATTACTCTGCCCACTGACAGTGGATAACCATATTTAAAAAAGATCTTTGCGAGAAATTGTAGTAGACTCCATGTCGTTTTTGAAAAATTTTGTTCGGCATGGGCACTTTCGGGCAAAAAATTTTTTTATTTTCTATTAGTCCAAAGTCCAAATTTTACAAAACAAGTAATAAGATCATGGAAGTATATAGAAGAAAAAAATATTTGTCTACAAAGTTTTATTTATATTTTAAAAAATGTTACTTACAACCTTCCTAATATAATTGCTAATAAAAACTACGTCCTTTATTCTGATAACTGAAAAATACACCGCGTTTACTCTAATGATAATACCAGTCTCAGTAAAAAAATAACTAATAAACTAAATTGCATAGACAACTTGTAATTGACCTCTAAACATAAGCAATTTTTCAAGCGAAATAAACAAAAATTTTTTTCTTAATTTTACATGATATTCGTAGTACCGTTATAGTCGTACATATTTAAATTCCAGCAAAAAATCATGAGAAATATCTTAGATGGTATGTTCTTACTTAAATGTTGTGGTCCAATTTGTTGCTTTTTATAACTCATTTTTGGGTTTTTGGCCAGCCAAAAGATTCAATAGATTTATTTGTAATACTAACGTCGGGCAACAAACACTTTTGTATTTAAGTGTTTTGGTAAAAAAACAGTAACTTACTATAATAACTGTTTGCTATTTTAAAACAAATATACAAAATAGTTATAACTTTAAAAATTGTTTTTACTTGTGTTATTGTAATTTTTAATTCTTTTTAATGGTAACACTATTAAACTGTCAAACGACAGCAAAATTTAACTAAAAGTTAACTGGAAGTATCCACCATCTCCTTTGCAAACCCAGCAAAATCTTTTGGAAATTGTGTAATAGGTTGTCATTATTTCACAAATTACATAGTAATGAGGGGTCGTTACTTACATCAATATTTAAAAATACGGAGTATCGGACTGTTGGTAAATACGTTTCATATATTTTATTATATAGTGAACTAGTTTTTTGTTTGAAATTAACTTTATAAATTTTATAATATGAATAATATTAATATAACTTTTAAATATCTTTGTATCGCAACAGTATAAAAATATCCAGCTATAATTTAGCTTTGTTGATAACAACTTATTTGATTGCTTTTGTAAGTACATTTATAAGCGAGGGTCACAATTTCTGAAATAAGTCAAATAAAAATATGTAGTTGTACGGTCGAAAAATAACCAGTTTATGTATATCTCTAATATTACTTGCTAACTTACTAGGTAAGTAAAGATTTTGCTGGGAAGGTTCACGTATTAGCAAGAAAGCTTTCAAATAGATAATATTTAATAATTAAATACTATTTTGATGAGTTTTACAAAGATCAAAATTCCCTGATAATGTTTTTCTATGCTAAAACATTAAACAACTTTCTCAACTATAGTAGCTGTTATTTTGTTTTTTTTCGTTATTGTGGCCCATACGACAAATTTGCAAATATAATTTTTACCAACGAACTTGCTGCGTTGGGCGAAAGTCGTCGTTCGTTCCGGTTGTGATACTAGCAAGATAAAGCTCACGACTAATAATAAACTTTATATTCTCAATTTAGTTCAATCGAATGAAATAAAAAAATGTATTAAAGTTAAAACAAATAAATATTTTTTTATACATATTTTTACGTGGTACATATTTTTTAGAATATTTTAAATATGTCATTTTATTATTTTTAAAAAAGTAAAATAGGTATTTAAGAGTGACAGCACTGAGATGTGCATTAAGTCAACAAAAAGCTTTAATATCAGCTGCCTACAATGTTGGCCACGTTTCCAAAATAATTGGGTAGCTGGCCTACAGCCTACATACTTAAATTATCCATTTGCAAAGAAATTTTAGAATAATTATCTTAAATCATCTTTAAGTCATTGTATAATTTTTTATACAATGTATAAAGAATTTATTGCCTATCTTCCAAAAACAGAGAATGGACCTGATAATTTTCATTTGGTGGAAATTTGTAAAAATATGAAATTTTTTCTTATTAAAGCAATGTCTGAATTTTTATCTTTTAAAAAAGTTCCCATCAACGATGTAAAAAATTTTGATCTTAAGGAGATTTGATCCCTTTAATACAACTATTATCAATTATCAGGTTGTAAAAATTAAAAAAAAAAATATATAAAATAAAATATTTTTGAGCCGTTCAAACAAGTAGAACAGACCAAAAGAAATCTTTTACATTTCGTCATTTGGTCATAAAAAAAACAAATAAAAATAATAAAACAGAAATAATTGCTCGCGTTGTATTAAAAAAGAAAATAATTTTTGACCATTTTTCGCAGGAAATTTATGATTCACACCGCAACGAAATAAAACAGTGACACAAGTGTTATTATTTTATAATTTTGTTGTTGTGCCTTTCTTTCTGGTACGGTTTTGAAATCATTAAAATAAACAATATAAAAAAAGTAAGAATTTCCCATCATTGTTTTAAAAATATTAACATAAATATATGTATGTACATATGTTAATACATACATACGTATGTATGTTTATTTGTATATACATATATATATATATGTATATGTAATTAATGTATAAATATGTTTTCACAAGTATAATATTCTTAATAAAATATGTACTTATATAAAAAAAATTCATTTAATTCGAGTATATAAAGTACACTGCACTATCGGTATATATCCTTTTTATTGTCCTCTTTTTTTCTTAGGTTAAAACGATTTGAATTTTGACATGATTTCAATTAAGCAACAACAACACTTTAGGTTAAATATTTGGTTTATAAACAATTTCATTGAACTTATAAGTAATACATTTTTTTATACATTTTGCAACACCTTTTTTGTAAATATATTTCAATTTATTTTCTTTTATTAAAATATTTTTTAATAATCATTTATTTTTATATTATTTAGTTAATAATAAATATTATTTTTAAGTGTGTTTCTTGTAATTTAAAAATATCGCGTAAGTTGATTTCGAAAAAATGGTTCGTTTTACACTGACTTCCTAAGACTTGCACTCAAAGCACAAAAGGCACAAAACAAGACATTCAGTTCAAAATTCTCTTTTTTTTTTGGTCGAGAGCTTTTTATTTTACAAATAGTACATCTGTTTATTCAGTACAAAAGCTTTTTTTAATATTTTCTTTTTAGTTTTGTTTTTCGTTTTGGTATTTCTTTAAATTGTTTTCATTACCCGTTTTATTTTTTGTTTGCTTTGCAATTTATTAGGTATTTTCTTAATATGAATGTTGTTCTTGTTGTTGTTGCAGTTGTACATGTTTTCTTTAAATTGGGCCTTCCAGGTGTTTGTTTTCTATTCTATTCTGTTCCGTTTGGTATTTGGTCTTAATTTGTTAAATGCAAACAAGTGCTTCGGAGCTCAAAAAAATGTTCGAGACGATTTTTGTTATACCCTTCTTTGGCCCAAATTATTAATTTATTATATTTGGTTATTTGTCTTAAAACAATTATTATAGTATTAACACTATTTATATCTATATAAAGGTCATATGCTTTTTAATAACTTTCAAAATTAATTTCAATGTTTTAATTTATTTTATTTATAGGTACCTTTAGGAAACGGGATGACTGACAGTAAAGCAATTTTCTTTTATTTTACTAGTCAATTAAATGGAAAACTATAGATATGTAAAAGTAATTTATTATAGGAACCATGGTGTAATTACATAAGGTGATAAAGTAAAGGAGAGCAATTTTTGTCTCTCTTTTTTTATGTATGGATTTTGACAATTTCCGGAGTTGAAATCATTTTTTAAATATGTAGTTTGACATACTCCAGAACACAAAAAAATAATCAGCTTGGCTGGCACCGTCACCTTGTTTAATTAAACCATGATAGGAACTAACAATGGAAAACTCTCTTAATACCCTTTACAAAAAAAGTTGAATCATATGTATATAGTTTGCTATTCCGTTTATGACATAACAAAGTTCATATATACAGTTATATTTCAAAATTTCCTTTAAACAAAGTCGTGCTTTTAGAGTTAAAATTAATATCTTTGGCATCAAGTATGCAGTCAATGAGAGGTTGAGAGAGACCGTAAAAACACAGCCCATTATTAAATCTCAGCAGTAACGCTTGATACCTTTTATAAGTGTATTTTGTTTTTATCAAGGCTAATCCACTTTACGGGTAGTGGTAATCCAAAAAAAAGGTATTAAATTTACTGGTAGTGGTAATTCCAAAAAAAGTATTAAAATTAAAATCACATGGTTTTTATTATTGCTTTTGTTGTTACGGCTATTTGTACAGGCCTAAACAAGGCAAATTTATTAAGCAGGTAGCCTTGATTCGTCAGCTGATTTTTTTCACTTATAAACTTTAGCTGTTCAGGTCTACTTAATAAAAAACAATTCTCTCTCTCCTCTCATTTATTTTAAAAGTCAAAATTCATACTATGTACATTTATAAAAAACAAAAACAAAATAATTCTCTTCGAACTGCGAGATTTCTGATGAATAAATATGCCTTGGGCCTAACTATATTATTCTTAAGTTGGCTTAACCTACTGTCAAAATTTACTGATAAGTTAAGCCTTCTATATATGCCTTTAATAAATCTAAAATATTTTTTATAAATACGGAACAAGAACATTAGAAAATACTCTCTAAAAATAAAATAGATTTTATTTCGTGACGCATTGTATAGAAAACTAACTACGTTACGCCGGTATTCTGTATTCGCTATTTCTGAAAAATTCTAATATTTGTATAAATTCAGTGTCGCACAAATTGTTTTTCATAATCATTTTCCAATATTTTGTTACAAGCAGAAATTAGTTTATAACATTGTGATAGTTTACCCTATTTTGGAAATTGTTAATCAACATGCATCATTAGTTTTTTAAGTATTCTATAAGCTATTTAATGTTTACAAAATTAAAGAAATAATAATGGTGTTTAATTACCCTTACCCACAGTAGGATATAACCGTTCTCTCATATCATATTCATTATTCGCAGATTGTTATAGCGTAATTTTTAACCATTAAATATCTTATATTGTCGAAGATATTCAACCCGTATTTCAGTATCTCACTAAAAATTACGCAGTATTATAGAGTTTAAGGAAGAAAAAAAATATATTAAAATTAATGCAATACTTTTATATTCAGTCAATATCGCCCAGGTTTTTGTTTTAAAACTAATGTGCAGTAAGAATAAAAAAAATATAATAGTAAGAGAAAATGTACAAAAAATAAATCACCAGGAAAATAATCCTGTTTACATTCAATAATCGTAAACAATGATAAACGATTAATAACAACATCTTCTGGACAAGACATACTTTAGTAAAAAAATAATAGTAAACTTTTGTTATGACACACACACATATTAATAACAAATATAAATACAAACATATGTTTTATTTAATTGACTTTTGTTCAGTTATAAAAGGGATCTTTATAGTTTCAATATGTTTTACACTCATAAACAATTTAAAATTATGATACATACATACTATAGTACGCATGCAATAAATAATGTATTGCATTGATATTTAATTGTACATTATATGTTTTTGTATACCTATCTACAGGTAGCAACATAGATTTGTTTTCTTCGTTTACCTTACTTCGGATTTCTTAGTGTACAGTGTACACTAATGTCATCATCGATTTTTTACCAAAAAAATATTTGTAATTTATAGTATTGAAGACACTGATATAATTTAAAGTAACAATTCAATACTTTTTGTTACAATTATAATTAGTTTTCTTTTTAATTGTAAGCAGTGGATTTTTTTTTTCATTTGTTTTGTGCACACAAAAAAAATAATTCTATATAAATGTTTCTTTTGGTTGTTTTATACACACTCATACACACACAAACGTTTCATTTTCCTTTAATACACCATCTGTCTTCACTTCACTCTACACAACAACTGAACTACATGAATAGTATTAGCGGTCGTTTGTTTTGTTGCTTGTCACAAGTCCTTTTTTGCCTTAGAATAAAATATATAGGACAGTATTTTTCGTATTCCGTTTTGTTGGTGCTTTTATATGCAGTTGTATTGATAAACATACCCATACGAACTTAACCACACGCACGTGAGTGCTTTTATATGAATGTGATTTTAAGAATCCGAGAGCTTTTACAATTTGCAAAAAATATACAATTATTCACAATAGCAAGGAATATTGCACAGATACACAAATAACTCAGAGATGTTTCTGAATTAAGATTTAAAAAATATTTACACTTACGTAGGCAAGTTTTAATAAATTTTGCTTTTAAATGTTAATAGATGCTGTGTTGTTTTAACTATTTTGCTTAATTCTGCTTTAAGAAAATCTTTTATAAAATTTTTGCCGTATTTATAAAAAACATTTTGGGTTATTTGAAGGCTTATTTGGCAAACTACTGCACAAAATTGTTTAAATAAGCCTTTAATAAAACCGTAAACCTGTTTTATACTCTTTAAAAGGGTGTAGGTATATACGTTTGTCATTCCGTTTGTAATTTCTACAATATGAATTTCAGACCCTATGAAATATACATATACATACATTCTGAATCCTTATAGATAGAGGAATTGATTTAGCTAATTCCGTCTATCTTGGTAGCAGTATGTATGTTGAAATCATTTTTTTGTAGCCCACACGTATACTTTTGACTCTTGTATAGTAGGTATCAATTTATCAGATATACTTTCGAAAATGTTGTTCAGTAATTTGGGTATATTACGAGCTGAGATATGAGCGAAATAACTAGACTACCTCTGCTTTTTACCTAAACATTGTCAGATTTTGAAGAGTCTATGCAACTTTGTTAAGTGTGTACTATAAAATATGTACCTTTGGCAACATTGACAGAAGATCTTGGCTCAATAGGAGTATTACCGACAAAGATATCTGCGAAAAAATTTTTTGTCAATCAAAAGTTCAAATTATCGATTTCCTAAATAAGTTTTGGTCACAGTTGAACCAAATAATTGTCAGTTATGGTCATACATGATGGTACAAACTGTATGAAGGAACTTTGAAAAGCTTCGACACTTACTTTTCTATTTATTATATGTTTAATAGTTTTTTAAGCTTAAGGTCCTTTTAATAATAAAAAAAAAATCTTTTTGTTTTGTTTTATATTATTTGATCAATATTTCGCTACTTCTTTGTGTAGCATCATCAGGATACACGTTTTTATACCCTTCACCTGTGGTGCACAAGGGTATATATAGCTTTGTCATTCCGTTTGTAATTTCTACAATTTTCATTTCCGACCCCATAAAGTATATATTTTCTGAAAGCTTATGAATAGAGGAGTCGATTAAGCCCTGACCGTCTGTCCGTCTGTCCGTCTGCCCGTCTGTCCGTGTGTTGGTTGAAATCAACTTTTAGAAGCAACTATATGTTCCTCAGATCTGTATATGGTATCAATCTCTTGGAAATATCCAGGAATGAATCGCTATTGAAATTCAGCACAATCGCCCCATAACTTTCTGAGATATGAGCAAAAAACCACCACCACCTCGTTTTTTTTCACAATTACAACAACAACATACATACATACATACATGTAAAAAACATACCAAACAAAAAAAAATTACAAAAAAAAAATATTAAAAATAAGAAAAAAATAATAAAAAAAAACTACAAAAAAAATTTTAAAAAAATTTAAAAAAATTTTTTAAAAAAATTAAAAAAAAAAATTTAAAAAAAATATAAAAAAAATAATAAAATATAAATAATATATTAAATAAAATAAAATACAATTTTTTTGGCTCAGCTGGGATTCGATGCCACATTTATTCTAACGTGTACGTATGCACGTATTTTATATGAGATGAATGGTGATACAAACAATTGTTATTGCATGACTACACGTTGTGAAGGGTATATAAAATTCGGCACGGCCAAATATAGCACTGTTACTTGTTTATTATATATTAGTTTTTTGTTGGATTTGTGTCTTGATATTTGTTATTTTTTTAAATAAATTTATAGTTTGATTAACAAAATTGAAAATAAATTGAAAGATTTTTAATTATTAAAAGGACCTTAAGCTTAAAAAACTATTAAACATATATTATTATAAAAGGTCAAAGAAACCAATAATTATTTTCTATTTATTTTTAATAGCGATATCATTCACAAGTGAAAACTCTGACGAATTTCGAAGAAATCTTTTAATATTTTTGTATTTTTAGTTTGTATGTACTTATTTATGAGATTTTTTTAAATAAATATAAATGATAAGACTCAAAATACATTCAATTGCTTGCAAAATATTTTAAAATTGATATTCATAAACACATGATCTCCAATGACACGTTAATGTTAAAAGCATATATGCTTCGCCTAAATTGAACCACTTCACTTTACTTAAACCAACCTATGCATTCAATATAGGTACCTATCTTAGCTTAGTTTTTTTCAAGCTCCTAGACAACCTAGATGGTATTAAATTAAAGAGCTTGACTAACCAAAAAAATAAATCAAAATAAAAAAGACCGTTATAATAAGCATAAAAGAGAAGAAAGCTTTGATATCATTGTAAGCAGTAAATCCGCATTTATTTTTTCATAATTTAAGGTAGTTATACCTATGAAATTATGCCTTTTGAATGCAGGTTTATAAAGGGGAGTTTAGCATACCTTTTATCAAAGAAATGAGCAGTTAATAAATTAGTCAAATAGTTTTTTTATTGGGAACTGCATTTATAGGTATATTTCAATTTATCTCACTTTTGTTAAATTGTTCAAATTTTCTTTTTCATTACATAGGGTAGGTACGTATTTATTATAAAATAATATGAATAGGTAAAATACAGCACCTATGTATATAAGTAGGTACTTAAAATTTAACTAAATTTGAACCAAGCTTTTAGTTGAAATAAGCTTTTATACATACTTTGTAAACATTTGAAATACACTTCCTACATCGATACATATGTATATATATGTATATACGTATGTACAACATCGTAGTAGAGCAACGGTAAAGTAAAGGAAAACGAGCTTTTTGGAAAAAGTGTTGCTTTACTGATAACAAACACTTTTTAACACTGTTGTTGTTGTTGTTGGGGCGGTGGGGAGCTAAAATAGTGTTGTTTGTTTTACGCGAGCTGACTAAGTGAGTAAGTATGTGTTTTGTTTTTGTTTTCGTTTTTTTTAGTTCTACCGATAAGGCAAATTGTTCGCTGAAAGTTGCTCGTGTCATATATGTATGTATGTGATAAATACAAAATGTACACAATAGAACACGACATTCAAACGAACAAACTCACGTTATTTGGCGATGATGATGAAGAAGAAGAAAAGGCATCTGAGAGTAAGTTAATGGTGAGTGAGTGTGTGTTCGTATGTGAATTCAAATTGTTTGGCTGTATGTTTGTAAAAATGAATGTATGTATGTATAATTGTTTTTGTTGAACGAGAGTGTATTATTGTTGTTACGTACAATGAGGAGGTGATGGATGTACTGTGCTCTGCTGTTTGTGTTCTGTGCTTTGTATGTTTTGTTTAGTTGCTTAGGTTGCCTGATATGGAAAACATTCGTGTGTTTTGCAGTTAAAATTCTAAATCTCAAAGTACAACAAATTTTCTGCTGAAGCCAACAACAAAAATGTTAAAGGAACATTTATGAATACAAACACACACATAGCCAGTCGTTCAACAAACTAACAACGATTCAGTCAAATACATACAAATAATTGTGTTAAATAAACAATTTTTTTTGTGTGTTAAAAAAAGTTTTAAAATAACCACAAAAATTTAATCTAAAGTAGGTAAAAAAACGTGAAGAAATTCTAATAAATGACAAGTAATGAACTGCAAAAAAAGTAGGGATTTTGATGTAAGGTTGTAAATAAAATATTGGTGGCAAAAAAAAAACAAAAACAAACAAAAAGTTAAACAAGTTTATACCTGCTTACCTATTTTAAAACATCGGTTTTTAAATGTAACGTAGAAATTAAAAAAAATCAAAAAAAAAAACAAAAACTTAAAAATCTAACCTAAAGGTAAACACATACTATTTTTTGGTAGAATAAAACCTATTAAACCATACTTTTTTTTGCCTTAATCACATGTAGCTGCCTAAAAATATTT
The DNA here is from genome assembly GCA_941918925.1 of Phyto melanocephala. Lineage (NCBI taxonomy): Eukaryota > Metazoa > Arthropoda > Insecta > Diptera > Rhinophoridae > Phyto > Phyto melanocephala. The sequence goes on from OW799236.1 coordinate 2,639,329, forward strand.
TTTAAATCGAAACGTATTTAAGATTCAAACGTTATTAAAATTGAAGAAAACATTAAAAAAGAATAATAAAGTTATTTTAACAAACGAATTAATTTTCTTCTTTAACTGCTGCTGATATGATTTTTTTATGAAAAAGTATACTAGATAGATAACTAAAATATTAAACAAATAACAAGAACAACTAAACTAACAGCAACAGCAATGATAAAAAAGTATATTCAGCATAAGCCCATACTACAACTAAAACAACAGCAGCAAAAATAACAAAAACAGAAAAAAAAACAATAGAACAAACAGTAATAATTACAATAACAATATTGGTGACTATTCTGACAACAGATACAGATATTTGTACTTTGTTATTGTTGTTCTTGTTTGGTATCGCTCATTATTATTGTTGTTGTTGCTTTTTATATTATATGTTAATAGTTCGTATAATAAAAACACCAGCAGAAACAGCAACAACAATAACAATATAAAAACAACGAAAAAAATATGCCAATAAAGTTGCCAGATAGGTACCTACATTTGTTTAAAAATCGTAATAAAAATAATTGCACAAAGTTGGTTTTGAAAATATAAAAAAATATCGCTTAAAAAACAAAAGTTAAAGGAATAAGTTTGAAAATAAAATGCTATGAAATGTCTTAATTTAAGCAATATTTTAAAAATAGGTAAGATTAACTTAAATGTTTAGCTTGCGAGAAGTAAATTACTCAGAGGTCTATAGTAATACCCATATTTCTTATATTTAGTCTTAAAATATAACTTAAAGATTTTGTTCAATTGGAATGATAGGTACTATCCACTTTTTTTTTACCACGATGTGTTTTTAAATTTTAATATTAGTAGATTTTTCCATACCTTATAGTTGGACATTATATAGTCTTGTCAAAGTAATTTCTGCAAATGCATTCAACTAAGATATTGACATATAGAGTAGTTTATTCTACTAATTTTTCTAATTTTACTTATGTGAATTAAAAAAAAAACTTTAGTAAAAGAAGTTGGCGTTAAAGTGGTCCTATCATCTTAATTATCAGCCATAATAATAAAATTAACTAGAAAGCTATTATTGCGAAATTTCAGTATCGTATATCTAATTTTGTCGATTTTATGACATTTTAAATTTTAAATAAACTAAGAAAGCTAATGTGCGCGGTAAATTTTCGTACATTTTAAAGCCATTATTAAAAATATTGCTATTATTACCTAGTATGTACCTATATAAAAAGTGTTCAAAAGAAGACACAATTCCAAATGTTTTGTTTTCCTTTCAAAAATCACAATAATGACGTTAAATCTCTCAAATCTGGCAACTATTGTTGTTGTTAGCAGTATGAGGAGCATCTGAGAACAAAAACAAAATCAACAAAAAGCAAAAAATGTAATAACGTACGAGATAAACAGAACTAAAAACAAAAACATAATAACAACAATTTACATACAAAATACATTCTATATATCTATTATACCTTTATACAAATGTACGTACATACAATGCTTAAAGAACTTTACTAGTTACACATCCAAAAAAACAATGTTCGAAACCTAAACCATCAAAACAGAAACAACATATAATACCACAACATTTTCCCACCAATAGCTCCCAACCCATACAATTTCATACGTCAGATTATTCTTCACCGTTCCCGCCATTATAGGTACTACAACAAAAAATAAAAACAAATAAAAGTTTATATAAAAAACAACTATGTATGTATATACCTAATACATACAACATTTGAATTGTTTGTCATTTGTGAGTTGAGTTATCTGACGAGTCAGAACTACGACTGTTGTTTTGTTATTGAGAAAGAGCTTTTTTGTCAACACACATGTTGCGATGTGCACGACAAAAGCTCTGAGACTCTGTTGTTTGTTTTTCCGGAATTATAATATGTAGTCGTGAAACAGTCAGAAAGATGGACGGACGGACAATGAGAAATGTTTTAAGAAGAGTGAAAAAGTTACTAAAGAACACTACATATTTATTGCTTGAAGAGTTGTTAGTTTTTTTTTAGGGAAAAATAGACACAAGTAAAACACAACAATAAAATAATACTTCGCATAAAAAAATTATAAATTTCTATAACTCTGTTACTTATGTTGTTGAAATGAACAAGTTAAAATGAAAGAATCACATTTGAAATAAGTTCTGTGAACCAGTTGTGAAGCTTGTGTTATATCTTCAGATTATTTTTTAAGTTAATAACTGCCCCAACATTTTTTTAAGATTATTGTAGTTTATATACATTATACTAAAAACTTTCTTAAGATCCCTTTCTAAAAGCTAAAAATTGTTTTCCTGGCAACCCTATACTAAAGCTTAAAACTTAAATGTAAAAAGTTCTGAGAGTACAAAACAAGTGTATCAATGTACATACATAAGTAGGTAGGAAAAGGTGTTTTTTATGCATGTATCTTATAAATACTAGTTAGATATGTAGGTACAGTGTTACCAATGAGAAAATATTATGTCCATATTTATCATAAACTTTGTTCTTAAACAAGAAAAAATATGGTTTGTAAAGTATTCTACATTTTCTAAAAAAAAGCGCAAATGATTCAAAGCTTGTTTATTTTAATATATTGTACAAAATGAAATTTAGTTAGTTTTTAAAAATTAAATTAAAACGGTAACACTAACTAGTTCAAAAAAAGTGTTAATAAAAAAGTGTGCTTCACAAAAAGCGCGCCTAATTTGTATAATAAAGGCAGGGGGATAAAATTTCAAAGGACAAATCCAAATATGTAACTTTAAAACGAAATTTTTGAAATAAGTTAGTAAAAATATATGTATGTATAACTATGTAGGTATAATTATGTTTATATGTATGTACGTGAATTTGTATGTATGTGTGTATAATTCTTTTATATTCATATTTTATTTTTAACTCTTTTTAGGATATACATAGTTCTACCGTTGTCGCAGTAAACTTGTTTTGACCAACAATGACAACAACAACATCAGTTCCTACTGATACCAAAAGTAAACAGGATCCTAATATAAACAATAACAGCAATACTACACCAAATAATAATATTACAACCAACACTTCCACCGTCTCAACAACACCGATTACCAACGGAATTAGTAAAAATATGGAACCTGCGTCAATAGCAACGAATTGTGGTAGTGCTGCTGTAGCTTTGGCTGCAACATCCACATCGAATTCAACTACAGTGTGTAACCTTCCAGTAGCAACAATCCCAACTACAACAACACAACGAGCTGTAACTATAACACCTATTTTCAACTCTCTGTCTAATCTATCCAATTTACAAAATTTTTCTCGTACTATGCAGACCGATGAAGACTTTAATATACGCTTTGTAAATCTTGTCAGAAATCACAAGTGTTTGTATGACAAAAAGGTGCCCGAATATAGAAATCGTGATAACCAGGAAAAGGCTTGGTTTCAAATATCAATAGAAACGAAAGAGAGTGGTAAGCGGGTAAGAATTATTAAAAAAAAAAATAAACAAATTTTTTAATTTTTTTTAGTCATACACTGCAAGGAACGTTGGCGCAATTTAAGAGCCTGCTTATCGCGTTACATTAAGCAGCAAAGTGGTTCAGATCCCCAACACAAACCATATTATCTCACTGAGCATATGGCATTCTTATTGCCGTTTCTTAAATCCACCAGGAATTCTTTGGATGGCAACAATAGCTTAGCTACACTATTTCAATATTCCCAACAGCAACAATTAAATCAGTCACCAAATACGAATTCAGCCTCTTTGCAGGTGCTTGTACAACCGCACTTTAAGTTGTCCCAAGATCATCATAATTTAGAGGTGAAACATTCCCTCTCGGATAACGACGATGAGGAGACCATTGATGCTTTTGATCCAGCCATAACGGCTAGTCTGCATGTACAACAACAGAATCGAACGTCGCCTGCTCTCAGCGATACGGCCAGTGCAAATAGTTTGCAAAATTTTATACCCGATGTACAATTATCCGAACTGCGAACACCTGACGGTGTTCAAGATATTTCCTACCAAAACTCCAATATGCGCCGAGATTCACATGACTTTGGTCACGAACCGAAACGCATTAAAACTGAGTGCCATGCTAGTGAAGCTACCACCACCGGACAACTGCATATGTATGCTGGCGAACATGCCGATATGGAATTTTTCCGCAGCATATTGCCAGACATTGCGGGTCTAACGCCGCAACAAAAGCGCAAACTTAAAATAGGAATTCTAGAATTAATTGATGATGTGGTTGAGAGGTTTCCATTTGAAAGAAGTACAAATAATACTAACGTAACTAGTCAAGTCTTAAACACACCGAAAACCCGACGAACTTCTTCCAGAGATTGGCGCAAGTGAATTTTTTTTTTAATTAATACGCATTTGGATATTTAGTGAAAATTTTCATAAAAAGCAGAGCTGTGTTCAAATTTTCTTTTTTTTATTAAACAAATCTTTTCAATTTAGTAGATTTTCCTATAGAAAAATAAAATATCCTAAATATACAAATTATCTTAAGAAAACATTTTTTATTTTGAATCGGCTCTGCCAAACTTTATATGTTGCTCAATAATAATGCATGTGGTAGTATTTAAAATGTTTTTTCCTTGTTATAATTTTGTTTTTTTTTTTACTAAATTTAGTCAAAGTAATAAAAATAAAATGTTTTAAAATATTTGTTAATTTTTTTTACAAAGGTGGATCCAATCCAATATTTATATATTTTTTTTTTAAGGAAGTTAATTTGTCTTTACAGAAATGACATATAAAATAGGCAAATCAGGTGTGTTGTAATGAAAATCGAATTGATTTTTAGTCCTTTTTAAAAAAATTTCTTTATTAAACGAAATAAAAGCATCACAAATATTATTAAAAAAATATTTCTGTATAATAAAAACCAATTTATAAAAAAATTATATAAAACGAATATTAAAGAAACACTCAAAAATAGTTCATTCTCTATTTTCATCACATACTTAAATATCTCCTTTATTTCAAGACCGATTTGATTTTCATATACTTACATACATTAAATTCGAAGCATCCGTCAGTTCCAATAAAAAAAATTTCTTGAAAATTGTTATTGAAAAATAATATTTTAAATGTATTTGAGAAAATGCTCTAGATAAAAAGTTGACCTGCAATAGATATTTGAAATAACAAATTTAAAATGCAGTTGACCTTTTTTCACAGAAATAAAAACAATTTACGAAAAAAATATATATTTATAAATTATTTAAGGTTTGAGTGTTTTACACTAAGACGACTTTTTAACTTAAGAGTACTAAAGAATTATTTTTTTTACAATTTAGAACTGGTGCCACCAGTATTTTTAGGATAGAATTTTTTCGAGGTGTCTTTGGACATATCAACAAGGGTTTGGGCAGGTTTGAAAGGAGCTCCATAGAGGTCAGCATACGAGTTCATTTTGTCAACTAGTTTAGCGGCGGTGAAGTGATCAACCCAACGGAAGGGGCCACCAGAGAATGGAGGAAAACCAAGACCGAAAACAGCTCCCACATCACCTTCTAAAGGATTGTGTAAAATTTTCTCTTCCAAACACAACACAGCCTCATTGACGAAACGTGATACCATGCGCAGCGTCATGTCTTCGGGGGTATTGGCTCCCTTTGATACTAAAGCATATTTCTGTTTAAGAATCTCTACAGCTTCCATATTAACGGGACGGCTTCCTTTAGTTTGGCTGTCGTACATAAAAATACCCTTGCCAGATTTGCGTCCTAAGAAACCGGCCAAAACCATGTCTTGCATGACAGACAAGTTGCCGCCACTAAAACGATCTCCAAAGGATTTGGATAAATCAACGGCAATGTGAGAGCCTACATCAATGCCAACCTCATCCGCCAAGGTGGCTGCACCTACAGGGAAACCGAATTTCTTTGATAAGGAGTCTAGTTCCTTGGGGTCAACGCCTTCTTGTAATAAACTGGTAAAAAGGAATATTTTTAAGACCTGTTAGACAAACATTACATCGCAACACTTACCGTATAGCTTCCGACAACATGGTGGCCAAAATACGAGTAGTATAGAAGCCAGGACCATCACCCACAGTAATTACTACCTTTCCTTGTTTCAAACCCATGGCAACAGCTGAGGCAATTGTGTCCTTTGAAGTTCCAGGATGAGTAATTATTTCTAACAATTGCATTTTATCTACGGGAGAAAAATAGTGCATTCCTACTACATTTTCGGGACGAGCGCTACCGGCAGCAATTTTTGTAATAGGAATAGCACTAGTATTTGTGGCAATAACACAGTGCTGCGGCACCACTGCTTCAAGTTCTTGGATTACACGATGCTTAATTTTTACGTCTTCAAAAACAGCTTCGATAACCATATCGGCATTTTTAAATTCTTTATAATCGAGTGTAGAAACTAAGTTCGACAAAATTTGATCTCGTTCTAGACCAGAAATACGCTTGCGTTTGATTGCCGTCTCCAGACCTTTTTGTATTTGGCCTATACCACGGGAAAGACCTGCATCGGTAGCATCTTTCATAACTGTCTTTACTCCCTTGTCGACAGTGACTTGAACAATGCCGGCACCCATGAGCCCAGCACCTAAGACACCCAAAGTTTTTACTTCTCGTTGTGGTTTGCCAAAACGATTTTTCTTGCACTCTGTTTGTCCACGGAATAGAGCAATCAAACCCTTAGACTCTGGTGTTGCAGATAAATAGCCGAAGCCTTCGTGTTCGGCAGTATAGCCAGCCGCGGGTCCTTTATCTACACCAGTGCGAATGACTTCAAGGATTTTCAAGGGGGCAGGATAGAGACCATTGGTCATTTTCATGACTTGCTTGCGGGCAGTATCGAAAATTTTATTTTTAACAAAATCAGTGTCCATTGCTAATGCGGTAAGTTTGTTTATCAAGCCGGTCTTTTCGCGGTTGATCTGAATTTTATAAAAATGTATTAGAAATTTGATGTGAAGAAAAAAATTATTATAAACTTACTTTCATCTTACCGCTTACAATATCGTTGGCCACTTGTACAGCTACTTTTTCCAAATATTCAATGGTCATTTGGTCTGCTGGAGCTAAGCCTGGTCCTAAAGGATTCACCACTAAATCTACGATGCCGGCTCGTTTAGCACGATCGGCAGGTAATTGTTTACCAGTCAATTCCATGTCAAGTGCGGTAGGCAGACCAGCCAATTTTGGCAAACGCACGGTACCGCCACCACCAGGCAAAAGACCCAACATTACTTCCGGCAAACCTAATTTAGTCTTCTTGTCCTTAGTGGCAATACGATAGTGGCACGCAAGAACCAATTCCAAGCCACCGCCTAAACAAACGCCATTAATAGCGGCAACAATTGGCTTGCGGCTACGTTCAATACGATCAAACATATATTGAGCTTCCTTGGAAACCTGCGTGGCATCTGCTGCTGTTTCGCATTTTTCTAACATGCCAATATCGGCACCAGCAACAAAGCAACCTGGTTTGGCTGAAATTAAAACAGCCGAATTGGCTTGGCTGTTGGTTTCCAATTCTTTTAGGACTTGTTCGAATTCTTTGCTTACAGCCTCACCCAAAGAATTAACCTTGACACCGGGACAGTCCAATGTGATCACCAAAACACCATCTACTACCTTGGTGTGAATATTTTTCTGGTCGACAACAGCTGCCGACATCAGTCTTATATTTTGGGCAATCACTAGGAAAATGGAAATTGCATAATAAATTATTTAATAGGTGTGTAAATATTATTAGAAATAATAACAAAAATTATATTAAACAGTTATCACGTTTACAACAAATAAACAAAAACAACACAACCACTGGCAAACACTCAAATACACATAGTACAAAGTTCAAAGTCCGGTATGTTTGATTGGTTGGTGTGCCTATTTAAAAAAAGAACTTACACCTTTTATCCACACCAAAAACAATTAAACGAAATTTAAGCACACTATTTTTTCCAAATTACTCGACTTTTTCATTAAATTTAAATTATCTATTTTTCACTTACCACGATTGCATTTATTTTGCATTAATTGTCTTCTGGATAATTGGCCAACAACACTAAAAATACGTGCAGCCGACATTGTACTTTTTTTCTCTAAATCGTTTTTGCCTTTAACTAAACTATATATATTTAGGTATTTTGAATATTTCAAATAAATTTATACATGTGAATTAAATTGTTCCTTATTAATTACTAAAAATTAAAACAAAATAAAGTTTTTAAAATAAATATATTCACTTCACTAGGAGAGAAAAAATCGTAAACGGAAAAAACTTGTTGCCAGCAATACCACTACCAAAAAAAGACAACAGATTACATAGCTGTGATCGAAGCCGAACGGCGGTTAGTCGTCAATCATTTAATAATTAACGCCGTCCCCTTATAATTTTAAATAGGTTTTTATGTTGTTTTCAAAGCAAATATATAAAAACAGTATTCAGGGAAAACATATGTTACAAAATTAAAAAGCAATCATAAATTAAAACACATATTGTTGAAATTTTTATTTTTAACAATTTCTAAAATGATTCTGCAATATGCCAAGAATTATCAATAATTTAAATGTTTATTATTTTAATTCATATTAATTTTTGGAAACGCTGGCGACACTAAATTTTAAGCCGTGGTCTTGAAGATTATTCCTGAGAAAAACTTTCAAATTGGCTTAAAACTAACTTTAATATGTATAAGCAAAAATATACAAGCGCTTCGGTGATTTTCCTAAAATTTACAAACGAAAATAGTTTGTTTTAAATTCCAATTACAACCGATATGGATATACGTGCATGACGTTGCCATAGCCACAAAAAAGAAAAAATTAAAATGGTTTTTATGGTTATGGCGGCGGTCACCTATAATCAAATACATTATTGCACATATCTTTGGCTTAAACAGCTGTTTTGTATGATTACAGTTATGATAAGTATAATTTAAGCTTTATCTCAATAAACAACTTAATATAATTTCTTACGACTTGGATTTAATGCATAATTTTTTTAATAAAAATAATTTTGTATAACTATGACTGACATATCCAATCTAATATTCGGTAACATAAAAAAACTTAACTTTAAACGTATTGACTTTCACTAAAAATATCTGGCAACTTTGTTGCAAAAGCTTTCTGTTATCCGTTAAGTGATGCTGGGTACACTTGCAGCAGCTCCAATGGCTTTTTGTTCAGTTAGTCTGTGGATGGTGATTAACCAATAGAAATCTTTTTTTTGTATTTAGTAGAAAAAACGGAAAAATTACTTTTATTTAAAGTAAAAAAGGAAATCATAATATACCATAAAAATGAAAAAGATGTATTACTTAAAAAAATTAAAGAAAAATAACAAGTTGTATAAAAATGAAAAAATCGTTTTGGAAAATATAAGAAAATTTTAAAAAATTACTAAACCAACACACAAATTAGGCAATTAAATAATAAATGCGAACGTCATATAACATATAAATATTAAATAATTTTAATATTATTTGGAATTTTCATTACATTTGAACGTTTTTGCAGCAGCTGAAAACTTACATACATATATACATACATGTGTGTATAAAGATGTATGTGTATGTATACCTACGTACTTTGGGAACTATAATGATAATTTTTTCTTTTGTGCCTGTGCGTATATTGTCGGGAAAATGAATACCTATAATAATGTAGTAAGAAAAAATAAAAAGTAAGCAGAAGCTAAAAAAGTATTATTTATGATTTTGTTTTTAGAAAAACTTTATATTAGTTAAAACCTAATACATATGAATATTATTAAGCAATAAAAATTGTGTTAATCTAAAAACTGTGTTAATTTATAACAAAAGCATCAACACATTAACCATCAAACCAAACAAAAACACAAGAAACATTTAAAACATCTGTGTGCTACGCTTACAAACATTTTCTGAATTTGTTTACAGTGACAATTTTTTGGTAGTTGTTGTTGTTTGAGTATATTTTTCTTTTGTTTGGCATTATCCAGAGATTTTATTAACATGTTGCTAACCAATTAACTGTTATCCTTTGCATAGCCATTCAAACATGTATATATACACACACACACTCTCACAGAGAGATACAAATATCAAAACAAGAGAAAAACATTCAACCACAGACAAACTTGAATAAATAATCATGTTTACATTAAAATAAAACACACAAAGAAAACATTAGAACATACCAACACATTGTGTGTATTTATGTATGTATGTATGTGTGTACATTAAAGTACAAGTGTATACTAATTTCCCGAAAATTAGCATAAAATTGTAGTTGTATGCCTTTACGGCTAATATTTCTTCATTTGTTTGTTACTTATAATCAGAACAAGGGTTGTTAGAGATGAATTAGAAAAGAAAAATAAAGTATACTTATAAAGAGAAATTAAATTTGTTTAAAATAAAGTAAAACTTCTCCAAGGAACATGTATTATGGCTTTAGGAACATTTGCAATAAATATTAAATATTTTACTTAAAAAAAATTTAAATATTTTTCTTTAATTATATTATATCAATAAAAAGGATCAAGAAATTTAGACGATATATTTTTCTTTAAACATAAACATTTAATATTTTCCTTTAAACAAAAATAATGTCGGGTGGATCCCTAAAACTATTAAAATTTATTAACATTGCGAAGTAGTAGTAGAAGTGAGATACACACACACAATTAATCATACTTTTTGGTCTCCACAAAGTTTTATTTTAATCCCTTAAATCGCTGGATCAGAAAAAACATCTCTTATTTGGAAGTAAGTTCAATAAACGGCGAACACCAAATTAAAAAAAATAAACCAACAAACATCTTTTAAACGGGAGTTAAAATTCATACGCTCTCTTTGGTTTTGTTATTTAAACTATTGAGCATAAGTTACTCTGTTTACAAAAACAGTTTGTATGAACAAGCATTATTTACTTTGTTTATTTCTTGTTTTACATACATTCTTATATTTAGTAGCAACTTTAAATGCTAATAACTCTTAAAATTTTAATGGCATCTAGGTTTGCAAGAAAATACCTTTCATATGGTATGTTTTTATTTAAATGTCAGCGTAAACTGTGTTACAAGAAATCGACTAATTAAGTAAATTTTTCGTTAAATTAGGAATATTGCTTTTTAGATTTTTTATTATGAAATTTTTGTTTCTTTAATATTTCTAGATTCAATGATTTTTTTTTTTTTTCGCTAATAATGTTATTGAAGTGATGTCTGTTGCTAAGCGCATCACCAAAGAATGGCTGGATCGATTTTGGTATTTGTTTTTTTCTTAAAATAATCAATGAAGCTCAATTGTTCTTACGTATATATTTTCTTAAAATCTTAGGTGGGCCTAGCAGCTACCGAATATTAAGACTACTGTTCGTGTGTGGTAATATAATAATAACTTGCATAGTTGAGCTTAAAATGAGCTGCCAAAGAACATTGGGCGTGGCACCTTCAATATAAATAAAATACATTTTATGAGATATCCAAAAGACTTTTACGTCCATATTCTTAAAACTTTAACTTTTATGGAGCAGGGAAAGTGAAACATCCCATACAAAAAACTTTTATGATTTATTTTAGGAACAAGAAATGTTAGAGTTTTCAATCCTTAATAAAAATTGCATGATTAATTCAAATATTAAAAAAAATTCAACTGAAGGGGGTGGTATCTCCCTTATAAAGATAATATATTTTATAGAATATCTGCATAACTATAAATGCTATTGGCTTAAAATTCTGTGTGATTGGCAACAAAGTTTACATTTTCGTTTGCAAAATCGATGGTATTGGAGCAAAGGACGTGTGGTGCCCTCCCCGTACTAAAAGATATATTTGATATCATTAATGGAAAACTGTAATCTCTATTTGATTTAAACTTAGTACGATTTACTTTGAGAACAATTTTAGAAAAAAAAGTTAAGGATCGGTTGAGTGGAGTGATATCACCATATAAATAAAATAAAAACAATTCTAAAAATATAAATTTTTGTTTAAGGTAAACCACTATGAATGCAATTAAAAAAATTTTGACACATTCTATTTACTGCTACAATTGATTTGCAAGAAATAACAACTACAAATTTTTTTGAAAAACAAGTGTTATTATACCCTTCACACAGTGAAACAGGGTATATATAGGTTTGTCATTCCATGTGAAATTTCTACAATTTTCATTTCCGACCCCATAAAGTATATATTTTCTGAAAGCTTATGAATAGGGAAGTCGATTAAGCTCTGTCAGTCTGTCCGTCTGTCCGTCTGTCCGTCTGTCCGTCTGACCGTCTGTCCGTGTGTATGTTGAAATCAACTTTTTGAAGCCCCCCGACATAGGTTGGACCCGGGTAAGGTATTAAAATATCAGAAATATTCGGGAGTAGATCGGTATTGAAAATCAGAAACATCGGTACATAAACAACTGAGATATGAGCAAAAACCCACGACCACCTCGATTTTTTTTCTCACAAAAACAACATTACAACAACAACATACATATATACAAACGTGTATACTGGTTAGAGAAAACGTGGCATCGAATCCCAGCTGAGCCAAAAAAATTTTTTTTTTAATTTTTTTTAAAATTTTTTTAAAATTTTTTTTTTTATTTTTTTTTTTTATTTTTTATTTAATATATTATTTATATTTTTATTATTATTTTTTATTATTTTTTTTTTATTTTTTTTTTGTTTTATATATATTATATACATAATAATTTTTTTTTTAATTTTTTTTTAAATTTTTTTTATTAAATTTTTAAAAAATTTTTTTTTTTTTTTAACATACATAGTGAATTTTTAATTTTACAATGGGACGTTTTTATATATGTATGTTTTTATATGCATGTACGTATATCATATGGGATGAATGGTGACACAAACCACTGTTATTGCATGACTACACGTTGTGAAGGGTATATAAGATTCGGCACGGCCGAATATAGCGCTCTTACTTGTTTTTTATTAATTTTCTAATATCTGCAAGCCATTACCAACCAAAATGCATGATGTTAAAATGGTAAATAAATCAAAAAGTTTTCAGGGAATTATTTATATTAATATTTTTTGTTGTGATAAAAGGATTTATGAAAATTATTAAAAAATATTATTTAAGCAATTTTTATACCCTTCACACAGTGAAAAAGGGTATATATAGGTTTGTCATTCCGTGTGAAATTTCTACAATTTTCATTTCCGACCTGAAAGCTTATGAATAGCAGAGTCGATTAAGCCCTGTCAGTCTGTCCGTCTGACCGTCTGTCCGTGTGTATGTTGAAATCAACTTTTTGAAGCCCCCCGACATAGGTCGGACACGGGTAAGGTATTAAAATATCAAAAATATTCGGGAGTAGATCGGTATTGAAAATCAGAAACATAAACAACAATCAGGTACATAAACAACTGAGATATGAGCAAAAACCCACGACCACCTCGATTTTCTTTTCACAAAAACAATATTACAACAACAACATACATACATACAAACGTGTATACTGGTTAGGGAAAACGTGGCATCGAATCCCAGCTGAGCCAAAAAAATTTTTTTTTCATTTTTTTTAAATTTTTTTTTTATTTTTTTTTTATTTTTTATTTAATATATTATATATATTTTTATTATTATTTTTTTTTTTAATTTTTTTTTTAATTTTTTTTTATTTTTTTTTTGTTTTATATATATTATATATATAATATTTTTTTTTTTTACATATTTTTTTTTAATTTTTTTTTAAAATTTTTTTTTTGTTTTTTTTTTGTTTTTTTAACATACATACGTGAGTTTATAATTTTAAAATGGGATGTTTTTATATATGTATGTTTTTATATGTATGTACGTATTTCATATGGGGTAAATGGTGACACAAAGTACTGTTATTGCATGACTACACGTTGTGAAGGGTATATAAGATTCGGCACGGCTGAATATAGCGCTCTTACTTGTTTTTATATAAAATATTCTTTATTAAAACATTTTTTTTTCAATTTTTTACTTAATGAAATCTTTTCTTCTTTTTTAAAACAGTAAGGGTCCTTATTACAACTTGCCGTTAGTTAAAGGTAGGATTTTTTGTACCCGATAAATAGTTTTGCACTATTACATCCTTAACTTTTGTTTGTTTTTATTATTAATAATAATTATATTTAATGGCTAAGAAATTAATAATTAAAGGCTTTATAATTCAAAGCCATATATTGGTCCGACAAAATCCTGCCTTTAAGTAACGGTAAGTTGTAATAATGGCCCTTAAAGTTTTAAACTTTTTTATAGAATTTTTTTTCTAACTTAAAAATTATTGTTTGTAAAGAAAAGTAATTTTTTTAATTTACCTTCCTTAAATCTGTATTTTTGTATTTATTTTATTGGACTTTTTGAGGCACCTGGGACCTTTTGTGGTTTTTATTGGATTTTGTATTAAGATTTAATTTTTTCAATTTTATTTTTTTTTCTATTTTTTTTTGCTTTCCAAGTATTGTCACTGGTTTTTAATTGTAACATACAAGTGAATAACACAATTATTGTTTTTGTTTTCACTTTCTGTGTGTGTATGTATGTCTAAATTCAGACTAAAAGTATTTTCATTAAGAGAAATCAAGGATGTGTTTGAGTATAAGAGCATAAGCGTAACAAATTGAAAAACCTTCTATTATTAAAAAAACGTGTTTTCTTTTCTTCTTTGCATTTTTTACTACAAAAATAGCTTTTATCCAATATAGTTGTGATAAATATTATTAGTACACACATATAAACACATACATATAAATGCATACAATTGCTTATAATTGTGTTTACGTATCTAAATATAACACTGAGAGTCGAATGCATTATGTTTGTGTTTTATCTATTTTTTACAATCTGTTTATGCAAAAGTACGTTTTACTAATTCATGTCATTCTCATTGCGGGGAAACTTAAGTGCAATTAAGTCTTCTAATAAGATGACTTAAACAAAATTTAACTATAGAATAATTGCTGACAAATACGTATGTATTAATGAAGAAGTAATTAATTAATTAGGTAGATAAAATAAAGAAGGAAATAAAATGGAGAGGAAATGTTAAGTTACATTAGAAAAAATAATGTTAAAAATACTGCTTGACTTGGAAACAATTAGGGTCCACGACAAATCCTTGAAAAAAATTTAAAATAAACCTTAACTTTAATCAAAACTGTCATTAACCCATTTATTGTCCTTAAAATTGTTTTTTATTTATTAATATTTATTTAAATCACGAAATTCAGTTTGTATGATTTAATATCTATTTAGCGATTAATCTTTATGGTTTTTTATTTTTATGCAGCCACAGATAATTTGCTTTATTATTCTTAGTTCATCTGTAAACCACCAGCAAAGAACCGTAAAAATATTTGGTGCTATATCGCACAAAAAAACAGTGGCCAGTTAAATTTTCTACAGATGAAAAAGAAAAATGTAGAAATTTTAACGAGTGTAATATTTCATAAAATCACATAAGCAAAAGGACAAGCGAATTGTAATACAAAAGTATTTTTTTTTCATAATAAGTGAATGTTTTAATGTGTTTTAAAAATGATTTTTTTTTAACAATTTTTAATAATCAAGCTTTTGGCTTTCAAATTTATATAATTTTATAATTGTTTAACTTATGGAGAAGGAAAGAATTATTTTTATTATTGTAAATAAATGAAAGGTAGTAAAAAACAAAAGTAAAAGGGTTGGTGTTTGGTAAAAATTGAAATCTAACTCATTGTGGTAAAACTATATGAAAAGGAAAACTAAAGTAGTTAGCGAATTCAATTAACTTAAGTCCCGGGAGTTTAATATATGATATTTACAAGCAACATGTAACCACCGAACAAAAAGTGCTGATGATGAAATCATAGCTGGTTTCAAAAATTTTTTTCGCTCGGCTAGTTTCGGTTAAAAATATAATTTTTCATATTGTTCTTTCATTTATCACAATTAAAAAAAATTTTTTGTTACAATAAGAATGTTAATATGAACTCTAGCCTGATTAAAAATGTAAACATTATAAATAAAGTAATTTTTTTAATATTTATTTATTGTCGAATTTTTAACATTTTAACTGATATTGAAATTTTGAGCCTGCTTAAAAATTTTAATATTATTTAAAATAAACTTTAATTTTCAATAGAAATGAGCAAGGCGTATTTATACATCCGGTAGTCTCGATTCGTCCGCTGATTATTTTTTTCTTCACTTATTTTAAATTTCAGCTGTCAAAGTTCACAGATAAAAAATATTTTTCTCTCTTCTCTCATGTATTTCAAATGTCAAACTTTATATATAAAAAATATAAATAAAAAAGGTCTCTCCGAACTGCGATTACCTGATGAATAAATATGCCTTGGAAATGAGTTATATTGATAATATGTGAAACAAACTTGTACTTTTTCAAAATCTTTCCCCAAATATAAATTTTTATTTAAATTCCAGAATTCCTATAATTAAAGTTTTCATTCATTTATGAATTTTTAAGAAAGGTGTAAAATTTATTGTACACTTTTATAATTAGAAATCTTATTAAAAACGAAAAAAAAATTACAAAAGAGTTACTGAAAGGTTTGTTAAAGAAATCTAAAAAATTTAAATTGAATAAGAAATTTGCGGCAAATTTTAATCCTCTTAAAACTCGTATAAATTTAATAAGTACTCACACATATGTGTGTCTGCTTAGAAAGCATAATAAAAAATCTTAATTTGTCTACACAAGGCCGCACACATATGTGTTCTTTCATATTAGCACATCAGCACATAAATACATATGCATAAACACATTGCCACATATATGCAAACACACACATACATACATGCATATCAAACCTGTACTCATTCTTAGCATTCTTATTTCTAAACAGTTCTAGTTAGCAAAAAAATGAAAAAACACATATAAAAAATACTTTAATATAAAAAATAAATAAAATATAAAACGAACAACAACAAAGAAAAGAAAAAAAAACACGAAAAAATAATATTATTTATCCTGCCAAATAAACTCTTGAAGGCTTAAAGCTTTCTTGGTCTTTTACTGGAATGATATATTGTAGATTTCCGTTTGTACGTCAACCACATCAGCAGCAGCAACAGCAAAAACAAAAGAATTTAATAAATACCTATAGAACAACTAAAGCCACAGCAAAATGGATGGCGAAAATCGTATAATACTAAATGTTGGTGGTATAAGGTGAGTAAACGAAAAACAAACCAACACAAAAATGTGTGTGCATATGTGTGTTATTTTAAGATGTAAATAATATGCCTGTTGAGTTAAACTTGGTGTTTATCAACATTTTTCCCTCTATTCTTACACACATTTACACACGGACTTACACTATATTCTTAAATCATGTGTGCTACACATACACACACACACATGTTTATAGTGTTCCAATGTACTTTAGCTTATGATTTATTAAATTTCATTGAAAACAACATTAAATACATGCATACACACTTATGCACGCACATACATGCAAAACTTGTTATTGTATGCCATATAATTTAATAAGAGTTTTGCAGACTCTTTAATGTACTGACTTAATTTCCAATGCGATGTAAAACTCAAATAAAAAAAAAAAGAAAAAAAATGAAACGATATGAAATAAATTTTATGAGTCTATTGGGAATATGGATAAGTTTGAATATTTTGTAAATTAAGTTAGAGTTTTTTTTTTGTTAAATTTAATATGAAAATAAATACAAATTGCAGCCGTAATTTTAAAAGCTTTGTTTGTTTGTTAGGTCTTCCATCTGATAATCTAAAAGGTAATAAAGTTAATTTAATAGAAATAATTTTAAATTTGTTTGGCACATATCCCCATTTCATATGTTGTTTGTCTTAAAGTATAAGAGATTATGTATTAAATTTAATTTCCAAACATCATTTATTTGATTAGAAATAAAATATTCATTCTGTTTTTCATACCACACTTGAAAATGTTTTATTTTTGTTAATGCTTACAAAAGAGTTCCCATATTACTTGTTATTGGATTAAAACATTTTTTATGTTAAATTTTTTTTAGAAAAAATATGGGTAAATCTAAAAAATTGGAAATGTGAACACATCTAAAAATTTATGGTTTAAATATGGATAGCAGCTAAACTTCAACTGCGTTTAGTCAACTTTAAGTTGCCAGTTGCTGTCTGTAAAACTCTTATGATAACTGACAATTCATCCAAGGAACCGTTGTTGTCAATAATTGACTCCTTGATAAAGATAGAACATACTAAGGCGTATGAGCAATATTATTAAATGTATGAATAATTTGTTGCTCATACGCATCGTACTAAAACAAACCCTAACAAACTTCATTAAAAAAGTATCAGGGTATTGATCAGGGGCTTAATTGTCGTATCGCCATATGATATGACACACAAAACGTTTTCATTTACCAGTACTACAGAACAAAAATTTAGCTTCAGATAATAAAATAATGTTAAGAAAATTGTGGAGAATGACATAAGCAAATAAAAAAAAAGGTTTTTTATATACTTTGACTTAATGTAAGCTATTAAGTCACTAGTTACGATCACATTCGGTGAACCACTGTTTTATTTTCTCTTTTTTTCGAAAGAATAATATGTCAAAATTTAAATGAATTTTCATAATACTGAACATAGTCATACGAAGATGGAATCTTAAAACGTAAATGGCGCACTGGATGAACGCCGTGGTCATCAGACCCATTCCAACATAGGGAGCACTTGTTTTATGGAGACAGTTTCATGTCTCTGAATCCCTATCAAAATTTAACAATTAGTTGCCATTGAAGTACACGAGGCGTATCAATTTATAATTATTAACTAAAAAATTTTAAATTGCTTTTGTGAAAAACCTATAAAAACAGACATAGGCAGTTTTTCCTTATTGACACAGATATATTATTTGTTATATTTTAAATATCAAACTCTATAAGTTATTTAATAGAACATTTGATTCAAATACAAAGTCCTTAATAATTGATATGCGTTAAACAAAAACTTTTAACAAAATTTTATATTAACATCCACTTGACAATGTCAACAATTTTATGTTTTAACAGATATTAACGTTCAGTAATTATCTGCATGTACATTAATTTGAAAGTACTTAAGTATTGTTATTCTATGTTAAAAAAAGTAGAAAAAAAAAAACGTTCTCATTAAGAGTAATTTAAATTTTGCTTTTGGAAAAAATGTTGAAAACTTTTACAACACATTTGGGATTTTCAACGATTTAAGGGCTTTTATTGGTATTAAACAAATATATATGTCATACAGGGTGGATGAAAAATTACTGTGGGGTTTAAAAATTAATTTTCCGTTTAAATATTTCTTTTATAATACCCTTCACTTGTGTTGCCAAGGATATATATACAGCTTTGTCATTGCGTTTCTAATTTCTGCAATATTTACGTCCGGTTCTGTATAGTATATATTTTCTGAAAGCTTATGATCAGGGGTGTTGATTGAGCAATGGTATGTTTGTCTGTTTCTCTATGTGTTGGTTGAGATCAATCTTTAGAAGCCTTTGAAGATTCCATAGATTTGTGTGTGATATACAGTATTGGACGAAACTGAAGCAATGTTTATAAAAAAATTAATGCAAAAATTTGTTATTTATGCAAGAACATGCAAGAATGCAGCGACAAAACTAATGCATAATAAAAAACTGCTTAAAAAAATTTAGTTATTTTTAAGATAAAATCAAGGGCGTATAAAAAAAATTATATTATTTTTAGTCATTTCCGTTCTTTAACTCGTTGTGGACGTTTTTCGTGAATTACTTGCTGATTTAAGTAGCGGTCAATCCGTAAGCTCAATTGCAAAAGAATTTGATATTAATCACATCGTGATATCAAGAATCATAAGGCGTTTTTGTTCTTCGGGTACTTTGGCTAAAATATTCATTCATGTCGTCAACAACCATTACCTCATAATTATCATCAAATGTTACTCGCAGAACAATTCGAAAATGAGCTGTAGAAGGTGACCTAAAAGCTTATTCACGAAAAAATAGACTGGCCACGGTTAAAATCGCAAGGGAGCACGTTAATTGGAATACATACTGTGGTTTTCACCGATGAGTCAAAATTTAATTTGAAAGCTTCCGATGGATTAATATTAGTTAGGAGACCGAAAGTTCAACGTCTGAATCCATGTTATACAAGAGGTACACTGAAACATGGTTATGGTAACGTTTTTGTCTAGGGATGATTTTCAGGCCTCGGTCGAATTCATAGAAAAAATGGCTTAATGGATCGTTTTTCTTTTATAAAGACATCCTGCAAAATATAATGTTGTCACATGCAGAGTAATGCCGATTAAGTGGAGATAGCAACTAAATAACGACCCTAAACACACGTGTAGATGTGCGAAAGAATAACTGGTTAACGACAAGACAACCATTTTGAAATAGTCAGCGCAATCGAAAGATTTAAATCCCATACAAATCTATGGAAAATAATATATAATATAAAAAGTATATAAAAAAAAAGCCTGAAATAACTGCAAGGGAAAAATTCTGACGTTAAAATGTCGACGATATGTTCTTTGCGTTTAAGTAATTCATCGCTCATTTAAATAATATTACAAGTTTTACAAACGTAAAACTTTTTAAATTTTAAAACACCACGGGGACTTTTGGTCTTCCCTGTATTATATAAAATAAAATATGTTTGTACTAGTTACTAAACAAAAAAAAAAAAACTATTTAAGTATAAATGTGTGTACATGGTGAGACATTAACAGACGTTACTACTATCATTTCATTTTATTATTTTAATTTAGTTTTTTTAATAAAATGATTTGCTAGGAAATCATGCAAATGTTTCTTATTTTTGTTTGCTCTTGTTGCGATTTAATTAGTTTTCAAGGTTTTTCGTTAGATTGAAAATTTAAATCGTATGTTTGAAATTACATTGAAAATGTCAAAAGTAATTGAGTAGTTTGAAAGATTTATATATTAAATTGGGGATTCCCAAATGGGTAAAAAATATGTTATACATTTTTGTACAAATAGAGATTTTATTAAAACATTTTTATAAACAATAAACTTGTGTTTGGCACTAGATTAAAAAATACTGTAGTTTAGACTAGAACGAGTTATAAAATATTTATGAAAAATAAGTTTCTCTAAGTTTACAGTTTATTAAATATGTTTTATGAAAAGCAAATTTCCAGAAATTTTTATTTAAAGTGTTAGTATCAACAAAAATACTTTCATAAATTCCTTAAAACATTAAATTTCTGGTCATTTCTCATTTTATTATTTCTACAGATAATAAAATAACTATTACCCTAAAAAAATTGTTTTCCTCTTTTTCCATTTTTAATAAAAAAAGGAAAAATAATAATGAGTTAATTTTTTATTTACACACAAACATGTTTTTATTTCTTTAGTTTTGTCATCTTCACAGTTCATCTTTACAATTTCTAGGCTGGTGAAGATGTAAGTAGATGATGATGATTTTTATTATGATGATGTTATTGATGTCCGTAAATGATGATACATACATACACACATACAACCTCATAAAATATTCATAGTCATCATTCATAAAATATAATAAAAAGGCGACGCAAAACAACAGAGCGAGGAAAAAAACAACACAAATACAAGACAGCAGAACTACGAAACTAGGCAAATGTTGACTCTTAGGTAATAGCCTGCAGCAAACTAAGAAAACCCAACAGTGTCTGCTCCTTTTGTGGCTTTAGGACTTTAATACAAAATAAAAAAAGACTTATTCAAGTGTTCTTAGTTTTGTAGTGCAAGCATTTAATTGTTGCACCTATACATTTGCTTCTGATGTTTTTTCTTTCTTTTAGTCTTAGGCCTATGATACAAAAGAAAAAAAAAACTAGACAAAAAAACATGGAATGCAATGTGTGCTTTTACAAATACAATGTTCATATAGTCATACTATTATGGAAATAAACATACACTTAGAAATTATTAAAAAGTTTGCCTTTCACTCACTTTAAGCTGACTTACTACACTACACTACACTACACCACACGTACCATGACGAGTGCTATAAGTATGAATATTCAAAATATCATTGTACATACTCTTTGTGGCGATATGTTTATATACATTTACGTGGATCAATTGAAAATTTCTTTTTGAAATTTTTTGTCACAAGTAACAGTTTTAAAATAATTTTCTCTTTATTATGAAAATACTTTTATAAATGGTTTTTGATGTATTAATTGATAATTTTTTAAAATTCTGTTTTCTAAGAGTTTAAAAAACTGTTCAATTGGCCTCTATGCCTGCGAAATTAATTCTACAGGGTGGGCCAAAAAACATCGCGGGGCTTATAAATTTAATTATTTCTTCGTTTACCTATTTGTTTTAAGATTTTTTTGATTATAAATACAACAACTGAACAAAGAACCAGAATAAAAGAATTTTATTAGGTAAATCAGAGATAAATTATTTTAACGCAAAGAGCATATCGCCGATATTTTAACGATAGAACTTTACTCTCTCCAGCAATGACTTGTTGCTTATCACCAACATTGAACTGTAAAAGATTTGCCTCGAAATGGAAGACCACATATAAAAAATTCACGCATAGAAAAAATATGGTTGTGGTAACCATAATCGAAGAGCAACGTACTATGATTGAATTATATGATTATGGTTAAAAATATAATGGTTACCAGTTGTCATTATTTTGTTTAATTAAAGTATCATTCAATAATCATATTTATGACTACAATTGAAATCGGCAACCTTTGCTTTTCTCTGTGGCAAATTATTGTATTTTGGTGTAACATACACGTATTGATTGTTCTAACCTTTTTAATTACAATTTTTATATCAATATTTTTTGACATTTTTTCATTAATTTTTAAATTTTCTTTATTTTTTCAAAATTTTTGTTAATTTTTTTGACATCTCAAACTTTTGATATAATAAACATTTATTCAGCAAGAAGAAGAACAGTTGAAATCAAATTATTATTAAAAAAATCATAACTTGATTGATTTGTAATCATACTGTTGTCTCACTTATTATTTTATGCTTATTTGTAATTTTTAATGCTTTTGAATATAATGTTATTTTTGTCAAATTAAAGTTTCTAAATCATACTATTTTTAAATGACAACCATGTTGAAAGTTTTACGAAACGTAAACATTAAATGATACAATTCAAGCAAATGCTTGATAATTGTGACAAAATATATGATGTCATTAAATAAAAATAACTATTTCTTGATTTCGACAACCAAATATTATTTTAGAGAATATAATATGACCGTCATGATGTTGTAACCATGGTTTTTCTTTGCATGTTGTTAACACCAGAAACATCTATTAGCTAGGAATGGATCATAAGTCACTACGGCGATTTTAAAAAAGATTTGCTGTTATTCCCATAGATCGTCGGCAACATCTAAATTTTGCAGTTAAATTTCAACAGTTGGCCAGTAATAAAATCAACTTTATAGCGAACCTGATTATGAGAGACGAAGCTCATCTTCATTTGAATGGTTTCGTTAATAAGCAGAACTGTAGATTTTGAGGTTCTAAAAATTTAAGAGCCATTTATCAACACCAATTGTAACCCATTAGGTTTTAAATCAGAAAATATCATTGGTCCTAACTTCTTCGAAAATGAAGATGAAGTAAATGGAGAGTGGTATTGGTAATGTTTACTTCCTTCCAGCAAAAACTCGTGTTAAAAAATAATTAATTGAATGTACGAAAAACTGTTCTTTACTATTTACAATATGGCGTATAAGCCCATTACTGTAACACGGCGATGTCATCGGAGGCAAATACTTACCACTCTCGCTTACAAATAGGGACTCCTCTAAGTGCTTATAACTATCGCTTATAAATAGGGACTTCAATAAGTACATTCTTTTATATAAATAAATTCGAACTTGATTTTAATAACCTTAATAACCCATTAATATTATGGACTTACCAAAGTTGTTCGGTTCTTTTAAGGATGAAAATTCGGTTTGATTATTCTGCGGTACGTTAATATGAAATTTAAAAATCACTGAAAATCTACAAGTCATCACTTTTCTAATGAAAAACTTTGCCGCTTTTGCTAAATTCATTTCTACTTATACCCTAAATTAAAACTTAACCAAATGAGAATTATAAAAATTTATGTATTTGAATGGCTTCTAGCAAATTTCGCAATAAGAAATTGTATTGTGTGTGTATCTAGGCAAATGTCTGAAAATAAGTACTTACGTCGTATCACATTATGAATCAAGTCATTACTAAAATACTTCTTAGTAAGACAGGCGATATATAATAGTCATTGAAAAGTATGTGATTTAGCAAGAGCAAGTCATTACCTAGTTTTGCTGGGCTGCTCTTCAGAATATGCCTTTTAGCACTTCCTGCACAGTCCGAGATATAATGGATTGTCAGCACCCGACTATTTTCTTTGGAGTTATTTAAAGGAGCGAGTTTATGTGAACGAGACCTAGATAATCCTTTAATTTCATAGCCAACAAAGTGGCAGAAATTCGAGAGCTCCTGTCACAAATTATTAAAGATGAGCCCATCATTGCGAACTAAAAAAGAGAGTCATTTAAGTGAATTTTTTTCCATACTAAGTTTAAAACAATTTTCATTTTGTATATTTTATATCTTAAAAATAATAAATAATATCAATTAAAAAAAATATATAGATGAAATAGTTATTAAAAATTTTTAAGTCACATGGTGACTTTTGGCCCACCCTGTATTTGCATTTACTGGAGTACAGACATACCAACATGCAGTTGTAGACATTTTCATACATAAAAACTTTACGAACAATAAAGAATCATAAAATGAATGACATGGAAATGAACAAAACGCTATGCATAGAAATACGTGCAAGTAGTTGTGTGTTTTACTTATTTTATTTGTTTTTTTTTTTTTAGATGAACGTAAGTACAAATGCTTTTAAATATTTTATAAACGCAGGAAACTAAGTAAAACTATACACATTCATATGTTTTTTTTTTTTTTAATAAAAGCCTGATAATATTCACATTTTATATAAAAGTACCTCCCATAGGCTTAATTAACAGGGTGTAGCAAAGATTAAGTACAACCTACTTTTACTCTAACTAGTATTATTTTAAGTAGTTGTTGTGAAACTGCGTAACAGTTTTAGGCCAGGGGGAAATTTAACTAGGATAGAAATCGTTAATAAACTCCCCCTACTTTTTTGCTTGTGGCATACGCCTGTGTGTGTGTGAGTGTGTGTAACCTTTGGATACTTATGCGACTACTCATCTATGAATTTAACAACATGTTTATATTTTAGTACGTCCTACACATACACTTACATGAACATGCGAGCATGTAAATAAATAAATTGTGGCAAAGCACTTTATGTGCATTAAATACTACATTAATATGTATGAGCTTTTGAACGAGCTTGTTGTTGGCTGGTTGGTAAGTTGATTCTTTGGCAACATTAGAAAACAACTCTTAAAAGAAATTACAGTTAAACAATTTTTCGAAATTGTTTGAGATTTCCTTTTTTTTAATCGTCAAATTAAAAGCTGAAAGTAAAAAAAAAAGAAATTAAATGTTTTTCCTTCTAAGTGCTGTGTTTCTCATGACAACCAACATGAACTGCATTATTTATTTATCATAATCATATGTACTTTTCCCCTCTTTCTATTAGTACATAAATAATTTTTTTTTTGATTTAAGAAAGGGGCGAAAATTTAATTATAAAATCGATTTATAGTCGCTGTTTGTTGCTAATGGAAATCAGTTTTGTATTATAGGAAAATGTGTATGATTTTTCTTTTTTTTTTTAATTTTATTTTAACAATTTTAAAAATAAACTTTTCTTTCTTTACAAATGTGAAATATGCATCCGTTGCTTTTTGGATGTCTACGTATATATATACATACAACCGAACACGTATAGAATATTTAGTGTAATAAAATAATCAATTAAAGTTTTTGTTCGGTTTAACAAAGACTTTATTTTAAACTTTCAAAATCAACATGTTAGTTTTCCAAATCAATTAAAGTGGAAAATGAAATTTTGTTTAACAAATTCAATCTGAATGGCAGATTTAAGATGTTCAATTTAACTTTATTAATTACTAGCTAATACCCGGTGTGCTTCGCCACCCCCATCGTAATTAAATAAAAATTTTATAGTTCAAAAATATATTTATTTTGCAAGTGCCACGCCTACTATTACTAAATCAACCATTTCTTATTCAAATCATCATATAGACGTCAAAGTGTCTCTTGCAAAATTTGGCTACTCTAACTATTATCGCTTCCCAGATATACGAATTTTTGTATTTAATTCATATGACAGGTGCCACGCCCACTATTACTAAAGCATCCATTTCTTATCAAACTAGTCATATAGATGTCAAAGCTTCTCGTGCAAAATTTGGGTGCTCTAACTATTATCGCTTTCCGAATATACAAATTTTAGTATTCAATTGCTATGAGAGCTGCCACACCCATTATTTCTAATGTACCCATTTTTTCCAGAAATGTTTATTTGGGTGTCAAAGTTGCTCTTGCAAAATTTTAGTACTCTAATCGATATCCTTTTCCAAATATACGGAATTTAGTATTTAATTCATGTGGCCACGCCTACTATTGAAAGTTCGCCCATTTTTAACCCAAATGTTCGTGTGTATGTCAAAGTTTACCGTTACTTAATTTGAAGACTCTAGTTGCATTAACTTTCGTGATATATAATATTTAATACTTATTCTTTAATAGGGCGTGGCACCCCGCCCACTTACAATTTTAAGCCCAAGTATAGCCTATAGTTCCTTCCAGACATACAGAAAGATTCTGTGAAAATTTCAACATATAAACACACATTGATTTTTATTTACATGAACTTAATTCGCAGCAAGAAATTTTAGTTAGTTTAGTTTTGGTGTCAAAGCCTTCTTTCAATAAAATACAAATATTAAACTTTTTTGGAAAAAAAATAAAAAGTTTTATCTTTTTTAATAAATAAAACATTTTAAATGTTTTAGGGTTAAGATTCCTGTTGGCAAAGTGTTCGAATGTTTAAATTTAATGTCGTTATTTTTTTATAAAATAAAATAAAATTTTATCTAAATGAGACTTTGATAATTTTAATTTCTAGGCATACAAAATGAAAGAAAAAAAAGAGAGCATATTTTGTGTTTATTATATCTAAACGATTGTACATTTATGTATGGATGTAAGTATGCGAAAGATTAAAGCATGTTTACAGTGGTGTACAAAATAAAGTTGAAAGATTGTTATTAATAAAAATATTTAAAAAGTATTTACTAATTATCTAGAATATTCTCCCGTTAATTTAAAAAGGATATACTGGGTAATACTATACAGAATAGGCTGTTAATGTTAACGATAGAATAGATTATACCACAGACTTTACTCCAATGCAGGCATTGAGTTAAGTCTTAATACCACACTACAGTTAACTATAACTCGACTATAATTTAAACTATCGACCACACTTGTTTTTGTTTTGATGATTGATATTGCGTTTCGCTTAATAAAGACAATATTTTCTATTAAATAAACATTTATTTATGAGGGGAAAAATTATTTATAATTATTAATTTATGTTTATATCTTGTTTATTTTTTTATCTTTCAGATATGAAACATATAAAGCTACACTTAAGAAAATACCCGCCACAAGATTGTCACGTTTAACCGAGGCCTTAGCCAATTATGATCCAGTACTGAATGAATATTTCTTTGATCGTCATCCTGGAGTTTTTACACAAATTCTAAACTATTATAGGTGTGTTCTCTAACCAAATAATTCTATTGAGCAGCACATTTTTTTAATCATTAAAAAGTTATTAAAATAATTTTTTTAAATATTGAAAATTAATTTTTTTAGAACTGGTAAACTCCATTATCCTACCGATGTTTGTGGTCCGCTATTCGAAGAAGAATTAGAATTTTGGGGCTTAGATTCGAATCAAGTGGAACCATGTTGTTGGTCCACCTATAGTATACACAGAGATACACAGGTTGGTTTTCTTTTATTAAAAAAAAAACAATAAAATTACGTTTTGTTATACAAATGTTTTTCGGTTTTTTTTCTTCAAACTAAATTTACAGAATACCTTAGCCATTTTGGATAAATTAGATATTGATAATGAAAAACCTTCCGAGGAACAAGTCGCTAGACTTTTTGGTTTTGAAGACTCTATTAATAAGGGACAATTAAATTGCTGGCAGCGCTTAAAACCAAAAGTATGGGCGTTATTTGACGAGCCCTCAAGTTCAACGGGAGCCAAGGTAAGTTGGCGGAATTTTTCTATAAAATAAACTGAAAGACTTAGATGAAAAATATTTTATATTTTTAAAGGTTGTTGCCAGCATGTCAGTATTTTTCATATTCGTTTCTGTGATATCTTTCTGCCTAAAAACCCATCCAGGTTTTCGTGTAGACTTTATACCCACCAATAGTCAGCCACCATTTACTACAACAACAAATTTACCGACCATACCTCAACATCCAAACAACATGCCGCCCACACAGAATGCGTCCTCGTATCGAGAGTTTAATGGCAGCAGTGGTGCTATTCCGCTACTACAGCCTCTCTTTAAAGTCATCAACTATACAAGTCCGTTAGAGGGTAATTATAGTGCGGCTCTAGCCACTCCCATAGCAACATTTAGTTTGGAAAAATTGCATAGGCTTGAACGCACAAGACGTGAGTCAGATGAGGATGCACGGCATGCTCATGGGTGGCATCAGTCTTTCGGTCAGCCACATGAGGCTTTCTTCTATGTCGAACTGGTGTGTAATGTGTGGTTTTTCTTTGAGGTTGTCATACGATTTATAGTAAGTGTTTTTTTTGTTTAAAACCACAAATTGTATGCGCTTGGAGTAATGAGTTTGGTTTTTTTTAAAGGTTTCCCCTAATTTGTGGCAATTTGTCAAGTCGCCGGTTAATATAATTGATTTTGTGGCCACTTTAAGTTTTTATACAGATGTCATGCAACGGATGGGAGAATATACAGGACTGTGGGAGGCATTTTCCATTGTACGGATTATGCGTTTATTTAAATTAACTCGACATTCGCCTGGCCTGCGCATCTTGATCCATACATTTAAGGCTTCAGCCAAAGAACTAACGCTACTGGTATTTTTTCTTGTGTTGGGCATTGTGTTCTTTGCCAGTTTAGCTTATTATGCAGAAAAGTTACAGGTATATGTTATGTGTATAAATGCTTATTAACAACTACATATAAATGTAACTAAACAAACCCACTAATGCTTGTTTTGTTTAGGATAACCCGGAAAATCAATTCAAAAGCATACCGTTGGGCCTCTGGTGGGCCATTGTAACAATGACTACTGTGGGCTATGGCGATGTGGCACCTAAAACATATCCTGGCATGTTTGTCGGTGCCTTGTGTGCATTGGCTGGTGTCTTGACAATAGCACTTCCGGTTCCTGTAATTGTTAGCAACTTTTCCATGTTCTATTCACACACACAGGTAAGTTCTACAATAAAACAAATAAGTGAAGCGCAAAATAAGTTGGGAAAATGATTGATTTTACTTTGCATAAAATATTTTAATTATTCTTAAGAGCAATAGTGACATTATTGAGGTGGAAGTAGATGAGTTTATGAAGTTAGTGGCACAAGCATCATTTACTAAAAGCAGTGTCTCAAAAAATAAATAAAATTGCCTATTTTTTTTAAATCTTATTATCAATATTGAGAGCTTTACAAACATATATGAGATTTATATATTTTGTAATTGTTTTTTCTACGATTTTGATGTTGTTATTTAACTTTAAAAGTGTTGGCTATTAAAAAAAAACACGAACTGTATAAGTGAATATAAAAATACATATTTTTTTTTAAATATTTGTGATGTTTTCTATTAAATTGTTAAATTGTTAAATGGTTCGATTAAGTAAGGAATCAAATGGCTTCACAGCTCTGCAGACAGACCTTTATTTTTTTCATGAAATATTGTTTATAGAGATGTGGCTGTATCTCTCCAATGACTTCTTAGATCTTATATCGGAGCTAAGGAATGGTTTCTGGTTTATTCGCACAAACCTGAGATTTCTTAAAATCTCGAAATCTCGAACCGCACGGTGTTAAATAGCATGTTCTTAGTAGACAGTTGACATCAGAATTTCTTAAGATAATTTGTTGTGGAAATTGTTGTTGTAATAAGATTTTTTATGCGTGATGTAGCTAAAGCCACCAATAGTTCAGATTTATTCTTTCGACTTGAGGCCACAAGAATTTCATTATCATGTTTCTGTAACGAATAGCGTTCATAGTCACTGCAATTTTGGCCTAAGCCTAAAAAATTAAGTCCCAATCACACCGCCTCATCAAAATTTGTACCAGAAAGTCTCTCGTTGTGGTTGCATTTGTTTCTCATGGATTGCATGAGGATTTTCTAAGCCCTTCATACGAAAATTTGTTGTATTCACGAAGCAATTTAGATGGAAATACGCTTCAGATGACTTTTAAAAAAAATTGGCATTGACTTCACTTTGCTCTATTACCCATTGATCGAATTGCCGTTGCTTTCCACGTTTTGGAAGTATGCGCTTTTGAGTGAGAATGTAGTGCTTTGTGAAATTTTAAGTTGTTGTAAACGATGCCGAATTAATATTTTCGGTGACACTCTTGTTTACGACATCAGTGTTTTTAAGAGACCGATTGTTACGTTGACTTACAATAATTCAACTGTCCATAGCCGATCAAGTTCCTTTAAAAATTTTTAACACTCTTCGAATGGTTGACACATTAGGTGCACTTTCTCTACTGAAAATTCTTGAAAGTTTGGGAGTGCTTTTAGAATAACTTTCCAAATTTTTGTAAAAATGTTTAACAATTATAATTGTTCTATCGTACAGAGTTGCCACTTGCACAAAAACTAATACACTAAATTTAAAAAGTGCATTCTTACTGAAACATTCTCTAATATGAGCGAATACTTAAAATATTTGTTACATCACTAACATATTGTATTGTCCTAGAAGTGCTAACATAACAACTCTAATATAATTTAATATTTCTCTGGCAAAAATAACTTTTATTATCATTATTTCTTACAGGCACGCTCAAAACTGCCAAAACAACGTCGACGTGTTTTACCCGTAGAACAGCCACGACGCAAACGTGAACCAGGTCCTCAGCCACGCGGACGAACACATGGCTTGAAGCATTCTGCCCTTAACCAGGGAACAGTGACTGGAGGAATGCCACGCTCCCATCATACACCGATGTTTAAAGAGACATTCGCTACAGCCAAAATTGGTAAATTTTAGATAATTTCATAAAAATTTTTTTTTGATTTGTTAACTGAAACAACCAGCTTTCTTGCAACTAGTTGTTGATAAAACATATATAATTACTGCTGCAAATATGTATGTATGTAAATGTTATCATCAAATACATACTCATACAAAATCAAATTCATGCATTTCAATGTTAAAACATTTAAATTTGAAACACATTTTAAAAGTAGTGGCAGGCTGTAAGGCTTCTTTACATTATTATTATTATTTCATTAAATATGAAATTAAAACAAAAACTTTTTATATTAATAAATGTAAAAATTTTTATTATTTTTTACTTTTTACTTTTAAAAAAAGTGTATATTTTTAATTTTGTATTTTGTTTTATAAAAATTGTAAATTTTTTTATTTATTTTTTTTTTGTTTGTTGTTCATTTTAATTGTGTCTACTGTTTCTTGGTTTTTAATGGTTAGAAACACAAACAGACAGCATGAATGGTGTAAATGTTAATGGTGTTAGTATTATAGAACGACCCCAAGTACCCTTAACTGGAATAGGTTGGAATGTCACTAAACCTTCAGAATCTTCCATACAGACGTCGCCTTTGAATTTGGGAACAGGGCCATCTGTCATCAGCTGTAAGTAGTTGCTACACCCCATACTCTCTTTCTTACAGTTAATCGTGTACAATATTGGATGTTATTTTTGTTTTTGTTTTGCGTAGCTCCTTTTAATGATTTTGTTTATCCATGTAGATTTTAGCTAAAAAAAATTCACCCACGTTCCCATTAGCTTTCCTTCTTTTGTTAAAAAGTATTAGCAGAAGTATATAATTTAATTTGTTTAACACCTGTAAGAATTTTTTTTTTCAAAATACAGACTTTTAATTACTTTTTTATAATTTGCTTAATACAGCTGACTTTTTAAGCGTGCCGCCGGTACAAAGTTTACAGCCACGAGCCGCTACCACCGGCAATGACTTTTTAATGCCATTGCAGCCCAAACTTTTAGCTAATTTAGGTACTTTCTTAACACTATTTTACCTTAATAATAAATAAATTTATTTAAATGTTTTTATTATTTATAGCAGAACAAAAGGATGCTCATAATATAACGGAATCGTCTAAATTTGATGCCTCACATGGCCATAATGACAAGGAGAATTACGAACAACAGTATAATTTAAATCAACTTCATCATGGCCTACGTCATCGTTCTAATTTAAGATCAATGCTAAATGTGCCACCTACTCTGAGTGTGATTAACACCCAAATGCCAGGAAGTCACATTGCGGATAATCCGTTGTTATGTGAGACCGATATAAAGGCCAAGTACTATAATAATCTTAATGCTGAAAATCTGACTGATGAAACGATAAAATCCAGCAAAGATGCACTGCCTACATATTACCCGCCCCATAACACGGATCATATACAACAGCAACATCAGGAACAGCTACCAAAAGTCACTCTCCTTAATGATGGCAACAGTGATGAGTGTGGCGAATGCCATACATATCAAAATGGCAGCCATAACGATAGTGACAGTGAAAATAATATGGCATTTATAACAAATGCCTCAACACCGGCTCTACATGAAGATCAACTAAACGATGCCCAGGGAAATGAGGAGAGTTTATTTTCATTTTCTATGGACCTCATTGGGGAAGATATTAATTAAATAATTTATTATGGTTAAAAACTAAATATTAAAAAAAAAAGTTAAAACATTTTTTAAAACTAGTACAATTTTAAATAAAACGAAAGAAAAAAATGTTAAAAAATATTTACAAAAAATAAAGGAAACTACAAAACTACACATTAAAAAAAAAAAGAAACAACATACACATTGTTAGTTGAAATGCAAAATTAAACAGTTTATAATATTCAAAGTAAATTCATAAGGTGTATGCATTGCGGCAACAAATAAATATTCAAAAAGGATATTTCAAATAATTTTTGTTTAATTTTTTTAATAACTTTAACGTAAAAACTTTATATTCTTGATTTTGTAATTTTTAACGTTTTAAACCAATTTATTGTAAACAAAAATTAAAAAAGCTAAATTTGACAGATGCAGACAAATTATAAATAATACTTGCCACCACTGATTGCTCATTGTATATGAATATCTTATTAATCTACCTTGATAATATTTACTAAATTCTTTTTTTAATTTTTCCTTAAATGGCGGATTTTTTATTCATTTTATTATTTCACAGAAAGACAGCTCTTAGAATCACGAATTTTAGTTTTTCTTTTTAAACTTTGTGCTCATACACAGAAATTTAAACTTGTGTGCCTCAGTTATCATGTGTGCTTTTGTGAATGATAATGTACGAATAAGAAAACTTCCTCTCTCTTCGTCTTTTACCAACAAACTCAAGGGTTTGCAAACTTTTATTTGTGAGAAATTAAACATACTGGTGCATATTCGGCAAATGGTAAATATTTTTCTTTACAATCATGTAAAATTTCATTGTTTCATCTCTATCCGTCCCTGTTGTGATCTCTCATTCTCAAAATAAATTTTTATTGTTATTGTTTTTTTTTTTTGATACATGTTGATATTTTTAAGTGTTACCGTATGTGCTTTTTTAAATTTCCGATTGATAGGCTCTTTTAATTGAATTAAATTTTGTTAATATATTAGTTATTTTTTTTTATTGCATAAGAAGTATACATTATAGCAGATTTTAAATCTACTTTATAAAAGAAAAAATATTTTTATTAAAATTAGCGACTTAATGTTAATTGGTTTTTGTGATTAACGGGATAATTAACTGTTTCTTTCTTATAAGCAGGCTTTGATAAGTCTTATCGTAAAACAATTTAAATTTTTTTGGTAATATAAAAATATTTAACAAATTAGCAACCTTAAGTAAAGTATGTAATTATATTACATTTTCAAGTTGCTGAAAGACGATTATTTAAATAATATATTTTACTCAAGTAACCAATCGCTTGTATTCTTTGACTTTGCATTTCAACTAATAAATATAAAAAATAAATGCTGACAAACACAAAACCAGGTCATTTGTTAGATATTTTAGATGATGAAATAAATATTTTATACAATTTCAAATAAGTTGTTTTCCATATAAACTCATAATATATGTATGTATAATATAATTAAATTGTTTTTAATTTGTTTTCCTTTTTCAACACGAAATGTTTGTGTATTAAATAAAATAAAAATATATTGTTTTTTGCACGTTTTAATTTTTAAAACTAAATAGTCCGTAAAGATACAATACCAGACTGATGAAATCTGGTATAAATTGTTTGTTTACATATGTATGTTAAAATAAGTCTTTGACGTGTTTTTTATTTGTTAAATTTATTTATTATAGAAAACATGTTGTGTGGATAGAATGAACATAAAAGCTTTTTAAATGTTAAGAAGAAAAATGTTTGAAAAATTTTATTAAAATTTATTTCACTGTTTTTAATCAAAATAAGGAAAAACAAGTAAGTACAAAATATATTAATGAGAATACGGCCAAAATGTAGTAAAGTTACTGAAAAGATATGGTTAAAAAATTGATTTTTGTTTTTATATATAAAGTTGACAGTCTGTCGTTAATTTCTATTCATATAAATTTTTTGAATCCTTATAGATAGAGAAGTCGATTTAGCCCTACAAGTTTGTCTGCCTGTCCTTCCGTGTGAGAGTTGAAATCAATTTTTTGAAGTCCCCATATATAAAACAGACCCGTATGTAGCTTTATCACATATGTTTTCTATAATTTAAAATCAGCAATTTCAATCTATGAGAGGCTGGGATATAAGCAAAAAATCGGTTATGCCTATGTTTTTTAATGAGATTGCAACAAAAAAATTCTACTAAAAAAGCAACAAAAAATCAGTCTACAAAATGTGTGGATTTTTTATAGTTCTTGCAGTTTGGATACCTATTTGTTAAGCAGCAAGTGTAAATCTGTTTTACAAACAGATTATAGCTGCGTATCTACGCTTTTGTAAAAGAAAATAAAGATTTGGCACAGCCAAATAAAGCCTTTTTCCTGGTTTTTTATTTATGTTTTTGTAAAATTTACAGAGTAGTTTCAATAAATTTTGTATTTGTGCAAAGTTTATTTTCTTTATGTGCACAACTTCTAATAAATTCCACCCGTTGTAAGAAACTTCTCATAGGCAATTTTTAAAAAAAATTTTATTAGTGAAGAAATTTTGTTAAAATATTTTCATAAAATAAAAATAGTTTTATTAAAAAAAAATCGTTAAATTAATTTTATACGCAATTTTCCATTAAGTTTTTATTGATAATATAGCATTATGATAAATTCATAGAATATTTTCGAGAAATTCTGTTTTCAATTAACACATTTTAGGTAAATCAAAGTGCTTAGCCAATATTTTACTACAATCACTTTAAGACAATAAAAATGTCTGGCAGCTTTAAATTAAATGAACTCTCATTCTTTGTGTAGTGTATAAATGTATGTACATATGTATGTAAGTAAGTAAAAAATCGCTTTAATTTTTATTTTTATTTATATTTTATTTTTTTTTGTTTATGAATAAATTTTTGTTCTTTATTGCATTTTTCTTATCAAAATACAATTTTAAAAAGTAGTCAGATTTTAAAAATTATTAATTTATATATAAATATTTAGTATATTTTTGTTTATATAAAGATTAAAAAAAACAATTTCTATACAAGTAGTCTTTTGAGTTATGGTACAAAAACGTAATCTAACAATATTTAATTAGTTTTAATCTTTTGTTAAGTATTTGTTTAACTAAATAAAACTATTTTTACAACAAAGACTAAAATTTATAATTATATATGAGAAATTTTAGCTATTTTGTTTTTTTTTTTTGGAGGACAAATATTTATTGTTATTGTGGTCGTTGTTGTTTTGTTTTAAATTTAATTACAAATTTTTTAAAAATAAAAATACCTATAAATTAAACAATACGAACTAGAAGCACATGCACTCTTAATACAAAAAAAAAAAAAAACACACATTAAATAATTGTGTTCCTATATGTACGAGTATAAAGAAAATTATTTTAATTTATTTTTTTGTTTGTATCTTTAAAATAATAGTTAAAAATATTGCATTATTTGTTGTTCTAAGTTGTGTATGTTTTTGTTTGTTGTTTTCTTTTCGAAATATTATTTAAAGCAGCTTTTTAAAAGCTTTACATTAAGCTGAGTAATTTTTGTTTGCTTAATTTTACTTATTTATAAAAAGGGGAAAAATACATTAATAAAATATTAAAAAAAAACAAAACTAAAAAAAAATTATAAAAACTAAGTGGTTAGTAAAAGCATTCGTTGATTTCACATTTTCCAATGATTATTATACACAAAATTACAGCAAATCAATATAAAGCTTTTAACATTTTTTTTTTTATTTTTCTTGATTTTTTTTGTTTATGTACATTTGCGAGCCATTGTGCAGCTCATGTACAGCTGTCTCTTAGTAATGACTTTAAACTTAATGTTATTAACTTTCTTTAAAAAATACTCCAAAAATATTTACTTAATTTGAGTCCTTTGTATGCATTACCAGAGCTTTGTCATAACTTATCGTGCTTACTGTACTTCACTATCACTGTCACTCTTTTCTGCAAAACAGAAATATTAAAAAATTAATATTTTCTGTTAGTTAGCCATAAAAAAAACACAAAGTAATTTAGCTCACCTTTTTTGCCTGTGTAAGCATGACGTTTAAGTCGATCATATAAATCATCCTTAGTGCCATATAGAGAAGCATTTGATCTTGCCAATGTACTCATTTTACCTCCTCCATGTAGTCCTTTGAAACCAAAAATGGATTAATATTGTTTATAAATACTTTTTAATTTCTCACTTACCATCTTTCATATAGGTCTCATTGTAGAAATTTGGCATTTCCCAACCGTCTTCCTCATCATCGTAATAATGAGCATAAGTGCTGTGGTGTGACGGTGCAATCGATTCGGCATACGGCGTATGAGCACCATAATAGAAGTTCACTTGGGAGCCTGTCTGATCAATGGCAGGCGATAGCATTTTTTTGGGATCACGTCTCTTTGTAGAGCGCACGCAAATCATCCAGATCAAGAGCACTATGACTATGATAAAGATAACGGCTCCTGCAATACCTCCGGCTATGTAAGCGAATTCAGAACGTTCGGCACAGTGAGGTCCAGTAAATGAACCGACACAGCGACACGATGGTGTACCTTTTAGATCCTTTACACAATTGCCTTGATTTTCGCAGTAACCATCGCAGACATCAGTACAGTCCATACCAGTGCCATTAAAGCCTGGTTTACATTCACACTTGAAGTCATTTGTTTCGCGCACCAATATGCAATAGGCATTAGGATCACAGTGTGGCCGTCCTTCCGCAATTTGTTCACAAGGATTAGTACATTCAGAAGCCGAGGTAGCTCCCGTAATCTTAGTGCTATGATTTGGTGGGCAGTGTATGCAGGTGGTTTGTTGAGACTCGGGTTGATAGAATCCCTTGGGGCATTCTTCACACATGTTAAGGGTGCCATTCAGATAGGTACCGGGCGAACAGACGGGCAAAGTACACTCTTCAACCGATTTGGAACCCACCTTAGGGGTGGTGCGTCCCAAAGGACAGGCGGCACAAGAAGGCTGAACACCTTGTGAACGATAAGTACCACGAGGGCATGGTTCACAACGACCTTCTACACCCAACTGCATACCGGAAGAGCATTCATCGCGGCATTCTTTGCGCGAGGTAGCTTCAACAGAACGAGTAGTTTGTCCCAAACCACACAATTTACAGCTAAATGAGCCTTCATTAGGTTGATAGAATCCATGACCACAAGGTCTGCACAAGCCGGTGTCAGAATCAAAATATTTGCCAGCAGGACAACGCTCCTTACAGTTGGCAGCTGAGCGAGCTCCAGGGCCAGCAGTTACTCCTGGGCGGCCAGCTATTATTGGGCACTTGCTGCATTGTAATTGGCCGGCTTCTGATTGGTAGGTGCCGCGTTCACAGGGTACACAAGTTTTATTGGTGTTATCATAAAAGGTGCCAATAGAACAAGGGACACAATCAGGTATCATAACAACCTGGCCTACGGGGCAAGCATATTCAGAGCCAAGTTCCAAAGATCCAGGATCGGGGACAGTGTTGGGCAGTATATCCTGAACAGCAAATTGGTCATCCTCCAAAATAAGTTTTTCTAACAAAGCTTTTACGGTAGAGCGTTCGCCGGAAGAGGTGTGTATCACGGGATCGCTATATTCAAAATAGTTAAATGATAAATTAGTAAACTTTTTATTTTGAGCTAAATTTAATTTTATTTAAGCATTTATTAGGCACACAACTGAAAATGATATGGTGTTAGTAAACAATAATTCCCAACCAGAACCACAACCATTGAAATGTTTTGAAATTTTAAATATGTTTTGAAATTGTTTAGTGTTAATTTTGTTTGTTTTTTCTAAATCAAAGAGAAAATAAACTAAAAAGCAGCATCATTGAGTTTAAAGCTTTTGATATTTTTAAACATACTTCACTGCCGGGAATGAAATTTCCAGCGTGTACGTATCACCGCCAGTTTGTTGGCGTCCTTGTCGGCTACGTGTATCGGATTCATCGGCTTCACTATAAGTTTCGGAATATCATTATGAATTATAAAACACTTATGCATGCGTTTAAATACGAACAAATGGAAAAGGTTACAATTGGTACAACACACACACATTTTTAATTTTAAGTTGCGAAATACCATAGTAAAATAGACTTTTGAAGTCATACCAATTAAAACCTCTTTAAAACATATACATACATAAATTTACAGAAATAAATAAAAAGTGTTCACCACATAAAGGTTGTAAATGTAGACATTTAAAATACTTATTTAAAATTGAAAAGCTTTTAGTTTTACTTACTTTAATACTGGAATGTCAGCTTCTAAGACATAAACACCACCATCCTTGATTTGACGTTTGGCACGGTTGCTTTGACCACCTCTGTAATGATCACACTTTACATCGATTTGAATGTCTTTACATTCCCTGGTTCCTTCCACCGAATATGAACAGAAGTTCCAATCTCGATTAAGAGAGTTTACTGAATTGGTAACCTTTTGCCTGAGGACACCTTGTCCAGCCTTGTTGCAAAGCACATCTGAGGGGAAAAGCATTTTAATGCGGAACACACGCTGGGCGGGTTTGGAGGCTGTTTATGAAGAGATAAAAAAATAATAATGTATATTCGTGCTGTTTAGTATGAAATAAAAAAACGTACGAGAACACGAAGGATACACTAAAGGCATAGATGGATCACGTGTTGGACGCCAGAAGCCCTCTGCACCACAAGTATAGAATTCGGGTACTTCTTCGGAAAATCTTAAGCCATTATTGCAAGCAATTTCACAAACCTTAAACTGACCACCTGCTCCCCAATCTTTGCAAACTTGTACACCACCCACAGGATCGGACAATGGAGGACAGAATTCGGCTATTTAATGAGATAAATTAGAAAATAGTATCTTAATGTAAATAA
This sequence comes from Phyto melanocephala, assembly GCA_941918925.1. NCBI lineage: Eukaryota > Metazoa > Arthropoda > Insecta > Diptera > Rhinophoridae > Phyto > Phyto melanocephala. The sequence continues at coordinate 2,679,023 of OW799236.1, forward strand.
AATAAAAAACTTACTTAAAAGCGAAACCTTAAAACTGCAGGAAGCGGTATTTCCAGCAGCATCTGAGGCGATATAAGTTATATCGTAGGAGCCCCACAGCAAGGTGGTTCCAGGACGATGACCATTACGTTCTACTATTTTCGTTACACCAATATTGTCGCTGAAATGGGGTTCATCCCAATTAACAACAGCTGAGCCATTCTTAGCAATAACCCACAAGTCTCCAGGGCAATGTTCAACCATGGGTGGCTCTTTATCGACTTGTAATTGTTGGCAATTGGGTCCCGTATAGCCATTGGAACACCTGCGTTGACCACACATTGAGGGAACAGTACGTTCAACACCACCCGATGTAAGTTCATAGCCAGACCAGTTCAAAATGAGACCATTGTAGAGAACTGGTTCAGAACGGCAATCTCGAACTTGCTTCTGTATTTCTGAGGTAATATCTAGAGCACGAGCCCATACTTGAGCCTTCGTAATGGTACCTTGAAAACCAGTTTCCGAATATGACACAGCATATTTAGAATCGTCTGGTTGAGGACGACCAAGTACAGACCATAAGAATTGTGGTAGAATTTGACCCTTAGCATATTCCACCTTACTGGCAATAAGACCTTCAGTAATCAATTGCAATTGACCAGTTACTCCATCCCATACAATGGCAACATGATGCCATTGGCCATCATTGACGGAAGTATATTCACCAAATGAAAGGAACACATCTTGATATTCTGCAAACAAAGAAACTTGCACACCACTGGAATGAGCTTGTAACATAAGTCGTCGATTGCTGGCCACGTTTGGTGATTCTACATCATACAGTGTAAAGAATATGCCCGTATCATCCTTTTGAGCGAATTGTACCCACATGGCAATTGTTAAGCTGGGTGACCCACCCGTGAAGAAAGGCACGACTTGGGCAGCAGTGGAACGTGAAGCATCACTGAAATACAGATCATAGTCCACATGTATAGTCTTGCGACAATCGTCACCAGTCATATTAAAGGGACATTGACAATAGAAGCCATTTGTCAAATCGACACAGGTCGCACCAGGTGGACAGGAATTATCTTTGCAGTCTACAATATCTACATCGCAATTTCTACCAGTAAAACCTTTAGGACATGCGCATGTATAACCTTCGCCAATATCAATACAAGTAGCTCCGTTTTGGCAAACATTGGCATCGCAAGCATCGAATTCATATTGGCAACCAATACCTGAATAGTCCATGGGGCAGGTACAATTTAAGCCAGAACCAAAGTCTTGACATTTGCCACCATGCATGCAAGGGTTACCAATGCAACGCTCTGGAGCAGTTTCGCAGTTTTTGCCATCAGTACCACTGGGACAAACACAGAAGTAGTCTTGGAATAAATCGATACAATTGGCGTTGTTTTGACATGGCAACATGGTACTACATGTAGTGATTTGTGTCTCACAGTGCAAACCACTCCAGCCTTCTTTACAAACGCAGTCAAATCCTCCCACACGATCACGGCATTGAGCATTATTCATACAGGGGTTACTGGCGCAGTCATCTATGTCAGTTTCACACAATTCACCAGTGAAACCATCTCTGCACACGCACTCAAACTTATTGTCCAAATCTAAGCAGCGTTCGGTACCAACAGGGTTGCAAGGATCACTTAAACATTCATCAATTTCAGCCTCACAGCTTAGGCCAACAAAGCCAGGACGACATTTACAAGTAAATCCATCTAACTGATCAATACAAGTTGCACCATTTTGACATGGATCCGATTCACAATCATCAATTGTATGCTGACAGTTCTTTCCCGTATAACCAGGTTCACAGGTGCAACTATAACCATTGACCAAGTCAACACATGTACCGTCATTAGCGCATGGACGATCAGCGCAATCATCGATATTAATATCGCATGAAGGACCTGTCCATCCTGGATGGCACACACATTCATGATCAAAGAGTCGGTCCACACAAGTACCATGCTTACAAGGTTCAGAAAGACACAAGTCAATTTTTTCTTCGCAACGTTTACCGGTAAAACCGGGAGGACATGAGCATTGAAAATCGTTTACTAGATCAGTGCAGTTAGCTCCCAAAAGGCAAGGATTCTCACCACAATCGTCAATATTGCTTTCACAATTGAAACCTTCCCAGCCCGGTAAGCACTCACATTTATAGCGACCTTGTTGCAAAGCCTTGCAACTGGCTCCATTTGAGCAAGGGTTTCCATTAGCGGTGCATGGATCTATAGTAACATCACAATCTTCACCAGTATAGCCACTACGGCAGAGACATGTAAAGTTTTTGAAGCCTGGTTCATTCTTGCACATGGCACGAGCTGGACAGGTATTATCAGAACAATCACTCAATTCTTCTTGACAATTGATGCCCGAATAACCAGGGGGACATTGACAGCGATATCCTTGTGGTAAATCAGTACATGAGCCACCATTGTAACAGGGCTGCGAGGCACATTCATCGATATCGATTTCACAACGTTTTCCAGAAAAGCCAGCTGGGCAGAAACATTGTATACTATGTCCCATTGGTACACACAGACCTCCATGTTGACAGGCTCCCTCACCACAAATAACAGGTTTACATTCTTCACGTCCCTTAGTTCTAGGACCATCAGTGCGCATGTTTGAAGGACATTCGTTACAGGTTTGTGAGCCGATATTACTTTGGTAAAAGTTAACTGGACAAGGTGAACAAGGTGCCAAGCCAGTTGATGAGTATGTTCCAGGAGCACACTTTTGTCTACACAAATCCTTGGTAGAAGCGGCAGGTTGGAAGGTAAATGTATTTTGTGGACAAGCCTGACAGTCTTTGAAGCCACCGGTTGGTGGATCAGTAGTAAATGAATTACGTGGACATTCCAAACATGGTACCAAACCAGTGGGAGAATATGTACCATAACCGCATACAGGTATACAGTCGTTCAAAGATTTCGAGCCTTCTTCTTTAGTATAAGTTCCAGCAGGACAGCGTAAACAGGTTCCCTGACGATCACGATTTTGATAATAACCACGTGGGCAATTTGTGCAAATATTTTGGCCGACAGCAACGTATGTACCAGCAGGACAATGCAAACATCTAGGAACATCGCTTGTATCGTTATTTAAAACTTCACCAATACTACAAATAAAACCACGGGAAATATTGCTTTTCAATGCACGTAGTGGAGGACATTGATTGCCAATATTAGAAATATTTAATAGGGAATCAATCACGGCACTCGCATATGGAACACTTAAGTCGAAAATTAAATTTAATGTTGAACCGCAAAGGTCATACAATTGGGGTTGCCTAATGGCAGGTAATATAGATAAAATAAAGTCCATTTTAACCACATTCTCTTCCAACAAGCTAGGAACGGATTTGATGAAAGTAACATTCATATTGACATTAACAGCTGAACAACGCTGCGATAATAGCTGATTAAGTCCTGTATAGTACTGAGATAATACATCCTGGTATTTACCAAGACAAGATTGGGCGACAGCTCCATTTGCACGATAAGTAACAGAGGCAGTTACTTGGTAATCAGCTTGCTCAGTATTTTCGGATACACAATCAGGTACAACGGAGGTAGGCTTCCACAAGCGAGAAGTTTCGCAGGAGAATGTTTTAATAGGTTCTCCATCGGTGAAGCGGAATCCGGACTTACAAGTGGCGATACACTCAATACCATTATCACCCGGTAAACAGTTAATGGCTCCATTGGCAGGAGGTTGTAGTTCCCAGTCAACACAAGGCGAAGCTTGAACTGACACTTGGAAGTTACAGTAGGCTTTGTTATTGAATTTATCGGCGGCGGTAACTGTAACATTTTCAAAAGCTCCAATAGGAATTCTAGCTCGTTCTGGTGTGAAAATCAAGCGAACTTCACTAGAATCATCAGATGTTTTAATACGTTTGCGAGTATCATTAAAGTTGACATCGTAGCTATCTTGGCGATCGACCAACTCAATAACATAACTTTGAGGGCATTGCAATAGTGGTGGCGTTACATCGGGTATTGTTATGTTTATTTCACAAATGGCTACATTACCATCGTAATCGAATGCCACATATTTTACAACTGTATCTTTGAAAATATACGAAGGGGTCTTGAAGTTTTGAGGTTTCACCTCCAAGCGAGCAATAGATCCAGAGTTATCTACAGCAGTAGGTTCTGTAAAGTTTACTGGCAGAATAGCTCCATTATCATCACGTCTTACTATTATAGGTTGTTGAGGGCAGTTCTGGAAAATAGGAGGTTCGTTGTCTACACAAGGTGAGTAACCATAATCGTAACCAAGTAATGGTTCCTTCTTGGGTTCTTCACAGCCCATTAATTCGAATTTCAAACAAGCATTGTCCATATAACTGACAATGCCCAAGATTACAAAACGAGCTTGAACGTATTTGGGTAGAGTAATCATTGCAAGTTCACCGTAATTACCAGGATCGCGCATAGTCAAGTTGAAGTTGGGGAAATAAACCACATAGTTTTCATTTTCTGCTTGCTTATAGAAAAACCGAATTTCAGTAGGGCGTCCTACAATATCGTTGGTTACAACACCTTTAACTAGAATAGCTTTAACACGATAGATTTGACCTAAATCTACGCTGACATAAGTGAAAGCTTCTTGCTTGCCGCACCAACCGGTAGCAGAGTTTAGACGAATATTCTTGGCTTCATAGTTGGGCCGCTCTGAAGTAGCATTGATGGCAGAATCGGGAATTTTTCCTGAAGTTAATCCTAGGGGCTTAATAACTTTACATTCTGGCTCTCGTATGCAGGTAATGGGTCTAGGATTGATAAGTATATAACCAGGACGATTGCATCCAAAATAGACTTCTGAACTTTGTTCGTAACTCTTGGCAATTTGGCGACCATCACTGGGGCGTCCAGGATCTTCACACACCGGACCTTCACAACGTAAGTCCCCAAAGTCCCAAATACCATCAGTTTGGCAACGTACAACATTATCGTGATGAGAGGTTTGACCAGCTAACTTAAAGGTGTTCTGGCAACCAAAGAAGAAATTGCTTTGGTATCGTGTATCTACATATTGACCGTATTCAGCACCAGGTGTTGGCATAGGTTCATAGCAGTCTACACGAGGACAAGATGGCTGAGAACCGGACAGCCAATAATCAGGTAAACCAGGTTTGGGATCGTAGACACATTGCCGGAAGCCAGATGAGGCAGTTGATCTCATTTGGCGGCCAGGAGAGTTGCAAGTAATTGTGACATTATCACGGAAAGGCACTAAAACAGACTCAGGGTCTGGGCGTATTACGGACAAACCCTCCAATTTATCATCAGGCAAAGAAACACACTTTGCATCTAAAAAAAAATAGTTAAATTTCATCACAAATTTTGGGTATACATTTAATTCTTAACTTACAGTTACAATCAGGAACTGTGCCATTCCATTGGCCGCTTGAAAGACAAAGTAGTGATGAGCTTCCAGACATTATGTAACCGAAATTGCACTGAAACTTAACAACATCACCGAAATGATGATCATTTTTGTCAGTCAACAATTTACCGTTTTCTGGTTCTAACAGTAAAGGACACATAACTGGCACACAAGTCTTGTTACGTTGATAAATATCACCATCACGTTCACCGGTCTCTGTCCTTTCAATAGGAAAGCCAGCAGTAGCATTAGCAGTATATAATTGATAGCCAGTGTTGCAAGCACATGCAAAACTGCCGGGTGAATTTACACACTTTTGATCACATCCACCATTATTCTTGGAACATTCGTTAATGTCCACACAATCAAGTCGAGTACAGCCCATAGCTTCCATGCGTATGCACGGAGCACCAACATAGTCTTGTATACGGAATCGTACATAACGTGCCTCAATGGGCATTGGAAGGTTAAGAATTGATAGGGTAGGTTCGAGTATTCTAAACTCTACTGCGGTCCCATCAGGATTAGTGTAGTCTTTGAAGATATCAGTCAAATCATCGCTGTACTGCAGTCTTACGGCTGAGGTGAAGGCAATATTACCATCAATTCGTTGTACAGAGGTAGTACGGAAACCACGCAAAATAGTGGGAGCTTTTAGATCAATCAAAATCCAATTGGCTCCAGGTTCGGCGGAGCCACCACACCAACCGCTTGATGTAAGACGTACCATTCCCTTCATATAACCGTCTTCACTGACCGAAGTCATAATACTTTCATCTGGAACGCCACCATTACTTAGACCTAAATCACCTACAGGACGGCATTCAGTGGTAGGAGCAAAGCCAGTACGACATTTACAGTGAAATGAACCAGCCGTGTTGGCACATTCAGTAGTGGCCAAATCGCATTGAGTTGAAGTACATTCGTTTATGTCTTCGCAGGTAGGTGGATTCTCAAATACCTGTTCCGAGTTGCAACGAATAATATTGCTGCCTATTAACTTATATCCCTTAAAACACTGAACTCTGGCATCATCTGAGAAGTAATAGGGACGATAGGAATCGACTACAAAACCATTTTCAATTTTAGGGAACTCAAAGCAACGTTTTCGCGAACAACGTGGTACTTCACCACTCCATGTCCCATTCGACATACATATTAAGACAGGATGGCCATTACGTTCATAACCAGGATCACATTCAAACTGAACAATTGTGCCATAGCTACGGCCACTCCCGTTTAGAAGGGTGACATTGGCATGTGGCACTTCCGGCAAGGGAGGGCACTGAGAAGCCATACATGTAGGTTTACGTTCCCAGCGACCATCAGGCAAGCAGGAAATTTTTTCGATAGGAGCTCCCGTACTAAATGTGAAACCAGCATAACACTGATACATGGCTATACCACGATAGGTGACATTTGAGGAACCAATTGAGAAACCGTTGTCTATTTGGGGTACAGGACCACAATATACCTCTGTAAAGAAAACAATGTAAATAAGTTATTTAATTATAATGAGTTGGGTTTAAGATTTTCAATTACCTTGACACTTGGGTATATAGGACACACTCCAATTACCGCCCTTCATGCATTCAGTAACAATTTTACTTTTACCGGTTGCAAATTCCTGTCCTATAGGACATGTAAAGGTAACAATAGTACCAAAAGCAGTATCGCGACTAGAAGCCAAAGCATTAATACCGGGTTTCAACTCAGGACAATCAGCCGAAAAGGTAGCAGACCATCTGAAAATGTGTGATTTTACTAAGAACTTTCTATTAAATTTTAAAGTCTGTTAAACACTTACCCAGCGGCATTGTGAAGAGCATCTGAAGTAAATCTGATGAGCATTTCTCCAGAGGAAGCAGTAAGGGTGAGTTTTGGAGCTTTTGTACCGGTAAAACCATTGCTAGAATGAAGACGCAACCCAGAGGTAGATGAGCCATCAAATACCTGGACATTATCGCTTTTATGAACCATAAACTTGTCGAATTTCAAAGACAAAGGTGAGCCCATGCTATTGCGTATTGTAAAGAAGCATTCTTGATTCTTGGGATAGTCAGCCAAACCAAAAGCCGGTGAGGTAACGGTACCATTGCGTGCAGTAATGGTGGCTTTGCAGCCTTGGATATATCTTAAACTGAAACCCTTACCAGAATCCCCCAAGCTGGACTTGAAGTACAGATACAAAGCACTGCCGGTGGAGATAATGATCTTGTCATTCTTATTGGTTTTGCCGGTAAGTCTGGCAATAGGACGGCTCATGGGCGAGTCACCATCACGAACAAGCATATAATCGCGTCCATCATTTATATCCAAGTCATCAACCTCAATAGAAATTATCCGTCCTGCTTGAGCCTTAATAATATACAGACACTCTAAGCCACCAGGATATTGTTTGGGATAATTAGGACTAGTTAAAGTTTGTCGCTGTTGAGTGGCCTTCAAAGTACCGCCACAACTTTTAGCTTCTGTCTTCCAAGTAGCTCGAAAACCCTTACGCTCGACACTGCCATCAGTAGTGAATTTTACAATCATGAAATTCGAAGCCGAGACTAGAGGTTGGGTAGTTAAATCCAGCTTACCACTCAAAGTAGCCAGTGATACCGATTTATCTTCTGTACGACCGCCTACCAAAATTTGTACTGTATCAAAAGTTTTCTCCGTTTCAAAGTCTTGGAATTGTAAAATAATATTGCTGCCCAAAGGACCCTCCAGAGTCCATTTGCATTTAGAGAGTGCCCCATATTTATGAGGATAATTAGGACTCTCTATAACATCACCACCAGACTGCATATGATAATAGCACTGGGCGGGACAATCCAATTCATCTGAACCATCACCACAATCATCGGAACCGTCACATTTAAAACCTTGATTAATGCACTTGCCATTGGCACAGTGTATAGAGTTTTGAGGACAAGCCGAAGAACGGCACATGAAAGGCAATAAACTTTCACAGGTACCCAAATCCCAAGATTGGAAAGTAGAAGCAAATGTGGCTGCCACACATTCACCCGACAAAGGATCAGGTTGATGCAGAGACCAAAAACCCGAATATTGAGAAATTAAAGCTCCTGATGCCGACTCTAGGGTATTAGTTCTCAACTCATCCAAAGAAGCCAAACCCAGCCAATATTTATCCGATGCCCGGTGATTGGGATCATTGGAACGTGCTATCGTTAAGGTGTCATTATTTTCAGCAAATGTGTCAATGGCTACTAACTCAGCGCCATATCTAATTAAATGAAAAGTAAAAGAAAAAAGGAAATTAATGGCATAAAATTTGTTTATTATTTTAACACGCTCTAGCCTTAAACAAAGCTGCGAGAGCAATCATTCAATTGTTTTAATTACTATTACCCAAAAAGTATGTGTGTTATTGTTAATGTTGTTGTTGCTGTTGTAGTTGCTCTTCATTTTTCAACTTAAAGAAATTGAACTAATAACACAAATAAAATTTTAACTACTTTCTATTTCTGTTTAAGTGATTTGTTGTATATATGAGCATATGCATACATACATGGAAACGCTCACACATATAAAAATTGTTGGCCCAAATATAGAAAAAACAGTAGTTTAAACAGCCAAAAATTTATAAATTTTTTTTTCAGTTTTTTTAATGTTTTTTTTTTATTATTTACTACAATTACACATTAATATTTTAAGTGCTTTTTATATGTTTGTATTCTATTATAATAAAAAAAAGACAAAATAATGGTACAGCAACAATAGTAAATAAACTTTCATTTCCAAAGATGATAAACTGGAGATATTATTAAATAAAATAACAACAAATACAAGAACAGCATTACAACTAAAAACGTGATTATTTTGCTCTGACGTTATAATTACACAAGCATACTTGTACTGAAGTATATCTCTTACCGAATTAAAGATGCATTACTTTAGGAGCAGGGACCGAAAGGGTACTGTTAAAGGCAACATTTTATATTTTTATATTTTTTTTTATTACAATACAATTACAAATTATATTGTAATTTAATTAACCGAGCTGAGTAACAAAGACCATTTGCCCGAATTATATTTTTATTTTTATTATTTATTAATCATAGATAAATCCATTAAATTTTTTTATTTTGTAAAATTCTTTACTTAAAGCAATATGTTTCTTATTTTTCGCTACATTTTCAAATTGTGCCGAAATTTGCATTAAATCTATTGCTGTTGTTTAATATGTATTTGCTATAAATAAGACATAAGACAACTTTTATTGAAAAAAAAATATATTAAAGAAATTTATGTTTAAAGATTTTGTTATAAATTTGTTAAATATAGAAGTTTTTTGATAAATTTTTTACCCGAAAAAGTACCATTTTATTATTTGGCTCCTCGTTTTAAAAATATGCTGTATAAATAGTAAATGATTTCATTAAATTAACTGATAAAATGTTAATCTGATAAAATGGTAAATACAAACATCTACGATTCTTTCCACGAAATCCTGTTGTTGATATTTAAAATAAAGAAAATAAATAGTTTAACAAGAACTATTGTGAATACTCGTACCTTAAGAATGTCTCTAATGATTTGTGAATGCCTGCCACTTGTTTCTACGTTGTTAATTTCTTCTTCTTAATCATGTTTTTAAGTGTTTAGTTTAACAAAACAAAAAAAAAAAAAAAAAACGAAAAATATCTTCTTTTGTTTAATAAAAAATAAAAACATAAATAGATAATGAGTTTATCGGTATTTAAATGAAAAACTCTTTAAACCCTTTTATGTGTTACTCTGCTTTCAATGCTCTTTCATTAATCGAACTCTTTTGTGCTCATCTTATTTCCTTTTTTTTTTTTTGTATTATGCATTCATTCATGAACATTAAGAATTTCTATAGATTTGGTTAACAACAGGTTTAATAGTGAGATCTTTGTTATTTTTAGCTGAATGACCGAAAACTCAGTATATACACTCATACACTTTCTTTAAAGCTTGTTAATGAAAAAAAAACTTGTCTGAAAGTTTTTCGATTAACAAAAATATTTACACATACACATACACAAAACAATACAAATTTACATGAATATCGTATGAAAGTACCTACATACATACATACTTGTTAAAGTAAAAATTCTTGGAATTTTGCTTAAAATAAGCGCAATGAACATTTTCTTATCCCTGTTTAAAATTCCTATAATTACGTAGAAATTTTTTCACTTAATTTTTGTTCCTTAACTTATTTTCTGCACTGTGATTTTCCTATACAGGTATATGTGAACAAAAACAAGTACAAAAATTGCACATAATTTGTGTTGTACAATAAAACACTTTCAGTGTTTATTTGCATACTCAATCAAATATTAAATGTAAAGAAATAAAGAGTTCAACAAATTTAAACTAAAACAAAAGCTGAAAAATCTAACAGACAAACCTAAACAAAATCGGTTAAAATGACTAAACTACCCAATACCATAGACAGACGACAGCGTTAATTTGCATTAAAATCTCACTAATGCAAATTAAAATTTTGCAGTGACAGACGACTGACTGTTTCTGCATTTAGTAAAAATTTTAAAAATTTTAAATGCACTAGCAATCACAAATCTGAACATGTTCCTACAAGTTGGGACGGCAGAAGGACACTCTGAAATAAGAGAAAGGGAATTGTGAAAATTCGTTGGTTTAATGGTATCTTTTCATGGAGGTTATAATTCATATGTAGGTATGTGGTATTATTTTAAAGGACCGTAACAGCACTTTTTGGGAGAGTGACGTGCTTATGATGGATCATACCAGTATTAAGGGAAACTTTCGCCTAAACAGAAAGGCATTCCAAAAAATATGTAGAAAAATTTAAACATATCGAACCGTGTTGCCATATTGAAATTGCTAAATGCAGTATAAATTCAATTTGATTTAGTGCATCTACGTGAAATCTAATACACATTGGAATGGGGATAATTCAATAGTTAATTTGAATTAAGACTTTTAATGCAAATTAACGCTGTCGTCTGTCTATGGTATAAGAGCATTAATGTTGTGTTACAAATAGTTATAAAAGTAAAAAATAGAACAAAAAATTATAAAAAAATCGCTAGATTGATCTAAAAATTGTGAAAATAGCACTTTCTACAACAATTGCGAAAGAAAAAAAATAACAGCTGTTTTGCAGCCAACTTCACTACCCAACGTTCTGTTAATATTGGATTATACAATTGCCTGCACACTATTTCAGTTTGCTGCAACAAATTGTATGTATTTTTAAGACTCTAAAAAATTATTTCTTCTCTTTCACTTTTTTGTAATGAGAGTTTTTGCTGGGTTATTATAAACATTTTTTAAATGTTGCACAGAATATATTTAAGAGGAGTTTTTTTTTAAATATTTCTTTATTGCAAGTGAAAACTTTCTTGATATCTTTAATAATACGAAATGAACAAAAAATTCTCTATAAACAGAAAAAATTAAAAAAATTCTATAAAAAATAATAAGAAATATTTTTTACAAAAATTTTTTATTAAAGAAATATTATGTATGCATTTAAAGAAAGTCCTAAATAAATTAAAAAAAAAATTGGAAAGAAAAAATCTTACCTTCGACACAGTTCAGCACTTTTCTCCCAAGAATGTTTGATATTAAAATATTTATAACAATGAAGACCACGTAGTTCCCAACCTAAAAGATAAACAAAAACAAAATTATTCAAAAAAGTGTAAACTAACTTCAATGAATAAAAAAACTTAATATAAACTCTTAAAGCTAAACATGTCTTATTAATATTTGTTGCATGCATAAACATGTTGAACTTTTATTTTACAGTTTTTATGGTCTGGGCTTTCTTTTGACCATTTTAACCAAAGGAAAATGAAAATAAAATATAAAAACAAACAATAAATATTTTTTTTGGAGGCATAATAAATACGTTAACACAATGTTTAATATTATAAAATAATTTCACCTTAAACCTAAACGTTTTCAAGCAGCTACACAATTATAAACGATTAACGCATAATTGTGGTAAAATACAAAACCACTAACAAATTGATAGCACCAGCACCTTATTTTTATTGAACAAATGCAGCGCTTAAAAAAAGAGGGAACGTTATTTATTAAATGAAAAAAAAAACTTTCTTTTTATAAAAACAAACAAACAAACACAAACGATGTTTACCTTCGATTTGTTTAAACGCTTTGATTTGTGTTAAACATTTCTTTAAAAGTGAATCATGCTTAAAAAAGACGCGCCTAATAAAATCAAAAAACAAATGTGTAATTATTTTAAGACATTTATCTATATGTCTGTCCATCTGTCCACATGTGTATATACTTAGTTACATACATACTTACATACATATTTATTTATTATTACTTTCATTGTAAATTTGTAATGAAAGCTGTCAATCAAGATTTTTAATATGACAATTCATTGGAATCTTGCCTTAAAGTTTATTTAAAACTTTCCTTGGCGTTAAAATAAGAAGACATACACAACTTGGATGTGCAAAAAAAAATACGAAAATGAAAACGAAACCAAGCCAAAATTCATGGCATCAAAATTAAAAGTCAAGTTTATTTTGTTGGCTTGAAACAGTTTTTTTTTTTGGTCAGTGCGTGCGTAACATTGTTGAAACTTGAATTATTACCAAATCAAGTAAAAACATTTTCAGTTGAGTTTGATTTGTTTTATCTCTAGTTGTAATTACTATTTTTGGATAAAGTTTAACAAATCAAATTTGGACTTCAAATAAGATGTTTCATGGTTAACGAGACTCTGTTTTGAAAGAAAAATTTAAGATAAACTTGAACAGCGACAAAATCATACTGTTTGCTAAGAAGAGCAGGCTTAAGAGTATCTGAAGTACTCTTTATCTATGTGTGTATATAAAAAGGAAGAAAAGGAAGTACAAAAAAATCGTCCTATACACAATTTTATTTGAAAAATATTGTTTATCAAAAAGTCTTTATGAAAAGAAATTCTTTAACAGATATAGTTTCTATTGAATTAGACTCTTAAAGCCGCAACTTAGGGATCTTTAAAATGACTTCAGTGTAAGATGAATGCTATGTTAAAGTTTCAATGTAAGTCAAATGAAATAAATCACTTAAACTGATGAAGTGTGTAGTGGCCCCATTCTGCTAATGTCTGCATACAGTTCACAAACTCTGCTCTAGCACTACCATACAGACAACAAACGCAATAATGACTGCTACATGTTTTAAAATTGTTAAAACTTTTTTTAATCTCGTTTCCCTCATAATTGTAACTAATAAAATGCATAAATTTAAATTTTTGAATATTTATGACATGCACAAAACGCACTTAACAACTTGTGATATTTTTTATTAAAAACGGAAGTTGCAAACTTAATTTGGATTTGGATGAAATTATTAAATTATTAAAAAAGAAGCCCAAGATGTAGGTAAACTGGTCGCTGAAGGTTGTGTGGGAAGGTTTTGAGCCGGGTTACACGAAAGACATATTATAAATTGAACTTAAAAATAGATTAACAAGAATTGAATAGCATTAAATTAGGGCTACAAAAAGAAACTTGACTTAATGCTAGTTGTTTCGTATTTGGGTATTAAATCGAGAATATTTTATTTTTTGCATTTCAATATTTTTAATGCTTGCAAAATTTTTGTGCACTTTAAACAAAAATTCTTTAAATTTTTAAAGCAATTTGAAAAAATAAAACATAAATTTCGGTGCTCAAAGCAAACAAAAAGTGTAAATTTAATCTCAAAAAGTCTAACGAGGCAAGACCGAAAATAAAATGCAGAAAATAAAATGAACAGAATTGAAATTCCGAATATAAAATTATTATATTTAAATGTTTTTTTTTTTTGGTATAAAAGCTGATAAAACAATTTTAAACATTTTTGATGAAAATTAATTTCTTTAGCGGTGACACCAACCATAAACTCTTACGGAATTTCACTCAAATACTTGGCATAGTTTCGAAGAGTAGCGAGCACGCACACAGTAATATGTGAGATTTATTTTATAACAATATGAGGAGGGTGGTACAAAAATTTTTTCGCACTATATTTGGAAAAGGTTTAGCAGACATAAAAAGTTGTCAAATAATGATTAATAACTTATAAGAGTTAAATACAAATTATTTTTAAAATCAGCAAAAATTATTAAATGCAATAAAAAATTGTTGTACACTGTTGGACAAGACCACAAAAGGGTTTTGTTAACAATAACAGCAACAATAATATAAACAATAATTTGCAATCTTTTGACTTACATATTTCAATGATATCTAATGGCTTAAATTTTTTCTTATTTTATTTATTGTAAAAAAGAATACATTTTAATAAAAAATTTAATCTCCATGGTAACCTGTGGCTTTTTGTTTAATAAGTTTTTATTGCAAGAACATATTGTTTAAGCACAAAAAATTAAAAAAAAAATTTGTTGTAAAAATAAGCTTTTAGTACAAAAAAAAAAAAAATATAAATACAAAAATCAGTTGTAGGGATTTTAAAAAAATTTTAAGTTAAATAAGTTTTAATAATTATTTAGTTTTTTGATTATTTAATTATTTAGTAGTTTTTTAAATATTAACTAAAATTATTTCAGCTCAAGGTCCTTTAATATTTTTTTTTATATTAATTTCCTGACAATGCTTTACAACGGGGTAGCGAAGTATTGAAAGAATTAATTAACATTAAATACTTTATGTTAATTATTAAAAGACCTGAAAGAGCTGAAATAATTTAAAAAACAATTGTAGTTAATATTTTAATAAGTTTTGAGTAAAAAAAAATTTTTAGTACCAAAAAAAAAAAAAAATATAAACTGAAACAAAAATAAAATTTTTACCTAAATATAACTTTTAAGTACAAAAATTCCTTATCAAATTTTTCTTGTCTTTTAGTAAGCATTTGATTTGTATTCACAAAAAGTCCTAAGTGTCGTAATTTCTTAAAATTTTTCAAATGATTGAAAATTTTTGCAAGGCATAAGATTTTTTTAAATATTTTTTTATGTATTAAGTGTGACATTTGAAATAAATATTAGAAAAGAATGAATTTTTCTTTTATATTTGATCTCTGACCAAGGAAATACGCTTAAAAAGACGTATTGAGCAAATTGGATTTAAATTGCCATTAGAAAATATCTCTTTGTAAATGGGAGTGAAAGATGAAAATATTTTCTTAGAATCATGTTATAAAAATTACAAAATCCTATCGAGTAATGTTATGTCAAGTTCGACATTGATTTACTCAAATTTTTTTTTTACTTAAGCCCCCAAAAGACATTATAAGATTAAATACAAATTTTTTCTATTAACCAACAGTTTACCCGTAACTTGTTACTATGTATGAACTTTGAGAAAAGGGATACAAAATATATATAGAGTACACTCATACCCCGGTTTGCGTTGTTTCGGTTTGTGTCGTTTCGAAATTGCGTATTTTTAAAATTTCCGTGATTTCGATGCTGCGTCGTTTTTGCCTTTATTTGAGTCGCATGGATTCGAAGTAGCCTCGTTAGTGCTTCGATTTGCGCCGTTAAATTGAAAATGTTTGTACAAAGGTAAAATATAAAAAGGGGAGTTCCCGTGTAAGACTAATGTGTTGGCAGTTTAATTAATTGTTATAAAGAAATTATTTAAAAACAAGTAAGAGCGCTATATTCGGCCGTGCCGAATCTTATATACCCTTCACAACGTGTAGTCATGCAATAACAGTAGTTTGTATCACCATTCATCTCATATGAAATACGTACATACATATAAAAAATATACATATATAAAAAACATCCCATTGTAAAATTATAAATTTACGTATGTATGTTAAAAAAAATTTAAAAAAAAAATTTAAAAAAAAAAATTTAAAAAAAAAATTTAAAAAAAAAATTAAAAAAAAAATTTTTTTTAAAATAATTAAAATATATATAATTAATGTAAAACAAAAAAAAAATAAAAAAAAAATTAAAAAAAAAAATTAAAAAAAAAATAATAAAAATATAAATAATATATTAAATAAAAAATAAAAAAATATAAAAAAAAAATTAAAAAAAAAAATTAAAAAAAAAATTTTTAATATATAAAAAAAATTTTTTTTTGGCTCAGCTGGGATTCGATGCCACGTTTTCTCTAACCAGTATACACGTTTGTATGTATGTATGTTGTTGTTGTAATGTTGGTTTTGTGAAAAAAAAAACCGAGGTGGTCGTGGTTTTTTGCTCATATCTCAGTTATTTATGTACCGATTTTTCTGAATTTCAATAGCGATCTACTCCCGAATATTTCCAACATTTTAATACCTCATGCGGGTCCGGGCGATGTCGGGGGGCTTCAAAAAGTTGATTTCAACATACACACGGACAGACGGACAGACGGACAGACGGACAGGGCTTAATCGACTTTCCTATTCATAAGCTTTCAGAAAATATATACTTTATGGGGTCGGAAATGAAAATTGTAGAAATTTCACACGGAATGACAAACCTATATATACCCTTTTACACTGTGTGAAGGGTATAAAAATCTGTCAGACTCCAACAAACTTTATACCAAAATCGGCAAGATTGACAAATCCAATCGTGGAAATGGTAATCGATTTGGATGTCTCAGGCTCAGAATAAAAAACTAACTAACTAATATCGGTATAGACTTTTACCTTTTTAATTTATGTTCGATGAATTTCTTATTTTTAATTTTAATCTTAATATTTTTGTTATGTTTTTTTAAGTGTCATGAACTGTTATCTTTATTTTAATAAAAACTATTATTACAAAAATAATAATACAAAATTGATATTTTCTATTGAAAAAAAAAATTATTTTAACTAAAATTATAAGTGTCGGAACGAATTAAATGAAAATTGATACAAATGTGAGGAAAACTGCGATTCGGTTTGCGTCTCGTTTTTCCGGTCTTAATTAGCGACGCAAGCCGGGGTATGAGTGTATTAATTAAAATTTAATTTTTTTATTAGAAATTTTTTTTTTTTTAAATTTTAAGGAAATTTTTTTTAAGAAAACAAATTTTGTTAGGAAATGTATTTGAATAAATAGCCAATGACTAGTTAAATGTTAACTTAAATAATTTTATTACTGTTTAAAATATGCTGGATTAGAAAAGATAAATTTAATTCATTAGGTTTTATAGGAAAATAATTTTTTTCTTTGTTTACGTTTGTTTAAGAAGCCTTAATAAGCATTTTGTATTCAAAAGCCCCCTTTAGTTAAATGTGTTTTGTACACAAAACCTTAATTAATTATTTAGATATTTTTTTGGTTAATAACGGCTCTGGGAAAACTACACAAACAACTAATTTACCCTCTTCATATTAAACTTAACCTTGAACGTTACAATTAAATTGTCGTTCGCTTTAAAATTCTTAAAAATTTGATTAATTCTTGACAAAGATAACCAACTTATAATTAGAACGGCTGTGTTAAACTTAAAAATAAATTAATCACTTGAACAATAAAAAAATGGAAAAATTCTTAAAAATACCTGCAGAAGTGTGTATTAAATAAACATTAACAGTTATTGATCACAAAAACGTAGAAATACCACTAAACAAGTGTCAAATTCTACATGTTTTAGCATGAGCAGTTGTTGGTCATGAATAATAAAAGTGTTTATATGAATGGCCTAAAGAGGAGCTGCAAAGACTGGTAAAGTAAATAAATTAGAATTTTTTTTTAGAAAAGAGGGTGGGGTATTTGTTTAACATAAATATTTGTTTTTTGATATTTTTTTTATGGTTAAAATTCTTTAAGTGAAGTTTACAAATTTAGGTTTTCACCAAACGTTTTGTAACCCACTTTGCTACTTTGTATTGTTGGCGGCTATATGTTTTCTTTTTTGTAAACGTTAGTTAAATGGATCATTGCGTGGCTACATTTGCAGAATATTAATTTTCTTAAAATGGTTTAAGGTAGAAATATTTCTTTGTTTATAGGGTAATTATAAATTTGGTTTCAAGCCGCCTTCTTCTATAACGTCTATTAATACTTGGCTTTCTCTTATAGTTTTTTTTTGTGAACTTTAAATATATAAGCTTTAGTGTGATTCCCAACATTGTTAACGACTGTTATAGCTTAATTAATGCTTTAAGTTTGAATATTTAAATAAAGTATTTAAATTAAAGAATTTTTTTATATAAAAAAAATTTCAATAGAGGAGTTTTTGGGCTGGAGGAATCATTGGACCTTTTTTTTAATGAAAATGAGGCAGGTCAAGCGCAAACAGTCAATGGTGTTCGGTATCGTGAAATGATAACCAGTTTTTTCTTGCCTAGAATTGAAGAAATTAATGTGGAGGGCATGTGGTTTCAACAAGATGGCGCCACATGTCATACAGCCGGAGAAACAATTCAATTGCTGCATCAGTCATTTTTCCGGTCGTGTTATTTCGCGTTTTGGAGACCAGAATTGGCCGCCTAGATCGTGTGATTTAACACCTTTAGATTTTTTTCTTTGGGGTTTTTTGAAGTCGATGGTTTATGCGAATAAGCCGATGATGACTCAAGCCTTAAAAGAGGAAATTGGAAGCTGCATTAATGAAATACCGCAGCATTTATGCAAAAAGGTCATTGAAAATTTCATTAAAAGATCGCGTGTGTGCCAGCAAAGCCGCGGCGGCCATCTGCACGATATATTGATCCATACATAACCTCATTCTGTCTACTTTACGATATAATAAAGTTTCACGACTTTTTTTTTGAATATCTGTGTTTTATTTAAAATTTTAAAAATTGCTTTCTGGTTGGGACACCCGATATATAAAAAAGGATGTGTGTATGTATGTAACATATAGATTCCAAAACGGCTGGGCCGATTTTGATGAAATTTTTAGGGAGTCTTTAGAATATTTAGGCGTGTGGGCGGAGGGGCGTGGCAAAATCCCAATATTAACACCAACAATGACATACACATTTTTTTTATTTTTTTATTTTATTAATTTTTTTTTGAAAGCCGTTGTAATTTTTTTCAACACAAGATATTACACTCTTAAATCGGTTATGTAGTTCCGAAGATATTTACAAAAAACCTATGTTAATAATGATCCAATATCAAAATTTTAAAACTTTCAAAATAATGCATTTAAAAATCCGAGTTTTCAGTTTATTTACAAAAAATATTTGCATTATTTGATAACACAAGGTATTCCGCGCTTACTAATGTTTACTTAGGGCAAGAAACGCGGACCGGGTCAGCTAGTATTTTAAATAAAAAAAAACTATCAATAATTCTTTTTGGATTCAAAGATTTTTTAAAAATTTTTTTGATTAAGAATTCGTTAAAAACTCACCTTAAATACAGAAAGAATAAAAAAAATCTATTTTAAACTATTTCATGAAATTTCTTTAAAAATTATCACATAAAAAAAAAATTCCATAATTCTTTTTAAATAAAAAAATCCAGCAAAAATTTCCCATAAATAGAGAATTTATTGGAAATTATTTTTTAAAAATTTCTTTAAATAAGAAGAAAAATTTAAAAAATTTTTTTTAAATACAAAAATTTATTAAAATTTAATTTTACATTTATCGTAGTAAATTGTTTAATTATTTATAGAATTTATAAGGTTTGTTGCTATTCATGGACCATGTTATTGTTAATTTTTTTTCTTACTTTTATTCTAAGTTAATTATAAAGGCTGGGTGGGAAGCCAAAGGGGATTAAATTGAATTATAGAATTAGCAAATAAAATCATTTTATTATTATTTTATGATTAAATTTTTATTTGGATTGTTGATGTAAAGTAATATGTAATAATAAAATAAATATATTGAATAAAAAAAAAATAATAATAAAAAACTTTTTTTATTAATTAATTTCATTGTTAAATTAAGTAATTTATCAAAAAATTAATAAAATAAAATCATTTACATAAAAAAATTAATTTTCAATACTTTTTAGAATTTTTTTTCGAAAAGAATATTTAACGAAATAATTGGGAATGCCTGCCCTAGCGACGTTTGGTGACTGTATTAATATCCAAGACACATTTTATTTGTTATTTTCGTCGTAGTTGTTAGTGTTTGCTTCCATTAACGGTTGAATTAATTGCGTGTGAAATTTAAAATGCGTCAACGTTTAGTCAAAAAAGTTCACTGAACTAAAGAGTATTTAACAATCTTCCATTGTATAACAATAAATGACAATAATAATTTCATAGTTAAAGAAAACTTTGATTTATAGTTATTTTTAATGACTTCAAAAATCATCTTTCGCATTTAGTTGCTAACATAAAGAAATCTAACAAGTGGTAGCATATCTAAGCCAGTAGTAACTAATAGTTTTAAACAGTTAATTTCCTCCTCTGTACAAAAATTGCATGCTTGACTAAACAAACAAGAATGTTGTGTGTCTGACTACAATAATTATTCTTACAGTTTTTCATTTTTCTATAACGATGTCTATATGGATTTATTTGCTATTTAACCTACAATAAGTATAATTGATACACAGTTGTGTGTGTGCGAGTGTGTGTGCTTGTGTGAGTAAATAAAAATAGTCATAGAACCGCATAATAAAACAGTTATTTGTAAATTTTTTATCTTTCCTCGACTTATATATGTTACATTTATATTTAGTGGTAATATTAGGCTGTAAACCAGTTGATCCTAAAGTCTTGCGATTTCATTAAATATTTATTTTCTTTTAATTTATATTAACTTTGCAAAAAAAAGGCTAAAATAAATAAGAAAATAAATGAAAACCTAGTTATTTTTATTGAACTAACCTATTTCTGAGACCTCTTTACTGCAACAACAAGAACAACAACAACAACAAAAATCCTACATTTTACACACAAATTCTTTTGTATATGAAAATTGTAAAGAACGGAATTTAATGCAAGCAACAGCAATATAAAATATTAATGAAATTCAGCCAACAATGGGTGTGTAAGACATATCAAAAGACTTAAGCAACGAACTTGTTTGCTATACTCACGTAATTCAACTGGTGTGTGTGTGTGTTTTTATTTTTGTGGTGTATAAATGTATTGTTTTGAATGTAGAATTCTTTTGATTTTTAAATTTTTTTAGGGTTTCTCTTTTTCGCTTCGCTTAAGTCATTTCTTGTTTAAGTTTATAATTTATTTACTGCTCATCTCGTTTTGTATTCATACTTATTGGTTTAAATAATTATTAAAATTTACCTAGAAATTGATTTTTTTAATTAAAAATTGAAACTGAGAATAAAAAATTTTTATAAATACTTGTGGTTACAAAACCTTAAGAAAAAAGTTCATGTTATTTATTAGGCAATACTTAACGATGTACAATAGAGATTTTGATTTACTAAACTTTTTAATGATTTTTAAATATATATTTTAAATTAAAGTTTTTTTTAATTGTTTATATAAATATAAAGATCAGGAAAATTAGGTGATGTTTTTGCAATCTCAAGCATATTTCATAGAGAATAAATTTTTTTTGATAATTTGAATTGACCAAAAAGAAACTTTTAATTTCAATTACAGGAAACATAATAAAACTGGATTGCAATAAAATTAAGAGTTATTAAACCCTTAAAATATTTTTCTAAAGAAATAAAAAATATATTTAATTTCTAATAAAATTTAGCCCAATGTTTATTAAACTTGGTAGCCTCAATTCAATAGCTGATCGCCAGCTTGATCTTTCTATATGTCACAATTTCAAACATTCTCTCTCTCTCTTCTCTTTTAATTTACAACTGTCAAACTTTATATAATTACACCAGGATATATATTTTCTTAATATTTAAGTACTAAAGTTATAGTATAATGAATTGTTGAATGTTTTAAGCCCGTTTAAGCAGCCAAAATTGGCGAATTATCTTTATAATTGTCAAAATAATATTACTCTTCTTAAATAAAAATAACTTTGGAATTATAAACAACATTTATACAAAATTTAAGAATTAAAAATTTAAAAAAATTTTTTATTTATAAATATAATTCAGCTCGAGAGGGATTTGCTTAGATTTTTTTTAAATACTGAAGTAATTTTTTTTTAAATTTTCATTTAGTTTTAATTAAAAAACAACTAAACATTGACTAAAAATTTATGTTCATTTTTATAAAACAGCAATTAATACCATGAAAAAATATATAATTTAACTGAGCTTAAATTATCTGGTAGTTTTTTTTAAGAGCTTCAAGAAATTTTAATAATGCACCCACAATATACTAAAATAAGCTTAAGGTTTCAGTTTACATATTAAGGTGATAAATTCACGGAGACTGCAATCTAAGGGGTAGTGCCATAAAAAGGACTCTAGAGTAAAATCAAATTCAAATCAGGATTGATTTATTCGGTTATACATTTGGTACACTCGGCGTTATTGACAAATTTCTCGAGATATTTAATGAACCGGGTTTCAAGACCTTAGCATATGTAAAACATTTAGTTGTCTCAACATGGTATCGAAACTTATGCATCAGGCCTGAACTTTATTCCTACTTTAGGGTCAGCAGCTTAACTGTGAACCCAATGAAAACTGGAAAAGAAACTGAAAAACTCGATGTATCAGATGTAGTAACTTGTCAATTTTACTACATGAAGGATGGAAGCACAAAACACGTTCTCTGCATTAATCTAGCAGTTTTCAGTAGGAGATTACGTTTTCTAGAGTGTGAAATTGGGAATTCATTGTTGCGTAGGGTAGTGAGGTGCTCAAATTATATAATAATAATTAAACTAATGCTTTATTCAACTTATGTTATTATACATATCGCCATGTGTTTTCAAAAAAATTATAAAAAAATCACTCCTACAAAAAAAAAACCCCGAAGTGCAAGGCTAAAATTTCCTAAAACAAATATATAACATAAGCCTTTCAATAAAAAATTAAAAAAAAAAAAACAAAACATAAATTTTGAAAATAATATCTAAATGATCTCAAAATATTCATACACATTAAAATGAGAAGTTGGTTATAATAGAAAAACCAATTCCACTTTTCGTTGTAATTTTATAACTCAAGAACGGGTTCATCTATCCAAACTAAATGTTTAGGCTTTGTTTGGACTATTTTGTAGTTAGTTTATGTGAAGTTTGCAATAAATCCATCGAGCGGTTTACGGGTAAAAAGGGTAAAATAGGTAACTTAGTGTCCCCGGGCTTAATAAAGATATCACAAAAATTCAGAAAGGACAAAAGAGCCTGTTAAAAATAATTCGATAGGTGTCCGGTATTTTTTGAAAAATTTGAGGAACGGGTAAAAAGTACTAAAATTCGTACTTTTTGAACAGTATTTATCTTTGATAGGGATAGAAATAGAAAAAAAGTAAAAACGTAGTTTTATTTTCCTTAAAACAATCTATAATGATACGTAGCGAAGCACGTACCGGGCGGCTGGTTTGTTATAATATTATCTTTTTTTCATTCAAAATTTCCTCTTATATAATTTTTATTTGCTGATTACTTTCAATGTTTTTTTTAGTAAAAAATTTATATATCATTTAACTATAAAAGAAAAAAAACTTTTCCTTTAACTATTTTTTTTAACTGACTTAAATCTTTTTTTTAAGTCCTTAAAGGCGTAAATTTTATATCTCTGCAAATAATAAACTTGATTTTTGCTTAAAACACTACATAATAAAAAATAAAATATAAGTTACATAATTTTCCATGTTAGATTGCGTTTGGCTTTTCCCGAAAAATTTTTTAAATTTATTGTAACTTAGGGCGTTATTAAAATAACATGTAGATCTAAAGAATATTAATAAAAATAAATTTTTCAGCTAAGCTTAAAGTAAATTCTGCAAATATTTAAGCAGGAAAAATAAATAAATAAACTAATTCAGATAATAAACCGACTTCAGCAAGTTTTTATTTACTATTATAAACAATTTAAGATTGTGTGCTTGAGTATTTTGAAATAGACTTAGAAATTTTTAATACAGCTTAAAATTTAAACAAAAGCAATCTTTTAAAACTAGATCAGAATTTTTTGAATATTTAAAATAAAATTAAATATAAATTAAGATATTCAGCTTAGATCAGTAGTAATTCAGCTAAGCTCAGAAGAAATTCCGCTAAAATAATTTAATAGTAAATTTAAAACATGCTTAAGTTTTAGTTTAAAATCATGCCTAAAATTTAGACTTTTTTTAAATCATGTTTTAATGATATTTTTAAAAAATTTGCTACAAAGTCAGAAAATCTAACTAAGCTAAGCAACATTTATACTTAACTTTTTAGTCATACAAGCATTAATAAAAAAATTCTATTAAAAACTTTTTAAGCACCTAAAATTTCTTATTTAGGAATTTTGTCAAGAAAATCTTCTTTCTAGAAATTCACTACTTAATCGCACAACACTGCGTTTTAAAATTTATTGTACATTATTAAAAAGAAAAATTATAAAAAAACACATACAACTGGTTTGAAGCATTAAAAATAAGATAATAACAACAGCAACAATATTGTGGTATTTTTTTTTAAAGTTTCATTGCATGTTTTATTTATACACTTTAACAAATCTACAAACATTAAATGTATGTACATATTTACACACACTTACTTACTTACTAACTTGGCTATTTACTCAGTTAAATACATTTGCTTACATATGTACACAAGTAAGTAGAAATGTATATTTACATTAAAACGCCAACAACAACTTTATGTATGTTTGTTTATAAAGGTGTGCAAGTTACTAGCAACAACAACAACAAGTAAAACAAGTGTTGCAAGTGCTTAAAGCATTAAAAAAATACAAAAAAGAAGCAGAAAAAACCGTTAAAAAATCTAGTTGATTTAGTTTAAAACTTAACTCGAGTATAATTTTTTTAAATAAATAAAAGTCATATTAAACTGAATAGCAAATAAAATAATATTAATAAAAAAACTAAGCAATTTTATTTGGAAAAAAATATTATTATTTGCATAAAAAGCTGAAGGTAGAATTGGTCAGACTTGTTCCCCTTGAAATGGAGGGTGGTTGGATCAAAAATCATTGCACTAGTATTGAGTTTAAATTGAAACGAATTATGTGAGTTTAAGGGGAGTATGAAAAGTAAAATAAAACATAAATTTATTCGCATCTGTATAACGTTGTTTTTGTATGTATATGTTTGTGAAGGTATATGTGTAGTTATGCATTGTAAATACCTAAGTTTGTAATTTTAAGCAATTCCAAGTAAGAGTAAATTGTTTGTCTGATTGATTTGTAATACAATATAGGGTTTGTATGTGCATAAATACAGGCAAACCCAAACACATTGTAATTAAATGAGTTTCGATTTTATCATATAAATATGAATTAAAATTTTAAGGACTGGTAACAATTTAACTAGGTGAAAGTGAACTTTATTTTTATTTGTTTTTTATTAAATCAAATTAATTAATCGAATTAATATATAAAACTTTTAAAATACTAAACGACTAGGGTTTTCTATTTAACACTTTATTAGGTAGGTCGGTAGGTAGGTAGAAAAGGCTGGTGCAAAGTTACCCTCACGCCCTCACCCGTAGACCATTACGGTCCATTGTGACGCCTTAATATAGAAATAAAGAAAAGAATAGAATTAGAATAGAAATAGTTACAGTAGAAGAGAAAGAGAAGTAGACCAGTCAGGAGTCACTTTCGGGAATCAAACCCGCAACCCCTAAACTAGCAGACCAGCACACTACTGACTAGTCCACCGGGGCACCCTATACTTTAACACTTTATTAACAAATGAGCGATGTCGGGTAGAATTTTTTTTATCATAATCTATATCATCTTAACCATCTACACTTTACCGCACTTAATTTTAAAAATATTCTCGCAATGTGTTGTAGCTTTGTAGCTTTTACAGTATTAATTTCCGTACCCATAAAGTATATATTTTCTGAAGGAGTTGAGCAATGTCCGTCTGTTCATGTGTTGGCTGAAATTAATTTTTTTACAGCTCCCATTTGTTGCACAGATCTGTATGTGGTATCAGTCTTTATAAATATTCAGGAATGAATCGCTATTGAAATCCAGCACATTCATCAAACTGGTGACTAATCGGCAAAGTTAAAGGCAAAAATAATTTGAAAATGTTTATAGATATTTTTTTTAAATATATCAAGTTAGTAAAGCTCCTAGCTATGTTTTAAACCTGCTAAAGACATCAAATAACAAGCCGTAGTCTCGAAAATTTTTACTGATAAAAAGTGACAAATCGATTTGAAATTAACTGAAATATAAGCACAAAAATGCAATTGCTTTGGTGTTTTTCCTAAAATTTACGAATGGTAATCGAATTTTTTAGTTTTCAAAAATTCAAGAGTATCGATATATGTTTGAAAAAGGGTCTTGACTAGCAGAATATAATACACTTTGAAAAGCTTAAAATTCATGATGGCTGTCACTACAAAATGGCGTACAATTAATTTATGTATGGGTCAAATCTAATAAAGAAAAATGTACCCACTTCAACTCCTTTAATAGTGGTATTAAACGAAAGGGCTCGATTAGTAGAATACCATGCTAATTACGTAAAAATTCAAAATCAAAAATAGTCAGATAAAATTAAGCGAAATCTAGGCTGAGCTACGACTTAAATGGTATGTAATGGTGAAGGTAAGGTAAGGCCAAATTAGGTCTCTTAATTGTTTTTATTATGATTTTACAAAAACAACAGTTGTAACACTGGGTAGGAACTGGCTTTTTACTGGATGAATCCGGCCCGTATTGCTGGTCCCAAAAATATTTTTATATTGTACTCGTTTATATATAAATTCTGATATTGCTGTTAGTGGAAAGTAATATTTTAATTTTCGGACTGTAGTTTCTTTTATATTTTTCCTTCTGTCTTGTCCATATATGCACTAATTCTTATCGAATTTCTAGTACCATTTTAAACACCATCTTATTTTCAATTATTTATTATTCAATTATTATTAATGAATTATTAAATCGGAATAAAATATATTCTATATGTTAACTTAGGGACGGATGTACCTTCAAAACTAATTTTTACAAAATCTCTCGGGTAATTTTTAAGTCAGTTAAGTTCAGAAATAGACGCAAACTAGGGTTTTTTTCGCAAATATTTGTTTCCCGGGAATGCGAAATTTATTTTTTAATTTTCCGGGATCCCGGGATCCCGCAGCAAAATAAATAAGAAGTAAATTTGTTTTTTATTAATAAAAAACTTTTTATATAAAAGAACAAAAATAGTCTATAATGTAAAAGAAACACTTCAAAACTATAAAAATTAATAAAGAAACTTGAATTTAAAATATAAATTGAGTAAAAATATTTTTTGTTGAAAAAAAAATCAAATATGAGAACAAATAACAAAAATACAGGTGCTTCAGCTATAATATCAAAAATAAAATCATTAGAATTGAATTTCAAAAAAATGTATGTAAATACAATGTATAATTAAAAAAATATAACGTAACAATTTTTAACGAAAATAATCTTTTTATATGCTCAAAGCGTTTATTGACGGGTCAGAAAGTTTATTTCTGATTTTATTGACAAATTGCCCTGTTACAGAAAACACTCGTTCACTTTCTATACACGCAAAGAAAAACCATGGTTACGACATGATCACGACGGTCATATTATTTTTTCTAAAACAATATTTGGTTGTCAAAAACAAGTAATAGTTATTTTTGTTCCATTTCATCATATATTTTGTCACGATAATCAAGCATTTGTTTGAATTGTATCATTTAATGTCTACTTTTCGTAAAAATTTCAAAATGGTTATCATTTAAAAATAGTATGATTTAAAAAAATTAATTTGACAAAAATAACATTATATTCAAAATCACTAAAAATTACAAATAATCATTAAATAATAAGTGAGACAACACTATGATTACAAAATTATCAAGCTATGATTTTTTTTTTTTTAATAATAATTTGATTTCAATTGTTCTTCTTCTTGCTGAATAAATTTTTATTATTTTAAAAGATTGAGATGTCAAAAAAAGGAACAAGAATTTTGAAAAATTAAAGAAAATTTAAAAATAAACGTGAAAATGTAAAAAAATATTGGTAAAAAAATGCAATTAAATTGGTAAGTACAATCAATATGTGTATGTTACAGCAAAAGACAATAATTTGCCGTAAAAAAGCAAAGATTGTCGATTTTAATTGTAGTCATAAATATGATTATTGAATGATACTTTAATTAAACAAAATAATGATAACTGGTAACCATTATATTTTTAACCATAATCATACAATTCAATCATAGTATGTTGCTCTTCGATTATGGTTACCACAACAATATTTTTTCTTTGCGTGTAGATGTTAGACGAATAGTTAAAAGTGAATTTAACAAATATACAATATTATGTGTTTTTTGACCACTTCCCTCAAACAATTTTTTTGGGCTGAGTTTCTTTTAATTTTTATCTTAAAAAGTATATCAAATTATTTGTAAAAATATTTTTAAATGTTAAAGTTAAAAAAAAACCTCAAAAAAATTTTTTTATGAAAAAGAAATGTCACAATATAAATATCTGCTTTCGAATCGTAGCAACCTTTTATATTTCACGGGATCCCGAGAAAACGGAAAGATTAAATACCTCAAATTCGCGGAAATTCTTGGGATGGGAACTCCCGGGAAAAAACCCTAACCCAATTCCTATAAGATAATTTTTTTTATATCGTTTTTTATGTAAACCGCCATTAAAATGTTTTAAATGTATTTCATGTATAGACACAGTTTTTGTTACAATGCTATCTTTTTGTAAAGATGATAAATGTGATAAAATTAAACGAGATTTTGCTGGGTGTATATTTACCGTTATACTAAGCTCTACGTTTTCGTTAAATGCGAGATGTCTTAAAAACAAATTTTATTACTTTTTTTTGTGTCTACTAAATTAAAAGAGTTTTTACAAATTGTTTTCCAGAACGAAGCACTCTGTTTAAAATATTTTTTTTTTAAATTTATCAATATTCCCTTACGTTTATTTTAAAAAAAATCTGTGCTGACTGGTGGCAATCCTTAGATTACAACAAGTGTTTATGAATGTGTTTATGTTGGGTGTTTTTATGAAAGTGCTTGTTGCAAAATTTTTACTGATTTGTAAATAATTATTATTGTAAATATAATTTACAGTATTTCCATGTACGTTTTAAAAGTAATAGTGAATATTTAAAAAAACAAAAAAAAAATTACAAACACTTACCATTTGGACATGAAAAAACATCGTCAGCAGCTTTTACTTTACGGCCAAATATCAAAAGTACACATATGAAAACGGACAGCCATTTTAAACTGGCCGCCGTCAAGCCTACCATGATCACAGTTTCTTTCAAATTTAAACCTTTTTTCTATACACGTATGTTTTCTATTTGCAATCGATCAATTGTAATATAACTGGAAATAAAAAGAAAAAAAAACAAGAAAATTTAAATAAAAATAAAAATAAAAATCAAAACTAGACATTTCAAGGAATATGTACGTTCAAACAAAAAATATATATATATTTTTTCAACGACTTGTTTTTTTGAATTGTAATATAATATCAAGATATATTCTTAAAAATTTAATTTGCAGTTTCATTCATTCATTCATTCAATTTTTGTTTATTTAGTGTGTTTGTGTGCGCGCCTAAATGATTCAATTGTTTGAGGAACTTAAACTTTTCTCATCTAAATCTAAGTCAAACGCGAAGGCTAAACAACAGTTAAACAATAGAATTTACATTTGTAAAACACAAATGTGTAAATACATGTGTATCTTTCTCATTTATGAGTAGACTTTTTTTTTATTGGAATCAAAAGTATCAAGTTTCAAAAACAATAGGAAATAAAATGTTTATTATAATTAAAATTTTCGTTAAATATAAAATCTATATGATGAAGTTAAATAAATACAAAATGTATTGTCATCTTTGAAGATTGATTGGATGAAATCGAAGGCCAATGATTTTTATATAAATTTTTATTTTTTCCAATAAATTTAGATTTTATTATAATTTTTCTAACAATAAACAGATTATTGTATTTTATTCAGAAATACAAATTTATTAATAAAGAATAAAGTTAGCAATAGTTTACACATAAAATGGAATTTTCGAAAAATATGCCGACAATGAAAAACTTATTTAAAGTTCTTAAATAGCATTTTTTTGTTTGTTCAATACGGCATCGTTAACAACAACTTTAAATTTTACGAAGCACTATGCACTGAATTTTGACAAAAGATCACCATCTTCGTGAGTACAAAGTTGAACTTACTTAGGAATTCAAACCAAAAAACAATGGAAAGTGCCGGAAATCCGTTCAAAGAGTAATGGACCAAGTGAAGTCTTTGCCAATTTTTTGAAAAAAATTCTTCTTCTCCAATGAAGCAAATATTTATCTGAATGAGCTCTTTAATACACAAAATTATCGAATTGGACTCAAAACAGTTCCATGAGAAGCAAATGCAACCACAACAAGCAACTGTCTGGTGTGGATTATCGTCAGGCGATGAGATTGAGCCTCACGTTTTTGAGGATAAAGCCAAGTTTGAAGTGACTGGGAACAGAATTCGTAACAGGAGCATGATAACGGAATTTTTGCAGCGTCAACTTTACGGCGTAAATCCGAACGACAGGTGGTTTCAGCAAAACGGTGCATCTGCCATACCGCGCAAAAAATAATACATTTTTTAACACGGTTTGCTGTTTGGTTTGATACGGTTTTTTGAAAAAATTATTTAAAAAAAAATGCTGATGTCAACTGGCCACCAAGATCATGCAATTTAATACCCTGCTATCTTTTTTGGGTTTTCTAAGATGTCGGACTTAAGCGAATAAACCACAAACAATTCCTGAGCTCAAATACGACATATAATGCGCCATTGGTGAGATACAGCCACATCTTTTTGAAAATGTTATGGTAAAATTCATAACGGAGTAATGGCCTGTCATCGAAGCCGAAGTTGCCATTTAACGGAATTTTTTTGTTTCATACTTAATCCGAACTTCTCTTCTATTCAGCTGATATCGTTATATTTGAATATGAACATTTTTTAAATATTATTTTCTTACTGCTGTATTCATAAAAAATAGTTTAGGTTTATCAAAGGCTTATTTGACAGATGTTGCAGAGAAATTTGTCAAATAAGCCCTAAATAAACTTAAAATATTTTTTATGAATACTGCACTTAATATATTTTTGAAATTTTGACAGAAAGAATTTTTTAAACAGTTAAACAAGTAATCACTTCCTAACAAGGCATATCCATAAGGTATATGCATCGCGGCAACAAACACAACAATAAAAAACACATGTATTTTGTTTTTGTATTTATGCCGGCACATGCCAAACAATTTTTTTTATTTTCTTCTTAAATTTGAATAAATTTTAAAAAGCTTTAAAGCGAAAACTTTTTATTCACGGTTTTGTATTTTTTAAATCGTTTTAAACCAACTGAAACTGCGAATTATTTATTGTATAATTAAATTAAAAAAATTAAGTTTGACAACTGCAGGCATGACTTTTAAAAAAGTTGGTAACGCTCAAGGCGAATTCATACAGATGAAATTATCAGCACATGATGATGGGAAACACAATGTCTAAATTTGTTGAATTCTCCTAGATTCTATTTATTAATACAGGAATTGAAAATTAGATTTTGGATTCCAAATTAAACATTTAACTTAATTGTGCATTTTTTGATAATGAATTTACCAAATTTATGTATATTTGTTGTTCTTACACCATTTATAATGTGCTTCACAAGCACATATCGTTTTTTAATAAAATTTTATTGAATTAAACATATAAAAACAACTTTTCCATCCTTGTTATACAAACTGCCCTTGAAAGAAAAAATCCCCTAAAAATTTGCTTTGTTGTATCAATTTGCCGTTGCATATACCTGTATGAATATGCTTTGGTAACGCTTATAAAATTTATATAAAAAAACAGTCAGCTGATTGGATACGAGTACCTTATGGATATGCCTTGCTTCCTAAGAAAACTTAGTAATACAATATTCTTTAACTTTTTAAAAAAAATTAAATTTTCTAATAAGATTTTGGTTTTTTTTCATATCATATTTATGTTAGAATTAAACACTTTTTCTTCATAGCCCTTGGACATTAAAAAAAAATATATATTGCGTCTTATACTTATAAGTGCACAAAAAAAATTCCAATAAATAATTGTTTTAAAAGACGCAGCCAATGCTGGTAATATTTAATTGTTAACTTCATTACACGTGGGAATTAAATAACGCACCTTACATTAGACATAGACATCTAACAAAGTAACCAACACACATACAAGTGTACTCGTATTACAGTCTTAAAGGTGTATGGACAATTTTGTTGTTGTTTTTAATGACAATAGAAATTAAAGCCAAAGAAACACACACAACATTTTAAAATGATGATGTTGATGATGATGTTAGAGACAGTATCAATGTGATTGCATTCAGTTAAATTCAAGAAAATAATAAAAGAAATAAAATTCCATACAATTGTCAGAGTACTTAGACATATTTGTAAGAAGAGTGAGTGAGTGAGTGAGTGTCTGATTAATATTTGTATTTTCTCTGTCAATAAATGTTTATGCCACTACTCAACACCATACTTCACAACAGCACACTTTCATATGAACTTTCACTTTAGCTTTAACCAAAGACGACAACACAGAAGAAGAAGAAGAAGAAATACCTGTATTCAGACATGGGTTTGTTTAAATACCCAGATGGTAAAGGTTTTTTTGTTGGGTTTCAGTAAATTTAGTGTTTTGTTTTTTCAAGTTGGTTTCTATATAGTTAAGCTTTATTATAAGCCTGCCTTGTGATCACCCTCTTGTAAACAAATTTCCCTGATAATGATACGAGTATTTGGCAGTGTGTTTTTTCTTGTCTTTACTGCTTATGCTTCTTTTGCTTTTAAATGAGTACAAAAAATGGCAGTTTTTTCCGAAATGCCAAACATTTTTGTTGTCGATTATTTTTCTTGTTTTATTGTTGTTGTTGCTGTTTATGTTTTTTTTCAATAAAAAATTTAAGCTGGCAATTTTTTTTGCTTATTCAAACTGGTTTTTGGTTGATTGTAGTTTCATTTTAGGTTTTGTTATATTTTCATATTTTTTTTTATACAAATTATTGAAATATCGGTGTAGGAGGTAGAGTGGTTTCATTGCAAGGTTTGTAACATTTTTGGTTTTTCAAGAGTTATAAAAAATTTAAATAAAATTAAGAATATTTTGCATAAATATGCAGTTTAATAACTCTATATTTCTACCTATAGATTTGACAAAATTGTATAAATAAAAAAAAATTAATAATCATGTTAAAGAAATCTTTGAAGTTAGGTAAAAAGGTGTTAAGTCAGAAACTGCAGTTTTTGTTTTATACCAAGCAAAATCAGAATATCAGAGTTATTGCTGAAAGAGCATGTCGATGGTTTAATATAAAAAAGGCGTAATTCGATTTTTTACTACTTTACAGAAGAAAGAAAAAACTGAATAAAATTTAAAAGAATACATTGAGTTGGAGGTGTTTTATTTGGCCATTAATCCGTTATTTTCAACCATAGCTCACTTAATTTTTTATGGATGATGTGTATGTATGTGAACTAAGAGAAAACATTAAAAACTCGTTTTGGTTAAAAATCAAGATACGTCCTTTTTATATTAAGCCATCGATATGATTATACGATTGGTAGCACTTGTGCTAAATTTAGGTTAGTAATACCAAAGACAAGAGAAAAATTCAATCAAAAAGCCAAACTGCATTAATTGTACTTAAGACCTTTATGGCTAACGTCAAAGAAAAAAATTTATTTTACAAAAAAGTATACAAGTGCGTTTTTAAATTTAATTTAAAATAATACTTTGATTTCACTCAGTATTTAATATAGTTCTTTTAGACCAACATAAACTTAAACGCTATTGTAATTCTCAGAGTAATCTAGAAGTTGTATCTTCCTTTTAAAAAAGTTATTTACAACTGAAAAACTACGGCTCTTAAGGGTATGTAGACGGTGGCTTTATTATTACATATATACACCCAGAAAACAGAAAATCACATTTATTGCCAACCGAATGGTTCAGTTCCTGCCATCGAACTTTTCATTTGTGATTATAAAATTTCTACTCTAAGAATTATATTTTATTAGTGCTGACTACATATTTATATTCCGAAACGAAACTCTGTAGATACAACCCTAAAATTCTACTATCACAACTAAACTAAGCGATTGGCAACAATTGTGGTAGTCACAGCCGATACTGTTTTCTCTATGTAGTTGGAGTTAAAATGAGTTAAAACGTATTTGAATATAGTGGACGTGATATTACCCATACCAATGAGATATGTTTCATGACAATGTTTTAAAAACAGTTTGTGATGTTCAATTTTGATAAGACATTTTTTTCGAGTCCTCACAAAATTTTTTCCTAAATAAAAAAATATTTTAAAAAATCTTCTTTAAAATGAAATTATATTAAAAATTTTTCTAAAAATAAATTAATTAAAATTTTTGCTTTTTAAACAAAAAAAAAATATCTAAATACTTAGGGCCGTATTCATAAAAAATATTTTAGGTGTGTTGAAGGCTTATTTGACAAATTTCTCTACAACATTTGTCAAAAAAGCCTTTAATAAACCTGAAATATTTTTTATGAATACGGCCCATATTGTATAAAAGTTTTTTTTTTTCAAAAATTGGGTTCTCAAAATTTATTAATTTTTTTATATTAAAAAAAGTATTGAAATTCTTATTTTATAAAAAAAAATTATTTAAAATTATTTTTTTTTATTTATTTTTATATAAGACATCTTTTAAAATAAAAAAAAACATAAATTAACTTTCTCTTGAAAAAATTTAAAAACTGTATTCAGGCAAAAAAATTACACTGTGCAGCAAAAAAAAAAAGGAACAAAATTCTGAAAGTGAATTCTAAAAGAGAATTAAATTATACAAAATGTTAAGGTGAACCGTTATAGAAAAATATACGACTCTTAAATTTTTGTATGTCATATTTTCAGTAGAAAATATTTTTGAAAAATATTTTAACCCTCTAGCTCCCAAATGTAAGGGACATTTGTGCCATATTCTTTAAAAGGGAAAAAACATCCTTCAAACAAGGAAAAAACTGGTTAAAATTACCAACAAAATTTTTTTTATAAAGTCTAAAACAGTAAGCTTAAAATTCAATTTACATACAAAAAATAAGTTAAAATTTAAATTGAGTTTAAAGGTTAATATTGTACTTATTTAAAGTTGACATTATAATGTCATGAAAAAAACCAAATGTATGGGGTAAGTTTATGTCGTAACTCATAATAGAGAAGGTCTATTTATGACATTTATTTTTTAAAAGATGTTGCAAGCTATTATATATTTTATCTTGATTTTAGGGCTGGGCTATTTTCATCGTTATTGGACACTGCCCAGTATACTTTAGCCGAACAAAAATTTTTACTTTTGTTGTACAGTTCTTCAATACGAGCAAATGTCTAATTAAACTGTTTATACAACTGATGTTTAAAATTATTTAATTATTATTTATCGGAAATAATTTTTGAAAGAATATTCCTAAAAAGGGTTGCAATTTAATTTAATTTGAATTATAAAATTAAATAAAAGAATAAATAACCTTAAGCCAAAATAAAAATGATTCACAAAAAAAAATTCAAAATATATTATTTATGAAAGAATTCTAAAAATTTATTTTTATTGTCATATTAGCCTGTACCCGCAACTTTATCTCCAAAGTTATTGGGACAAAAGGTAGCCTTTATGTTATAATTCAGGTTGTTAACTGTCTCTGCGGAAAATTTAATTTCAATTCGTTTTGTAATTTTTTGCGTAATTTAGTAAAAATATCAAGATATTTAAATTTACAATAATTCATATTTGTTATAAAGGTTGGTTAAATTTTAAGGGCCGATATTGAATGTGGACCACACTTAAACGTCAAGATTTTTTCTGCATTTCATTTGATATTTTTCAATTTCAAACTAATTTAATTTGAATCATGAAAAGATACACAATCAAGCAACGCGTTAAAATTATTCAGGCTTCTTATAAATATGAGCTATTCAATTAAAAAGCATTTCGTGTACTTCGTGATTCTTTTGGTCAACATAATCGTTTAAATTCGTCCACAACCGGGAAAATTGTGAAAAATATTAAAATTTCAGCAAAACAGGTCTGTGTGAAATGTAAAAACATTTGTGAATGCCTTTTTAGTTCGTTGAACGTAAAACATTGTTGTTTTTCGCGATAGTGTGGCAAAAGACCAGTCAACCTCGACTCATCAACGTGCCCAAAAATTTAACATCAACATTGTCATTTAAAATTTGAACCATCGGATGGAGGTGTGCTGTCGAGGTCGCAGCGGCCATTTGGCCGATATTTTGTTCCATACATAATTGAACCATACCAATATTATCATAATAAAAAAAATGACAATAATTTCCTTAATAATTTGTGTTTTATTAAAGATCAACATCGGCCCTTAAAATTTATATTAATTAAGTGCCGTTAAGCTATTTTTAAATGATTGAGTAACAAACAACGAAACATCTTAACATTCACATTTTTTATATTAGTAGGATAAACATATAGTTCATAGATTATTCTAGATTAATTAGAAATTTTAAAGAAAAAATTTTAATATTTTTTTAATGTATTTTATTAAGGGTCTTTCAAACTCATATAGACCTTTTGATATTTTTTTACTGTCTTGTAGTCTTCATATGTCTTAAATAAGAATTGAACTTTTTTGTATTTTTTTAACAAACAATTTTGAAAAATTAATAGGGATATATAGTGGTATGTGTGTATAAATTTAAACTCCAAATTAAGTTGTATAATTAAAAGAAAAAAAAAAAAAACAACTGAAAAAAAGTTAAATCATCAATGAAGGCCACACGAGTTCATCATAAAGATTCAACAAAATAAAAAAAATAAAAAAAGAAACAACAACTACAACTTAATTGGGTTAATAATATTTTAACACTGTGTGAACTTTTTACACCTTAAAAAAAAGTTAAACACGAAATAATAGTTTTATAGACCCTGTGGTCGAAAGTGTTAGATATAAGGAGGATGTTGTAATTAAACATTTTAACATGAAATTTTTAACATTTAATAAGTCGAAATTATAGAAGAAAAAAAAAATGCTACTCATATTGACACACTGTACGTTTAAGGCAAACAAAAGACTTAGCACACATACTTTATATTTGTATGCAATTTCTTGTTTTTTTTTGGTTTTACTGAATTTTAATTTAATATTAATAATCATAAAAATTTTTATATTTTATATAAAAAATGACTAAGAGTCTGCTGGCTTTAAATTTAAACTTAAGTAACTGGTTTTTGAGTTTTTAACTTGTCTTGAAAACGTTGGATTTCTAGTCTTTTTAACCCGTACAATAAAACCGCTTTAAACCGCAGCTGCCAATAACATCGAATAAGAAAAGAAACACTTGTGCTGACATTTTGCTGAAGTCATTGTTAAGTTATTTCGTTCATTTATTAACTATTTATTAGATCTTTGTTGTTGTTTCTTATTATTTGCAGTTTGAAATTATACTATTAAGTATAAAAGAACAAAAATATATATTATTTGGAAGGTTGTATGATTTATACAAAAGAAACTAGTTTTTGTTTAATAATTGTTTTTTCTATTAAAGATTTTATGTAAATTTATAAAAAAATGCTATAAGAAACTACAATATAGATGAAAAAAGAATAAATTTTTTCAACGGATATATGACCTAGAGTCTGTTTTTGTAAAAGAGTTACATGTAATTTTTTTATTCGATTAAAATAACAAAATCAATTTAAGAACTTTAATTTAGTTTGAAATTTGCACTTGTCTTAATATACTTTAAATAGTTTTTTTTTGGAAATTTTATCTCTTCAAGCCAGTTTTAGATGCAATTATTCCAAGAATTTAATATTAAAACTGACATACATTTAAAAAAATCTTTTGGCCAAATATTTAAGTATTTAAAATCAATAAGTTTTATACAAAGAATATTATTAAATACTGGCATAAGAATTATGCTTGTTATAATATAAAAATTATAATTTTTAAATAAGTGATATTAATATAGAGTGATTTAAAACAAAAACATAGTCAAAAAATTAATACTTATGTTTATAATTTGGAATCCATTTTAAGAAAAGTTTTTGTGAAAAGTGTGAAATAAAATTTATTTTGAACTGATTTTAAATTATACACTCAAAAAAAGACATATACTAAAATTTAAGAAAAAGATTTACTTAAAATTAGTCCATATATTTTATAGGCTTAAGTAAGTTTTTATTAAAACTAAGGAAATTTTATTTGAATTTAATAAAAAAATTCTAAATTTGAGTAAAAAAAAAAATTAATGTACTTGTAATTAGTTCATAATTTTCCTTAGCAAAATTGTTGCATTTTAGGAAAATATTACTAATCGCAAGAATTTAGAAAATTTTTCCTAAGTTTGAGAAAAGTTCATCATTGAGCTTTGTAATTTAAATTTTAGTTCAAAAAAATGGATTTAGTAAAAGATTTACTGCCAATTAGTTAAAAAAATTTAACATACTCAAAATTTGTAAATAATTGGCTTTGACTTAAGTTCGTATTTTTCCTTAACTTTTGGAAAATGTTATTGTATTTTAGGAAAAATTTCCTATAACTATATTTTAAGTTCT
Source organism: Phyto melanocephala (assembly GCA_941918925.1). NCBI lineage: Eukaryota > Metazoa > Arthropoda > Insecta > Diptera > Rhinophoridae > Phyto > Phyto melanocephala. The sequence goes on from OW799236.1 coordinate 2,717,972, forward strand.
TTGTTTATCAGCTTTTAATAAAAACTATCTAAAATCTAGTTCAGATAAATAAAAAAGCAAAACAATATTTCATTTCCCATTATTTAATAAAATTTTGTTCACTTTTTAGAATGTAACGTCCTCAAATTTATGAAAATTTTACTTTCAAAGAATTTGACAATGCAAAATGGCTAGTTGTTCAAATTTGTTGAATTTGATTACGTAATTAATTAAATAATATTTAAAATCTTTACTTATTTACTGAAAATTTTACTTATATTTAGAATGAATATTTTCTATAAATAAGCATGTCATTGTCCTACAATTCTGGAAATTATATTAAAAAAAAGTTGACACTACTACATAGAAGATAATGTTGACTATTAACATAAAATGGTTGCATTAAACCAACGAATTTCTTTTAATGTCAAAATCTCATACATTAATTTGCTTCTCTCACTATTTTGAAACATCAAACTTCATATATAAAAAAGTTTAACGGGAAATTATCTCTTACGTGCAACTATCCTATTTAACTACATCACGCATTAAACGAAGAAGAGAAAGAGATCAGTTACAACCCTACAAGAAATAAATGACTGAAACTAGCACATACAAAATGTTTGCACTAACACTATTGTAGCAATTTAATATATAATTCCTGCTACAGGAAAAATAATGCGTATGTAAGAGTGTAAAAGTTCATTATTTTTCTGAGTGTATGAATAGGTAAACGTTTAAAAATAATTTGAAAAATATAGCTTTTTAGTATGTAGACTCATAGGAGCAAAACTTATGCTTTTTACAGTATAACAGGTGTTGTTTTATAGTTTTTAGTTTAGAAATTCAGGAAATTGACAAAAATGAATTTGTATGACATTCTGTTATGCTTAATTAAGTTTTTTTTATTTATTATGTATTTACAAATTTATAATATTTTTATATATTGCTTTAGTAGTTTCAAAGCCAGTCTTTGATGCGTTTTTGGCTAATAGCAGTTGACATCACTGCTTTAAACTTTAAAAGACATTTTTTGTCTTATTTATCTAGTCATTAATGTTAATCTTATTTATATATATTCAACATTAAAAATGTTTTCTGTTTTATACTTTTCCAAGTCTTTAATATTCATCTTATTTTCGTTTTACAAAAAACTATAGAAAGTTTTGTTTGTTTTTTTTGTCGTTATAAAACCAAAACCAATTTCTATTCTTTTATGGGAATTTCATTGTGACTCTTTCAAACGTTTAGTAAAATTTAAACTAAAAAAATATCTAATAAAAGAAGAATGTGTTAATGATGAAAGTTAAATTTGAGAAATTTATTTAAAAAATTTCTAAAATAAAAAATAAAAAACATTCAACAAATTATTTCATTTTATTTCTAAACGATTGGAGACATGAGAAACAAGAAAGAAAAACATGTATGGATAAGAATGCTTAAAGCGATCAAGACCAAACATTTTACACTCTACTCCCATATTTCAAAACCATGTAATAATTGTCGGCATTAAAACTGGATTTAGTGTTGTGTTTTTATCAAAATTTTGATCCAAATAATTGATTTATTTATTAAAGTCTAAAGAACAATATTCCTTATGTACTAATGAAAAATAAAATAAATAAATATATTTAGTAATATAAATCATAAAAAATAAATTAAATTTAAAAATAGAAAAAAAATATATATAAGTATGACAGCGCATAGAGAAAGGGATCTAAGGGTAAAAAGAAATAATTTGCACTTTTTTTTTCTTTTTGATGTGGACAACATCGAATGAGACCGATCCCATTCCCCAAAAGTGTTCCCTTCCAGAGATATGCGCGTTTTATAAAAGTGAATTCGACGATTCTAAGCGCAAATAGAAAGGGACCTAACGTTAAAATTTATTTAAAAAATTTATTTATTTTCATTTTTTCCCCTACTAAATTAACAAAATAACTTGTTTTTACGAAACTACAAAAAAATTATTTTTTTCCTAATGAACAATTTAAAAAAAAAAGAAAAATCATTTAGTCTTTAAAATGCCTCTCCTCAACAAAACCTGTTTTTACCCTTAGGTCCCTTTCTCTATGCGCTGTAACATAAGTATGTATGTATAACATTAATTTAAATTTTGCAAAAGAAAATTCTTAAAATTCAATGAATTAAAGTCTAGCAAATGGTTGTTTTTAATAAAATAATATAATTTAATGATCTAATTAATGGACCATTAAGTATATAATTTTGATGGTGTAAACCAACAAAAAACTAATATCTATGACGGTACATAAAATAAAAGTTTTTCTAAAAGATCTGGACAATCAATATTACTATTCAATATATAAAAAATAAGTAGTATTGACTGAATCTTACGTATTTTCTTTAAAGAAATCATACCCAAGATGTAAACAACGGGTTTCATAAATTGGTAGCGGATGAATATAATTTAAATTTTTTTTGATATGTATTTTGACATTTTTTATTTTTGGGAAAGTAATAAATTTTTTTTGAAAAACTTCCAAATTGAGTTAATTAAAATTTAATATTTGTGTTTATAGGCATTTAAAAGCAATTACCAACTGATCATCATACAATTTCGTAAGGTTGTTCATTTGTGTTAAATATTAGCTAGAAACATTTTTTTAAATGTTTTATCATCATAACAGGTCATTTTCAGATTTAAAGATTATATAGAAGATATTAATCATATTCTAGAATTACCAGAAATTGATATGAAAAATTAATTTTTCTACGAAACTTACTTTTTTGTAAATTTTACCTCAACACAAGAGAGATCAATTATTTAAATATTTTTTTTAAATATTTTTTTATACATGTTAAATATTAAAACCTATTCAGCTAACTCGTTTTATTAAAATTTAGATTAAGAAAAACATTAAATTAGATTTTTATTAATATACAAATTTTATTAAAAGGAAAGCAAAACAGTTTGCAATTGTAAAAATAAAGAAAACTTTAATATTTAATTATAGAGTTGTTTCTATTACATTTAATACGCCTTAAGAAGGTTTAAAAAAATAAACTACCAACAAAAAAAGTGTTCAATTTCACTGCAATATTAACAAGATATTCTAAACATAACCATTATTTAAAGTAATTTTTAGATTTAACTCCGAAAAATTCATCAAAAACTATGAGATATTATAAACACTATCAATTATCTGCGACCCTCCGCCGTCAATAAAATAGACCAACACAGGACTCTGTACAGAAATTATTTGTTTTGTTGACATTCTTTTATTTATTTTTTTCGGAAATGTTACCAAGTTGTTAAACTAATATTGAGGGGGTAGCCTACATTAGTTTAGTTTCCATAAGTCGACCTATACCTTGATATGGAAAGTGGGCACTAAACGTTGAATTAAATTTGAGATAAAAATGATTCTCCTTCAATATCAAAATCAAAGCATGTGATTAATAAAAGCCTCTGAAAATTGTATCATTGAACATTTAAGCCACACAATTATCCTCATACAAAAGTGATAACAAACTCTAGAAGTTAGATAAGTAGGGTCGGCGTGATTGCCCGCAAGCTCTTAAGCCGATCACACATTAATTGCGATTGGAAATTTATTCATTGCAAGAGATAGAAAAGTATTCAAACTGCGAGTAAACTTACACTAAAATAAATACAAATAAAAACCGTAAAAAAATAAATTTTTAATGTGAATCTTATATATAACACTCTCGTGTCGTGGTGTTTGTGATTAAACTCCTCCGAAATGACTCGACCGATTTTCATGAAATTTTGAGTGCATATCAGGTAGGTCTGAGAATTGGTCAACATATATTTTGCATACCTCTCAACGCCACGTCTTTTTTTATGCCCCAGACTGCTGAACCGATCTTCTTGAAATTTTCACATAATATAACTAAGGCTCTGATATGATTAATAGAATACTTTTTTTACCACGCCTACTTTAACGCCCACTCTTTTTGTAAATTATGTACTTACATTGATATAGTTTTTAGTATTTTTTTTCAAATTATACACAATTTATAGTCCAGCCAATACAGAAATAAGCCTTTAAGAATCGGTTAAAATCTATTTTTCATACTCCTAAATATTTAGAGTGACTTACCCTTAGGGGACAATTTTACCTCACCTAAATAACGTAACGACTTTGATGAAATTTAAAACTAAGATAGATCTTCATACCGTATAACACATATGGTTTACGTTTTTTTTAATAAAAATATTTCATAGAAATAATTTATATAGCAAAACAACGTTTGCTGGGTAAGCTAGTATCTTAAATAATTTGGTTTATTCGATAATTAAAAAATTGTCTTTCTAAAAAAACTACATCAACCGAGTTAAAATACGAATGAAAACTATTTGAAAAAAATTGTTTGACATTACTCAAGGTACACACACAGAACTGATCAGTTTTGTTGTATATAAAAAAATACGAATTCTGGGGGCTGATTCTCTCATTCGTATACGAGCGAAATTATATTCGAATGTGCGAGTTTTCTTACTTTTGGGATTCTCTCATACGATATCGAGTGTCGACTGTCGAAATTGATGGCATTCGATAACGAGCTACATTTCGTATGCTACCTTGCGAGTATAAACTCGTTAACAAAAAAGCATTCGAGTTTACGTTTTAAATTATAAAAGTGAACAGAAAAAAATGTAAGATAAAAATTTATGAATTTTTTTTAAGTAAATTGTTATGTTTCTAGTCAAAGTTAACAAAAATAAATTATTCTCAAAAAGAGATCTTTGGGGATTTTTTGGCAAAGCACACAGATTTGGCAAAAAGCCTTTTTCCGAACAGTTCGCAAGGGAAAGCGAGGGCTAACCAACTTTTGGAGCAACTAGCCGCGAAACTTAATGCTTCTGGTCCACCAATAAAAGATGTGAAAATGTGGCGGAAAAATTGTTTTACTTTTAGTAATGATTTTTTTGTTTATTTATACGCTGATCAAAAACAACATGTAAAAAAGAAGTTTTCTTTTAATAAATCTTCACTCAAGCAGAGGAACAAATCTTGGCTGCTGCTGGCTCAGAAGTCGCTGTTTAGGGTCTGAAGACTGTGCAAAGCTTTGGATCAGTTTTAAAAACACAAGCAGAGCCAAAGTCAAACCTAAAACCTTTAGGTGATTAATTAAGTGTAATAGCACCTGTAGATCACAATAATGACTTGCCATGCACTTTTTCGTCTTTAGTCTCGGACAGTAACCACTCTCATGTATAGAAGATGATGATTTAGAAGAATCAGTGCCAGAAAATAGAATAATATACGGAGACATAAAAAATAGCGTAAAGAAAATGGAAACAAAAACTACTTTGCAAAAAAAAAAAATATGAGGACTACAGAGAACTACCAGAAGGAGATGCTAAAAAGATTAAATTCCCTTATAGTAATAAAAAAACAAGACCTCGAATTAAAACAAAGGAATGTCGAACTGGATATTCAGTTAATTGAAAAGAAAAAGAAAAGCCTACAGATTAAGGAAGAGGAGCAATACTTAGACAAACAAATTAAAGAAATAGAGTTGCAAATACGAAGAAAGGAGTTAGAAACACTTAATATAGGTATCGAAATGCAATACAAATAGCAATAAATCCCTATGTACATAAAATTTTTATAGGCTTTTATTTTTTTTAGTTTCAAAAAACATGAAAAAAAATAAGTTCTTTACAACACTGAACTAAAAACTCGATTCGTTTCGTATCGAGTAACATCATTAGAAAATTGTACGCTATCGAAATTAATTTCGATACGAGTTGTATTTCGATCACGAATGAGAGAATTAGCCCCCTGCTTTAAATATTTTTTTAAATGAAGTTTTGTTTTGTTTTAATAAAATGAATTCAGTCAAATTAAGCTTTCCGTTTACCTTATTAAATGTGCCCTGATATATCAATTAAATATTTTAAATAGGTTTATGAGTGTTAAATGTCTTCTACAGGTAGGTGTTTTAAGAATGTTAGGTCTTCTTATTAACCGATAATCGCAAAATTTGTTAAACCCATTTGTGTTTATACAAAATTTATTTTTGTTGGAGTTTTTACATTGCGTGCAATAAAGTGAAATTTTGATAAAAATCTTGTATGAATCGTTTAAATAAAAACAACAAAGTACCTTCTTTAGGCTATAAAGTTATATTGAAGAAATTTTATTAAAAAATATATTTGAGAAAAATATAATTGAAACCTTTACTTTAAGTCAAAATTTTAATGAAGAAACATTCCTGGTTAGACTCAGAACGTGATTCTATATTCATCCATGTACTTATAGGTGTTGGACAATTTTTGTTGTGTTTGAAAATAACTGGTGATACAGGGTATAAAAGCACAGTATGTATGAGATAAAAGTGAAAGTTCAAAGAAAATATTTTTTTGTTGTTATTCGGTGGAAAAAAAACTTTAAAGAATTTTAAATCAAATAAATAATACTTTTTTTTAATTTTCAAAAGGAACCAAAAATATCAATAAAATAATTATAAAAATAATAAGTTTGAGTAAATAAAATTAGAAAACAAAATATTTATGAAATAATTGCTCATTTAAGGTAGAAAAACATTTAAATTATTTAAAAGCAAAATGAAGTTGTCTTACAAATAAATTAAAAATATCATTAAAAATTTAAACTTTTTTTTAATTTTTAAAAATTTCGTTCATATTTAAGAGAATAATATTCAATATTAAAACTATCTAAAATTAAATAGTTAACAAATAACAAGAAAATTTTTATATATTTTTTTTAGTCAACAAACTTTTATTACACATTTGAGACATACTCTCTCTTTTCCACATAAAATTATGGAACTGCCTTTAAAAACATTGTGCTTGTTAAACTAGTAAAAGTAAAAGGAATATTTGTGGGTCTTAAACATGTTTTTCTTCTTCTTTAAATCAATTCGGCTTAGCTTTATGGCCATTATATATTGAAAAATCATATTAAATAAATTTAAATAACATAAACACACATGTCATATGCGCTTTATCACTGTTTTTAAAAAAACATTTTTTTTTGTTAAACAAATGAAAACTCAACAAAATTAATTTAAGAAAAAAAAAAAGAATTTTATTGCAAAATCATGTACATTTATGTTAAAATTCTTAAATTAATGAGTCACTACTTCAATATGAAGGTTTTAAAAAAAAACTTAGTATGATTTCACAATATTTTTTAATGAGTTTAAGAGATTACATTGCAATAACTAAAAAATAAAAAAAAAAACATTGTTTAGGTTTATTGAAGGCTTATTTGACAAATTTCTCTACAACATCTGTCAAATAAGCTTTTAATAAACCTAAAATATTTTTTATGAATACGGCCATTAGTCTATATTTAATAAAAAGTTAAAGTATTAAAATGTCGCCAACTTTATGTATGTGAAATAATGTGAATTTTTATTAAAAGGTGCGTGTAGTAGTGCTTGTCATATATAAATTAATATATTTAAATGTTAAAGGAATGTACATATGTATTGTAAGTATTTTTTTATTATTTCTTAAAATAATCAAATATGCAATAAGAAATGCGTTTAAAATTTGTAAAAAATTAAGAGATTTGTTACACATAAAAGTTTTTCTAGAGATGAGAAATGTTTGAAAGTTTTTTTTTTTTGTAGAGGAACCCATAAATATTTAAAACTCTATATATATTCCAGATATAAGCTTCTACGATCAAAAAAGAATTCTGATAATATCTCAACCCCCCAAGGGATGTTATTTTGGCAAAGAGTCCACGCCTTACAATTATTGCCAATCATATAAAGAAGTCGTATAGAAAGACGTTAAGAAGACGCACATGCCAATAAAGCGCTGTTCTAAGACAATATTACTAACAAAATTGATTTACAAAACTAGTAAAATTAAAAAAGTCAGTATGTTTATCATCAATTTAATAACTTAAAATATGGGATTCTGTACAAAAAATTTTTAAAATAAAAATTTTATCAACAGAGGATCTGCAGAAAAGTTTCCAAAAAAAAACTGTTTAAAAATTAAAAAAAAAAAAATAAACAAAAGAATTTCCTAAAATTTTGACATTTTTAAAACTATTTGTGAACTGTGATAACGATTCTAGTAAGTACCTACCTTTGCTGATATTTAGTTCAAATACTGTGAACAATAGTATTCCATTAAGATAATGAGTTGTAACGTAATAAGTTTGTAATTTGTTCTAAGTGCAGTACACGGTATCCTTGTGTAATTAGTAGAGAATATCCTTTAAGTGGTTTATGGCAACGTTTCTTATATAATTTCAAAATGTTATGTATGCGTTTCTTCTTTTAAATTATTTTGTTTTTCTTTAAAACATAAAATTTTAAACAAGTTTTTTATAAGTTTTTTTTTTGTTACTTTGTCGAGATTTTATAGTTTGAATTGTGCGTGTTTAGAGTTTTTAGAATTTTAATCAATTCCAAAATTTAAAATATCCTAAGCCACACCCTTTTAAATATATTTCAAAAGTCACGCAGCAAACAAAAAAATTTCGGACAAAAAAAAAAAACAAAAATAAAAAATAAAGAAACTAACAGATAAGGAACAACAAAATTATGCTAATTTATTGATGTATTTTGTCTTTAATTTTATTTTATATATTTTTTAAAGAAATCTTTTAAAAAAATCTAATGATATTTCATTTTTAACGTGTATTTTTATTGTTGTTCCCATTAATTATTGTGTGTGAGAGGAGTGCTAGACCTAAACGTAAGACTTAGGCAACAAACTTGTTCTTTGAACACTTGGTTTGTGGTTGGAAATTTTGATTTTGTTTCTTCAATTCAATTTGAAAATATTTAGAAACTTTTTTTCTTTTAACATTACAAGACATACCAAGATTATAGTGACTGCATAGTTGTTGTTGCTGTTGTTGCTGTTGTTGCTTGTGGTCTTAAATGCATTTACTGTGTCTATCTGTTTGTTTGTTTTTTTGTTTGTTTGTATGTATGTTAGATTAGATATTGCCGTTTTATTTTACCAGTTTCTTCAATTCCTTTTACTGTTTCTTGTATTTGAATTTCTAGTACGTATGTTTTCTTGTAACGTATGTTTTGTTTTCTTAACCATATTTGTTCTCTATACCTGAAGCAGAGAAAGAAATAAGGAAAAAAAAAACATAAATTCCAAGCAACACTTGTTGAATTTACATTACAATTACAATTACTGTTGCAGTTGTTGCTTTTTGTGGCTTTTAAGATTTTCGCAAAATGGAGTTGCATTTAAATGCATAAAGTATGTATGTAGTTTTGTTGTATATTTAACAGATTTAAGCAATAATATTGAAAGCAACTCAAAAGAAATTTTTACTTATAGTTTGCTTAAGCTAACAACAACAAATTAAAAAAAAAAGTGGCACAATTCAAACTACATGTTTGTAAAACAACACTTAATATATAACTTGGTAATAATTTTTCTAGTATTTTTTCAAATTTAATATATTTTTTTGATAAAAGGTAATAATTTAGCAGTTTTCTTCACAAAATTCTGTTTTAAGAAAAAGTGTAATTTCTTTTTTCTTTAAATATTTCATAAACACACTCACAATTTTTCTTCTTCTATTTTTACACTTAACAACTCTCTAAAACACACTCTCTTTAATTTATTTTATTTAACACATACATATATCTAATTAATATGTAAATAATTATTTAAATAAATATATAGTTCTTATTATCCGTTAACTGTACCGTACCACACGAAGGCCAAACACTCACTAAAACTTGATTCAGTAAAGATCTTGCCAGCTACAATTCAGAGCCCCAAGTATCATGATTTTAGTTGCCAAAGTGGCATGGACAAGTTAACAGATATAGAAATAACAACAACAACAACAACGACAAAAATCAGCCACAAAATTAAAATGCCAAGAAGGCCAAGAAATAACAACAAAAGCAACTTTAAGCTTAAGTTCCAGTAAGATTTAGTAAGAAGAAGAAAAAAAATTAAGCACAAACACTCACTCACACATGCACACAAAAACTGTCTCTCATGCAGTTTTTACACACATAGAGATTAAGTTTTTTCTTTTAAGTTGGTTAAGGAATATTTTGTTTTTTTTTTCGATTTCTTTTTAGTTTCTTCTTTTCCAACCGGCTATTGTACAAATTGTGTTAAGTACCTTATTTTCTTAGTTTTTGTTTTCAATTTGAAACCTGCTTTCGCTAAATACGTGCATCACTAGCAACAGGTAAACAACGACTAAAGGTGTGTAGTTTCTTAATGTTCACAACAATCTACAAAGTCTTTAGATTGAATGCTACAGAGTTGGGAGACGAAATTAGTACTTTTTTAAGTACTCTTTTTAAAGTATTTTTATTTTACAATAATATTTAAATATTACAAAATCACTTAATTTGCCGAAAGTGATTATAAAAAGTATTGTAGTTTGTACCATAGAACAATACAGTGTTTGGCAAAAAACAAACACTTGACCACCAAAACTGCTGCACCCAGTACTATCAATTTAAATTTTCTTTAGCGAAATTTGTTTAAGAAAAATTATTGAACAAATTTATTCTCATTTTTATTTCAATTGATTATATTTAAGTCCAAAAGAAAAATGGTAAAGAGCTACGTATGTATGTAAATTCGGGGTATTAATCTAAAATTAAGAAGCCAAAGTACAACTTTTAAGACATTTTTTTCTGTCTGGCTGTCCTTCTGAGCTGACTTCAAGCAAATATTACTGAATGGATTTAAATAAGATTTAATATGTAGGTGGTTCGATACGTGTAGATACGTAAGATGTATTTATGGACCGTTTACGATTTTTTGAGACCTCAAATCTTATAGTCTTTGACGAAAATTTAATTCGAGTTGCTATTTGTTCCCAATCCTTCTTAAATAATGGCAAACAATAAAAACACCCCCGAAGAAGTTTAAAACAAGCAAAAGAAACGTCTAGAAAATTAAGGAATGAAAATATAATTCGTGTTATTTAATTTCGGAAACAAATAGTTGACCATAAGTAACACGTAGGTAAAACCCTATTCATATAGTTTAAATATATCATAATTAGTAAAAACAAAACCGAATTTTGATAAGAAAATTTCTTATTAAAAGTTCCTTTAGAAGAAATATGATTTTTAGTTAGAAAAAAGTTTGGTACAAAATTTAATGAAAAGCCTAAAGCCACTTTCCAGATAAATAATTTAAAATAAATTAAATTATTTTCATGACTTCGAAAAAGCATTGAAAACCATCCAACACCTGAAAATCTGAAGAGCACTTCACTGCAAGGGTGTACATGAGTAGATTATATAAGGCCTTTAGGCCTTAATAATAAATAAAGGTGTCGTATTTTTTACGAGGAGATGGTAAGCAGGCCAATTAACGTGAAAGTTGATGCTGAACAAAGATATCTGCTTTCCCCATTCCTTTTAAATGGGATTATTAATGACATAATGCCGAAATCTACATCAAGAACCGAAGGCATAAGTTGATAGCTAAAAGGCCAACTTAAATAAGTGGTTTATGTGTTATATGCTGACGGCATATCTTTGCTATCGCATAAGCATAACGACATCCAATCTAAGCTGGGTAACAAATTAGCTAAAGTGGCCTAATATGAGCTTAAGACTATAACAACAACGATCTAAAGTGGAATCCTCAGGTTAGCGGCAGGAAGGCCAAAAAAAACAAAATTATATTTTTTGGAAGCGTAAGACCGTCCAAAGAAACTGTAATCATTGTAGTTGTATCATTATCCATACTTAATTCTGAAAAATTCACAGTTTGGTGCGTTTTACACTCTTGTGATATCATGGGACCTTACTTATTAAAAAATTAAGCCGAAGCTCATGTTTTGATCAATAGAGATCGTTATCAGACAGTGATCAATGCTTTTTTGTTTGAATAAGTACTATATGGATGCCTATATGATGCGGTATTAACAGAAAGGCGTTAAGTGCCATAACACGACCGCAACCATCGATTAATTAAAATAAAAACTTGGAGATAAATTAATTTCAAGAAATGGGCCTGTCAATTGATCTCCAATGTAGAGGGAATAAACACCTCATGATTATATCATACGTGTCCACGTGATTTATACTGATAAACCAGCAATATTAAGCGCCTTCAAAGTCAGCATTGTTTGTATTATTTGTGACATAATGCCATTAAAAAAAATTGGGTAAAAATTCAATTCAATTGGCAAAACGCGATTCCTGATGCCGCAGTGGTCTTAACATTTTTAAATGTTAATGAAAAAAAAAATTTAAATAATTTTCTTTTTTTGTTATTTTTTATAAATTTCTTCAGTTCTATTTGGCTTATAAAAACTAACTGCCGCATTCATAAAATATATATTTTTGGTTTATTGAAGGCTTATTTGACAAATTTCTTTACAACATCTGTCAAATAAGCCTTTAATAAAAGTAAAATATTTTTTATGAATACGGCAGTAAACATATTATTAGATAATTGACAGAACATTTTAAAATCCTTTTTAAAAACAAAGAAAAGTGTCTTTAAAATTTAATAATTTAATTTTTTTCATACATCTATTAAATTTAGTACTTTTCCGTGCTCAAAGGTACCTTATAGAGTAATACTTTATCCAAACTATCTATATGTCAACCCAATATTCTTTTAGTTAAAGGCGATTTACTGACTTACTCAGCCGTTAAAATACGGCGAATATGATCTCTCTCACCACGAAACAGGTAAAGAAAATGAAGTGTCAAAAAGAAAAAAAAAAAACACAAAAATCAAACATTAGAATACCAATGACTATAAACACAGATTCTATTAATGCTGTTATTGTTTTGTTGTTATTGTTTCTCATTTCGAAAGGGACGTGTGAATTCATTTTCGTTTTTTCCTATTTTTCATTTACTACAACAACAGCACTTGGAAACGATCTTTTTGTTTTTTTAGTCATTTATTTTACATGTTGATTTCCTTCTCTAAGTGATTGTGTGCATTTGGGTATTACCCAGATCAAACCTGTTGCATGTTGAATGTTTTTCTTTTTTTTTGTTTTTCACATATAAAAGAGGAAACCTTTTAGGCTAGATTATTTAGATTACTAGGAATTTTTTAGTGTCTTTTCTCTTAGTTTGTTTTTATTATTCTTTTTTTTTTTTGGTAAATTTCCAAAACAGTTGTAAAGGTTTTCACGTTTTCTACAAAGATTTTATAACTATTGATGATCTGTAATTGTATAATCCTTTTCTATACATTTACGTATAAATACGTAATGAAAATTACTTTGTTTCCTTTTTTAGATTTAATGCGCTCACTAAGTAGCGAGATGTTAGTCATAGTTAAAATTCTTAGAAAGATAACAAAGGCATCTTAACGAAATTCAAATTGAGAAATTTTATAATTTCGATTGAAAAAATTCATGACAATAGAAAGAAAAATTCGATATTTATTAAATTGCGGTACTACATCAAAAAAATATCATTTGACTTTAAATAAAATGCAGTATATTCCACTATTCAAAATTATTTAAAACATTCAACATTTAGGAAATAGGGAAACAGATCTAGTTTTACCAAAGACAAAATAGGAGATAAAAGAACTAATATATAAATTAAATTTACCCAGTACTGGGTCATAGACTTGTTTTAGTATTAATTGTCTATAGTCTAGAATATGAAAAAAGTTATAGAATAAACTACAGAGTATATAAAGCTTAACTCTCGATTGTATACTTTAAACTAGACTATGGTAACACTATAGACTATGGATACTATAATAACACTGCATTATTAAAAACAAACTGTACTTTAGGATCGGTACGCTTTATCCAGGCTTTAAGCTTAATGAAAACTGGTCTTCTTATAAGTTAGATTATGGAAGAAAGTATTGATTTCTGTCCTATACAATAGTCTAGACTGTAAACTTGACTATAGCTTAAAGTAAAGTTTAGACGAGAAATCTGGTATACATACAAAAAAATATTCTGTAGAAAGAAGCTAAAAGTAATGGCACTACTAGTATATATAAGCTAGACCGATTTTTTAAAAAGCCACGCCGTAGCTAATATGCTGGCCGGTGGCCGATTTTCCAGTTTTTTTAGATTTAGTTTAATATAATTTTATAAAAATTCTAAAAACATATTCGACCGCGCCAAGTCTGATAATTACTTTCATGATCACGTTTATTAGTACGTGACAAGGACCATATATTGGTGTAGCCTAGATTTCAGATTTAATATTACGCCATTTTGCTTGATAGTTCTAATGCTATCTTTGATTTTTATTTTTTTTCTACTGGTTAAATCCTTTTATTTAGTACTAGTATAGTGGAGGTTAAAGGGGACAAGCCCTTTTATTTTATATTGACTCTCCCGTTTATCTAGAAGCACAAAACATTAATCTTTTTTTGCAAATTTTAAGAAAAATACCGAAATATTTGTGTGTTTGTGCTTATATCTCAGTTAATTTCAAACCGATTTGTTAGGAAAAAATTTTAAGGCTACGTCTTGCAATTTTTTGTCTTAATTGTGCTTAAAAATCATTTATTTACAAGCTTAAAAGACTTGATTGTTAAAAAAAAATATATTTATTATTAAAAAAGTTTTGCCTATAACTTTGTTGATTAGCCACCAATTTGTCTAATAAATACTAAATATTTCTAAAGGCATATAGTTCCTGCAAGTAGTAACAAACGTGTATATAAATTACCCTTGAATTGAAGAATTTTAATTTTTGTGGTAAAAATATAAAAAAAAAAAAACAAAAGCAGTCGTGTTTATTTGCTCATATGTCAGAAATTTATGGAGTTATTGTACTGGATTTTAATAGCGATTTATTTGCCGATGTTTTACAAACATTGTTTCTACATAAAGGTCTGTATAACATGTGGAGGCTTCTTAAAGCTGATTTCAACCAACGAACGGACAGACGGACATGACCAGAAATCAATATTGTAGAAATTACAAACGGACTGAAAAAGCAATATATTTATGTGTACCCTTCGCACTACAGGTAGAAGATTTTGAAAATGAAATGTAAAAAATGAGAAAACTTATTGCATTTTTAATTTTATATAAATTTTTGGATTAAGATAATCTTTAAAATTTACTTTAAAAAATTTGATTTTTGTTAAGTACACGGTGTGATCAAAAAATTTATAAAAATTTAATAAGATTTTATTTTTGAAGTACTAAAAACCTTTTTCTTTAAACGAAGAAATAAGTTTGTAAAATATTTTTCAAATAATTATTCGTTAAACTACAAAATTCATTTTAAGTTCCTAAATATCACCTGCATTATATCATGCTACAAACACTCCACCCATGCCATTCATTAAACTCTCTTTTCCACATTAATGCTCATAAATATGCAAACTGGTTGGCAATTAGGGCCTGCAAAAACAAAAAAACAATAAAAAAAAGAAAAAAAATTGTAGTCTATTAAAACAAAAGTTCTTAACGGAAGTGTCCTCTTAATAAAGAAATGGAAAAAGTGACACATCCGTTGTTTATTTATTGTTTTTCATGCTTTAAAGTATCATATTCTACGACAGTGGTGTAATTTAACTTTTCAAACCATCAAAACAAAACTTAATGACCTATTTGGCCTTAAACAAATTAATAAAATTGTTTAAAACACCACACATGTAAAATCAACCGTTTAATAATAATTTTATTGATAAACACTACTTTGAAATTCTAAACACAGGCACAAGACACAACTTTTAACAAATAATAATAATTTCGCTCATTTAATTTTTTTATATTTTTTCTTCTTTGAAGAATGCTTTTTTATTTAAGCTTTTTTACAGCGTAAAGCAGAGATCATCAAAGTGCTGTAGAATAAAAAAGTTCTTTTCATAACAACATTTTTAACACAAATACTTTTGAGCTGTTAACATTTTGGGCAATTTTTTTTTAATAAAGAAGTAAATTGTGTTCTCGAAAAAAAGTTTTAAAATCTCTGGTTAGTTGTTAAGCAGCCAGTACAAATTCTTAGATTTACTTGTAAGTAGGTTAACTAGAAGAATGAAAAATGTATGAATATTTAATTACAACAACACAAAGAACATTGGTATATAGTGCAACACGTTTTCTTTTCATAACCCGCCTCAAATGCAAAATAGTTGAACAGCATATCTTGGTGTTGTTGTTGTTGTTGTATCATCCTTTTTAATTTGCATACGTAGAAACAGGAATAGCCAGTCTGTCATTTTATTAGCTTCATCATTCATTTGCATTTCACATGCTTCAATGGCCGCTTAAAAATAGAGCTCTTTTGCGGCACTTGTTTAACTTAAAAAAAAAAAAAATAAACGTGGGCACTTTCATGTCACATATTCACAAACGCATACCCACATACAAATATGTATGTATTTAAATGCATACACACATGCACATGCATTTAGTAGTCCAAATTCTATTTACGGTAATAAATGAACTGATTATTAATTGAGGTCAGTAGGTAAGACTAATACAACAACACAAATAAATAAAAAATAACAACAACCATAAGAAATAGTATAAAAATTAAAAAAAGTAAGAAAAAAATTCAAATTCATTCTTTAACACAAAACAAAAACAGAAATTGGGCGTAAACGTATAAAGCCTATAACCAAACCCAAAGAAATTGTTTTTATCTTACGAATTGTACGAGTAAAAATATTCAATTAAAATATATTATCAAAACAACAACAATAATATTAAGTGCATAACAACTATCTGTTTAGCCATCCGTCTGGCCGTTCGTCTGTCTGCTATAAACTGAAAAACTGTCTGTGTCTGCTTAATCACAGACCCCTGTAATGATTAGGGAATGATTCATGCATTCAGAAATTCAATCACTTTGCCATTTAGTCAGTAAGTCCTACAATTATATGATTTTATTAAGTACCTAATACAAAGTGCTGGTTGGTAAATACGTTACACTTAACTGATGGACTTGTACTTGAAACTGTACAAAGAAACACAAAAACGAAACCTCATTAAAGAGACAACCTGCCTTTAATGGGCGTATGAAATTTATTAAAATTTCATGTTTAGCTGGGCAAATTGGTCAATAGTTAATGATCATAATCATTTTCATATTCGATTTTTTTTTTAATATAAACGCTAGTTTGGCCACAATTTCATAGAAATACCCTAAATTTTCCAACAGGTTTCCTTTGTTTAAAATAAATTTTATTAAAAAAATTTTATAAAAAAATTATTTTTATAACACAAATTGATAATAATTTGTGCTGGTTGGTTGGTTATCGTGGTAGTTCGCTGCACGCCAACAGTCAAGTAGAGTCTGTATGACTCCATTTTGACAGGACCACATCACTCGTCAGCTTCTAGTGTATCTCAGAATAAAATCCAAGAGTAAGGGTACTAGATCCACCCCGTGGCCCTGAGATATCTCAGTAGATAATTCAGTCCAACTTCAGATATCGCAGAGAGGCCATCTAGTATATGTTTGCCCAGAAATCTGTGTCTCTTAGCCGCCAGTGCAGGACATTCGCAGAGAAAGTGGAAAACCGATTCCTCCTTCTCTCTATCCAGACAACTGCGACAATGGTCGTTCGATGGGAGTCCGAGCCGACTTGCATGTTTGCCTAACATCCAGTGACCCGTCAATACCGTGTGTGCTAAATTTATATTGCAATTCCCACAATAGACATTAGACAGTTTTAATATAAAAAGGATAAAGCAACTGCTAACAAAAAATTTAGTACACAGTTTTGTTGTATTTTATTCTTAAGGGCATATCTAATTTTTAGTTTTCATTAAGAGAAAAAAGGTCTTATATCGATCACTATTTTGTAATATTCTAAATGCTGCCAATATTGTTACTTGTTAAATATTAACTAAAATTATTTCAGCTCAAGGTCTTTCAATATTTAAAATAATTTACTTTTATTTTTATTAATTTTCTCAATATTTCGCTACTCCGCTGAAATTAATATTTGTCTTGATTTTTCGTCATATTTTTGTGATATTTTTGTGAGTCAGAAAGTATTAACATTTTCGTTTCTTTTACATTAAAAAAAATAAGCCCATAATTTTATTTAATTTATATGTATTTAATTTGTAATAGTTTAAAATTACAAATTGGTGTAATTGGCTAAAAGTATGCTATCATTTCTTTACAACATTGCTTTTTTCTACTATTTTTGTTAATAACAGATGGCGCCATACATATTAAATATTGTAGTAATTAATTCATTAAGTTAAACTTAAATTTTTTATCTTAAAATAACAATATTAATAATCAAATATTTGTTTAACTTAAACTGTGTATTAAACTTAAAAAAATGACTAAAAAAACTAGATGTAATAATAAAAATTATTATGGGACGGTTAAGTTAAGAATTTCAGCCACAAACCATATTACAACAGTGATTTGTGTCACTGATATAAGTAAGAAGAACAAAGTGAAAAGGTGACCATAAGAATTTATTTGGTATTAAAAAAACAAATTTAAATATTTATGATTGTTTTGTGTACATAAATAATACATAGATTATCTTATATAAAAAAGTTAAGAAACTGAAAAAAAAAAATTATTTATGTCTTATAAAACATTGCGATATATCACTTAAAATATATTGAAAATTAGTAGACAAAATATTTATGTGTGCTTGTCTATGGCATGTCTGATTTTACTTAATTTTTTTATACAAACTGGAAATCCAGTTGGTAAAACCACGGTTCATTTATACAGGTATTATTGACAGCCCAGTTGAATATTTTTTTTTGTGTTTTAAAATTATATGTCAAGCTTCATATATAAGATAATAAAGCCATCAAATTCTGTCTGTCTGTGCTATCACCTTATATGATTACTTCAAGGCATAATAATATATTCATCAGATACAACAGTTCAGAGAAATTGTTTTTTTTTGTATTTTGTATGTATGAAGTTTGAAGAGAACAAAGAAAGTGATTTTTGCCTAAAATTAAAAAAAAAAAAAAATTATCAGCTGACGAATCAAATCTATCTGATGAATTAGAATGCATTGAATTAAATATTCTAGTAATAATAATAAAGTACACAAATAACTATTTTTCTTTATTTCTTTTTCTTTATTTAATTATTTTTAAACTACAAAATTAAAAAATAATATGGAAAAATACGTTAAAGCAAGAAACACGCATAATAAAAATAACACTGTTGCAATATTTATATGTTTTGAAATAATGTGCCTTATTTCTAAAACACGCATATTACGCATAATTAAAAATACATTTTCAGTAAATATAGATTTTATTATACCCTTCACACAGTGAAAAAGGGTATATATAGGTTTGTCATTCCGTGTGAAATTTCTACAATTTTCATTTCCGACCCCATAAAGTATATATTTTCTGAAAGCTTATGAATAGAGGAGTCGATTAAGCCCTGACCGTCTGTCCGTCTGTCCGTCTGTCCGTCTGACCGTCTGTCCATGTGTATGTTGAAATCAACTTTTTGAAGCCCCCCGACATAGGTTGGACCCGGGTAAGGTATTAAAATATCAGAAATATTCGGGAGTAGATCGGTATTGAAAATCAGAAACATCGGTACATAAACAACTGAGATATGAGCAAAAACCCACGACCACCTCGATTTTCTTTTCATAAAAACAACATTACAACAACAACATACATACATACAAACGTGTATACTGGTTAGAGAAAACGTGGCATCGAATCCCAGCTGAGGCAAAAAAATTTTTTTTTAAATTTTTTTAAAATTTTTTTTTTTAATTTTTTTTTATTTTTTTTTTATTTTTTATTTAATATATTATATATATTTTTATTATTATTTTTTTTTATTTTTTTTTTTTTTAATTTTTTTTTTATTTTTTTTTGTTTTATATATATTATATATGTATATAATAATTTTTTTTTTTTAATTTTTTTTTTAAATTTTTTTTTAAATTTTTTTTTTATTTTTTATTTTTTTTTTGTTTTTTTTAACATACATACGTGAATTTAGTGTTATTGCATGACTACACGTTGTGAAGGGTATATAAGATTCGGCACGGCCGAATATAGCGCTTTTACTTGTTTTTTTTTTTACATCAATTTTTAGAACAAAAAAGAAAAGAAAACTTCCACCCATCCATCTAATAGTGCGTTGTACACAGAAATGCATGCATTCACAAATAAACTTTTAACAGCTCGCACTAGTTTCTTTCCCATTTGAAAATTCTACCACATGCTGTGATTTTTTAGCCAAATTAAGGTGATGGTATATTTGAGTATGAAAATAAAAACTAAAGAAAAAAATTATTTACATGATTAGGGTTAAAAGAATGATTTCTTAAACAAGTTTAAGATCAAGTGCGGTATTTGTCTTCTGTTCTCTTATCCTATCACTTACCAAAAAATCTCAAGATAAAGAAAACCTTTAATATTTTTAGCTCTCATTATCAGCGTAGCAAAACGGTGGTCGAAGCAGCTGATCACATTTTCTACCACGATATTTTTTGCCACCCATTCGATGAGAAATAAGGCTTATGTTATTTTCTTTTAAATTATTCATGAAAGTATATATTAAGTAAAGCTAAATACATGTTTTTAAATAAAAACGTCAAAAACAAAATTCTGTTCAAAACTAATTTTAAGCGCAATGAAAATTTCTACAGTGTTGCCAACTCTTATTATAAATTTAAAACACGCAACGATAACTGGCGAAGATTAAATGACTCATGCTATGGGCCATTATCTTAAGTCGAGAAAAAATTGTCACTTAACGTGTCCTCAAACTATGACTATCGAAATAATTACGTTGGGTATTTTTTTTTTTTTGCAAATTGAAAATTTTTTATGTCATACATAAATAACGACTGAATGAATACATTCTTTAAATTTAATTATCAACCAATAAAAACAAATATAAAATAACATTTTTATTTGAAGAGAAAGAGACTGTTTAATGGGTTAAAAATTTTTTCAAAAGAAACCATTCAAGACTTTAAAACTGAGAAGAAATACCAAAATTGAGAATATGTCATGAAATATACAATACAAGCGAAATTTAAATAAAAACATTTTATATAGAAATAAAAAGAGTAGAGAAGCAAATAAACAGCAGCAGCAAAACATGTTTTGGCGTAGAAACCACACAAAAGAAAAACTGAAATACGCAGAAAGACAAGCAGACAGACAAACAGACGGACATTAGAGAGACGGGCCAACAACAGTCAATAAACAATAAGAAGAATCCGATAGTCAGTTGCATTCAAGCTTTCTAAGAAGAACCAACAGCCAATAAACGTTTTAAATACTTTTTCGAAAGAAGTCAAAAACTTTAAAAACTTTATAATAAAAAAAATAATAACATTAAAAAGATCTTCGTTAAACGGAAATATAATAACGGGATTCGTATCTAAACCACACCAAAATTTCAATCAAATTTCAAGTTAGTTTCTTTTCTTTTTAGTATGTATTTTAGAAAATAAAAAAAGTATCTTATTAACAGAAAGCAGAGAAAAATATAAAAAGTATTTATTGAATTACAAGTGAAAGTTATTTCTGTCTGTTCTTTTGTTCTTGTGTATTTTTTTTTGTTTAATTTTTTTTTAAACTGTTCAATGGTTGTAGGTATTATTCGGGGTCTAAAAGATGGCAAAATAGTTTTAAGGGCGGCTTAAATGCTTTTGCACATAAATTTTTCATAATTAAGTGTCATAGAAAAAAATGTTGCAATAACGTTTGCAACAACGTATTCAGGAAAATGTGTAAACAAGTGGTAAATAAATTGGTTTGTGCAAAATTCCAATTTTCTCACTGATTTGCTTAAAAGTATTAATTGACCAATTCGTTGATTTAAAGTAAATAAACCACATAGTTAATTAAGTGTCTTTTTTTTAGCAACAAATTAATATTTTAGCACGATTAATTAAGTATTCAAGAACCGGCTCAAAATTGAGAAATACATATGTGTGTATGTACATACTCACAAATAAATTCGAATGTAGCAAGTTTTGGAGTATTAAAGTCGGAGAGGGGAGCATGCAAATTTGTACCACTTTTGCTGTGAATTTTTTTTTTATTTAGAAATTAAGTTTGCAAAAAAAAAAAAAAAAATAAAAAAAAACAACAGGGATAGTAAAATAACGAATCTATAGAAAATTGTTTACAAAATTATCTATATAAAATTCTTGAAAGTAAGAATTGTATAAAGAATCATCAACGAATATTTTAATTTCTGATCTATGTATAAATTTATTTCTGATCTTTTTTATAAATTTATATATTGTTTATGAAATATTTAATATAATATATTTTATTAGTAATAAATTACAACTTAAATTTTGCATTTTAAATAAATATTTTTAAATTCACAAAATAAAAAGAAATTTTTGAAATAATTGATTGATTATTGCTCACGCGTGACAAGTTATTATGACATGTCTTATAAAACATATAAATATGTACAAGCATCACATAAGTTCATATACATATATGTATCTGCATTACAAATAAATTAACATTTTTAAAATGCTTTAAAATATGTACTAGGGAGTTGTTTTTGCTTTAAAAGCAACCGGTTTGAAAACAAATAACTTTTATTAATTTTAATTTTATTTGTTTACAAAAAAAAAAAACAATTAAATATTAACACGTTCAACTATGTGAACTATATATGGCTTTTGCCATTTCAAATTTTAAAACGTCAAAACATTGTTAATATTTAGTAGGGGGTTCGCAACTAATTAAAAAATATTATGTTTTTGTAAACTTTTAATATAACAGCCATATTCTTGCTATGTATATAAAGGGTATTCCCTTTCAAATTTAGCACTAATAATACTAAAATAGTAAAATTATAAATTTGTATTTATAGAAGATAGTATGGCACCGATAACGAATTTTATTGCGACATATCTTTTAATCGGTTAGATTTCCTTGTTAAAAAATATCACTATTATGCAGAATGTTTTATAACGCCTTACATTTAGATCCCCACAAAAAATCCATATTTCCCAAGCAACAAAAGTTTTCCCCGAAAATCTCTTTCACAAAAAACCCTATCTTCTTAAAAACACCTACAATCCTATAATCATTTGTGTATTGAATTAAATTAATCTACTGCAAATGTATTATCATACATCGTACTAATCACTTCCATATTTGTCCAGCTTATAATCTGATTATTTTTTTTTACAGAAAATTTCCTTCTCGACGTAATGTTAACAAAGCTACCAGACTATATAATCTCCGAATGTGGTTACCCAAAGTGGGAAAGAGACAGGGAAAATATTAATTTCAACAAAATTCATGCGAATCTCTGGAGTACTAGTTATATATGGTCAACAAAACCGTCAAATTTGGAAAAATTACTTCCGTTAAGGGAGACATTAACCGATTATTATTTAGAAAAACTAATATTAAAACAAAATGAGTCCATACATAATATAACAACAAAAAAACAGCATTTTAATAAGAACAGCAGTAGGAATAGCGAAAGACAATCGGCGAGACATGTGAATGAAACGATAGTAAAAAATAGGTAAAAAAAAGAAAAATTTTCCATTGGCTCATAGTTATAAAAAATGTTTTACTCTTTTGTTATGTTTTATTTTTCAAGAAAACAACATCAACTGAATCCCCATTGTGCATTGGATAAAAGAAGAACTCAAGCGAATTATTCAGACAACGATTTGGATCAATTTTAGCATGCTCTCGTTATCATAAAAATTGGGTGGGCTGTAAAGAGACATATTAAAATGCTTAGTGTGTTAAATTTTAATTTTAAAAATAAAATATTAAATTTGATTTTTATTTATTAGTAATCTTTATTAGTGTATCTTTAAATTTAGACATATAAAGTTTTGAGTCAGAAACGGTAATTTTTGTTTAATTTCAAACAAAAAATGAAATTATGTAAATTATAACAACTGATTTTAATTGGATGCAGCTGTGCTAATTTTAGTTATTGATACCAAAAGAAAGAAAGAAGAAACCCCAATCAAAAATTTAAACAGAATTTGTTGACTTAAGACCTTTTTGCTTAACATTGAAGATATGTATAACAAAAACTAAATAGATTACAATTATTTGTCTTCCCGAAAAAGTAAACAAAATATATAGATTTTTTATTGGTTAATTTCTGGAAGAAACGATGCGCTTATTGAACATTTCCCTTTAATAAAATAATTTTTTAAAAGTATTTGAAAAATATAACAGTTTTAAAATGTTTGAAATTCTTACTTAACACTATAAGCACAAACTTAGATTTTTTATAAATTGTGAATTTATTAAAATATTTCCATAATTTAGTATTTTATCGGTTTTCGTTTCTCAATATGAATATTAAATAAATAAACAGTATTTAGTAAGAACGTAATTTCAATATAATTGGTGTATTCACAAGAAGTCCTAAATTACGTATTATCATAATTTTAAAATTTTAAAATTATTGAAAAGTTTTGTAATGCTTACCGTAACTTGTAAATTCAAATATCACAAGAAAATATAATAAAGGAATATTCTTTCTAAAATTATTTCCGATATTAGCCGAGTGAAATGATGATGAAATCGTAGCTGATTTCGAAAATGCATTGCACTCGGCTAATATCGGAAATAATTTAAGAAAGAATATTTCTAAAAATGGTTGCAATTTAATTTAATTTGAATTATAAAATTAAATAAAAGAATAAATGAACCTTAGCCAAAAAAAAAAAAATGATTCACATTAAAATTTAATTTATAATTTATTTTCATATTATCTTTAACAAGCAATTTTTAATTTTATCACCTGTAGTATTGCCATATTCAAATCTTCCTGAATTTAAAACAAATTTCTAACAGAAGCACTGGCAACTCTGTAGGTATTTTTGTTTTGACAGCTGGCACATCCAATAAAAAATTTTTTGCTGTTGTGGAATTCTTTTATAAAAAAATTTGATGCAAATAAAAATAAAATTGAAAGTTGCCAAAAGTTAATAAAATCCTTCTATATTTACGATAATTTACCAAATAATTACAGTTTATATAGAAATAAGTAAGCATAACAGTAAAAAATAGTAAAACATATAGAAACAAATGAAAGAAAAAGAACTAAAATTGACGTAAGGTCACTACAGTAATAGACATCGCCAAGGAAAAAATCAGAAGAAATTGTTATCATTTAACTATTTGAAGGTTTTATAATGTGTTATGGCTACAGGACACGATACCAAAAACCTTATAAAAAAGCAATCATCATTTGTAAATGAAGCTACAACAAAATCCAAAGAAACGGGTTTAAGCTCAGATTCGCACTCTGCAAGAACGGGAGTACCGGCAAATACCAAAATCGTATTGGCTGGAAATGGTATTTGTTACAGCTGGGAATCCTGCTATTACTGTCCTCGAGAAAATTTCAAGCTTGTTAATGACTTTGTAAAGTAGGTTTTTCTGTGGACAATTATGTTTTCAATATTAAATAAATTTTTTGTTTTAGACACTTGCGCGACAGACATTGTACCCGTGAGGGTGGCTCATTTGTTTGTCGCTATGGTTTTAACGGTGTCTGTCCTTCCTTGCCACTGGATGGTGTTTCGGATCGTGATTATGATGCTCATGTGGCAAAATATCATGTTAATCAACAGACTCGGGATATGCCTCCTGAATGGTCGGTGTTTTCGGCCGCCCAAAATCTGCCAGCAGTCTTAAATGACCCTTCGCGTGGTAAACAAAGCAACTTATTCACTAAGAAATGGGGTGTTGACTTTGTCGAAAGATCACACTTTTCTGCTTCTCCTCGTTTGCCTGAGATAAACTGTGATGATTTTGAAATGTATATTAATAAAATTGGTAAACGTTATAAACGTCACGAACGTATTAATGCACAGCAGGCAGCCACACTTTTGGAGGAATCTTCTAGTGCTTTCAGCCAGCCAAAGAATACTGTTCCCACATCACCTGCTCACGAAGCAAATTTGAGTGTTATACCCGAAATATTTCTTAAAGATTCTTTAAATTTGCAACATGCTGTCACCTTTAGTAAAGTGTTTCCGGGACTAATGCAAAATCCTGGAGGGGAGGAAAGACGTCAAACGGGTCGTTTACTACAGGAGCAATTGTCTCATTATTTAGACATTGTAGAGGTAAAAATAGCTCAACAAGTCTCACAAAAATCAGCTGCCTTCTTTCATGCCATGACCTCACAGGATGCAATTATGTCGGAAATGCAAGAGGCTGCTAAACGGGTTCATGCTTTAAGATCTGCTTTACGCACCTTAAATGAAACGGTTGTGGTAGATACATTCCGTGTGCTGCGCTTTGCACAAAGACGCCAGAATTTTGAAAAAGTTTTGGATAAACTTTGTCTCATGGCGACGGTACATAAAACACAACCAATGTTGCAACTTTTATTGGGTACCCAAGACTATGTTGCCGCTTTGGATTTGATAGGCACAACACAGGAGATACTGACGCAGGAGTTAATAGGTGTACATTGTTTTAAACATTTGCCCATGCAATTAAACGAGATGGAAAAACTTATCGACAAAATGTTGACTACCGAATTTGAACGCTATACCACCACCGAGTTAAATAGACCTTTGCAGGATGTTTTGAAGGAGACGGATAGCGTGTGTGCCGAAGAAGATAAACTGGTGTGCATAGTAATGGGTTTGTTGAAAAAAAATAACTTTAATTTTGTTGAAGCCTACAAAGATGAGGCTATAGTTACCATACGAGCGATAATTAAACAATTGGTCATAGAGTTTATAGCCACCAGTGATGTGGAAATTTGTTTAACGGGGACAGGAGAAGAGGCTCAAAATCTGTCATTTAGTGAGTGGTTAGCTTTGCTGGCCAAGGCCACTGTGGCTTTGTTGACCGTATTGCAACGCATACAGGCGGTGACACATATAATGCGTCAGACAACCGATGCTGCTGCTGGACGTTCTTTTAACAATGACGAAAAAAACCAAGAGGCGGCTGT
Source organism: Phyto melanocephala (assembly GCA_941918925.1). NCBI lineage: Eukaryota > Metazoa > Arthropoda > Insecta > Diptera > Rhinophoridae > Phyto > Phyto melanocephala. The sequence goes on from OW799236.1 coordinate 2,744,756, forward strand.
AAATCTTATTGACTCTGAAGCTTTTCTAACGGCTTCAGACCAGGCGCTGGTGCACGAAAAATTAAATGAATTGCTGGTGGCCGTGTGTCACTATTGTCACGAACGCTGTGCCAACTTAGTGTCTCAGCAAAGTCTGGAAAAGTTTGTAGCCACAGCTGAAGAAATTGCCCAGTTATCTTCTATAGTTGAGGAATTTACTGAGGGTTGTAAGTCAATATGTGGCGTTACAAATGTGCCTTTAAAAGTCGCCCTTAAAGTGCAGGCTTCTCGTTTTGCTAATCGTTTTCATAGCGAACGTAAAAATAAACTGGCTTTACTTTTGGATACAGAACGTTGGCGTCAAGTTGACATACCCAATGAATTTCAGAAGATTATTGATCGCATAGCTGAAAATAAGGAATTTTTGGTGGATGATCCCAACAATAAGGCAACAAAGTTTACTGCTAATGGCAATCTTTCACTTAATAATGCTTCATCGCAAGCGAATCCTGTTTTATTAGTGGAAAACAAACCTTACACTTTAGTTGGTTCTGCTTTACTGCTTGTACAAATACTGTGCGAATACTGCCGCTGTGCCCATCGTCTTAATATAGTGGCTGGCTATTTATCGCGTAATGTTGTAGACCTGCTACGGGCTTTCAATTCACGCTCTTGCCAACTGGTAATGGGTGCGGGGGCCTTGCGTGTGGCTGGTTTAAAAACTATAACAAGCACCAACTTGGCTTTAGTGTCACGAGCCCTGCAATTAATTTTATGGCTTTTGCCTAGAATCAAACAACATTTTCAGCAATTGGATGCATCAGCAGTTACAGGCTACGATGGCATAGAACACGAATTGCAAAGTCATGTCCAGGAGATTGAAAATAAAATTTATACCATAGTTATGGAACGTATTGCTGTGCAACTGAAAGCTTGGGATGCCAGGCCGCCCATACCTTCACAGTCGTTTCGCATAATTTCTAGGCATTTGGTGAAATTGCACGAAGCCATTGCTCCTATACTGCCTGAACAACAGATACATTCAATGTATGACATTGTACATCGTAACTTTAAAGATAAACTAAGGGAACAGCTGCTGAAATTAAATATCATCAATAATGGGGGACCACAGCATGGTGTGGTTACTTCTGAACTAACATTCTATATGGAAACTTTGCGTACTTTAAAAGCATTGCCGTCAGATGAACTAGATGACAGTATTCAAGAGAGTATTTGGATTTTCTAAAAGTCTAGCTATATAAATTAATTTTCTGTTAATTTTGTTTTATTTAAAAAACCTGCTTGGAGTTCCTTTTTTTGTTGTTTAATAACTTCTAAATGTATACCAAGAAATTTTTATGTACTTTAGATATTTTGGTAATATTTTGTTAAATTAAAAGTTTGATAATTTAAACAAAGCTAGTGAGGTTTAATCTTTATTAATAAGGTTTGAATTAAAAATTGTTTGTATTCAGATATTTAAAATTCAAAAATACATCTTAAACGCCTTGATATACATTTAGAAATGTTGTATTTTTTTTAACGTGGTTTCCTTATTTTTGTTGATTGTATTTTTTTTTATTTAATGTTTTGAAAATATTCATAACTTTCTTGCCTGTTCTGTACTCCGTGTAAAATCAAAGCATACATAACTTTCAAAGATTGTTATGAATATTTCGAACATTTTGATTTCAATCGGAATATAGAACAGGAAGTTAACCGCTATCATCACATTGCAGCTCATGTTGTATATATCAAATTTGATTTTTTTTATTTGTAATACATGTGTTGTAACATTTATCAATTAATTATTTATACACTTCGATACGATTATTATAAAAACATTAGATTAAATAAGGTGTTAACAAACACACATTGTAGATTAATCTTTACTGGCGAATACAATTAAAAGTTCTATTGTAAACTCTTTTACAAATTGTAAAACAAATGACAAAACATTTTAATGCTGAAATAATTTAAGACGTTTTTTTCCATTCCTGGGCTTAAATCGAAATTTAAAGCAAAACTGAAATTGATTAAAGTCTCTCCAAAATAATATGTTGTCTACAAAACTGAATATAACAATAAATAAATGATAGATTAATAAATACGTAAATTTAAAAAGAGAATGTAAAAAAAAGTATTTGCCTTACTTTATTTCTAAGTCGTCACACTTTGAAATTTACTTCTTAGTTGGACTTCTTTTTTAAGGCACTCGAATTCTTCATCTTTTTGGGCACGCATTTCATCTATAATGCTTTCACGAAATCCTGGATCTTTAGCGGGATTACTTAAAACCGGATCATCGTTCTGATTCTGCAGCTGCGGTACATCTGCTGTTAAATTCGCTTGTATGCTTTTTAAATTTTGTGCTCCCAAAGGTGTTATCTTTTGCCAAGAATCTGTACCAAACCATATAGAAATAGCGTCATTGTAATCGGTAGTATGAGTTCGAAAAGGATTTGAGGGACTACCAAATCCCAAATGGCTTATCGTATCACGTAAAGTTTTTGTTAATTTTTGCATTTTGCTAGAATAAAATAACAAGCTGCCTCCTATTAAGTGGGCCAGGGACCTTAAACAGCGACACACATGTTTCTTAAGCTCAGGTTCTAAAAATTTTAACCAAATTTGACAATTTCATCGATTCAATAATTTTAATCTTACCATAACCTACAAATAAATCATATTTAGCTCCCACTAAAACAATGGGAAAGGGCATTAGCTCCAAAGTGGACATATCAACGTGATCCCTTTTAATGCGTTCTCTAGCTTTTTCATTTAATAACTCTTTAGACTCTTCATTCATATTTGCTATGATTTCCTGACAGCCTTCTTTTAGTCCTTTATAAGCCAACTCCAAATCTGACCATATTCTCTGTGGCTGAGATAAATCTACCATTATAACTGTAGCAAAATTTAATAAACTATGACTTTTCAATGGTACTCTTAATAATTGTTTCGAATTGTCTAGTGAACCCAACTCCCAGACATGAAGTACTTGTTTTTGTAAATGTCCCGTTCTACGACCATAAGAATATTCCAAAGCCAAAGTAGGCTTTGCTGTATCTTCACGATCAAAAAATGTGTTAATTGCGGTGGTTTTACCAACTCCCTTGCTGCCTAGTATAAAAACTGTGCGCTCCTTGGGACCATTTTCCACTTGTAGATGATGTAACTGCTCTTCGGCTAATTTTAAGGCAATATCCTGCAAAGTTTCTTTTTTGGATGATTCACTCTGCATTTTTCCAAGCCCTTTAATAAATTTGTCATAAAATAAACAGAATGTATTAGTTGGTCCGTTACTATAGAGACTGAAGTAAATTTAAATATGTTGTTATTTATCCCTGAAATGCAACACTGTTTAAAAGGTCAATAGTTTTTAAGGTTGGCAGTTCGCGCAAAACTTAAAAAATCTTCCGTGGAAATTCAAAGAGAAATGAAATAAATTACTTCTAAAATTTGTTAAAGTGTGTTTTAATGTTGATTGTTAATTAATTAAACTCCATATGTACGTACACATATTTTATATACAAAAATATAAAAAAAATTCGTACATAAAAAAACAATATACATAAATAACGTGAAATTAACATATAAGTGTCAATTTGTTTTTAAAATTGCCACAATCATCATGTTGTTCTTTTTCACTCTCTCTGTTGTAAGAAATATAACATTTTCGTTATAATCATGGTTAATGGCTAACTGGAATACGGGCTATTGTTTTTGTTAATGGATAAAGAATTTAAAAATAATAATATATAGGTACCTATAGTATGTCATACATATATAAAATAAAAGAGATTGTTACTTTTATGTTAAGTTAATATGGAATATATTTTGTAGGCCTATGTTTACATACACACTCACACATACATAGGTAATGTAATGTTGACAGCCCAGCTGATTATTTTTTATATCCAAACAAATGTAAAATTCCATATACATATTAAGAAAAGATTTTAGTCCAAACAGTTCTCAAACTCCATTAATAAAAATAAATATAAAAAATTCTGTTTGCGCTATAATCTTATAATATAAGGTGATTTGCCTAGCGCTGCCTTATATAATTACATCGTGTTTATAACTACTAAAATAGAGGGGAACTAATTTAAACATAACGTGCGTGTAACGTAACGTGTTATCTAGTGGCTAAGTTTTTTTTTCGCACAGTGATTAAGAATTTCGTCGTTCGTAAATTATTGTGACAACAGTGTTTTATTGGTAAATATTAAGAGGTAGGTATTTAGTTATTAATTACAAAAATTTTGTATAGCACAAAGTTGATGTCATATATTTCGAGAACTATAAATTATAAAAGCAAACCGATTACACAGATCGACATATTCCGAAAAGTTTATCTAAAAGTCAGTCTTATCTCAATTTTTTCTCAAAAAATCAAGATTCGCAGTGTTTTTATTAAGCCTTTAATATATAAAAACTTTTAACACACTAATTCTCTGCGAACTGTGATTACCTAAAGAATAATTATGGGATCAGTTATTTTATATAAAAAATTATTTTATTATAATCCAATATTTTGCTAAAACATTAGGTGCTTCTTTTGGGACATCTTCTATAAAAATTTTATAAGGACATTATTGATAAAAAAGATGGAAGAAATTAAATAATACTTAAAACATAACTCACAAATGAAAAATAAAATTGTTTTGTTTGGTTTTCCAATATTTTTTAAAAATTAATGTCAAAATTATATCCTTTAGAAGATTAATATTTCATACTTCACAAAATATTTAATACTGAACAGAGTCAGACTGTGCTGTGTATTAAAAATTTCTTCTCAAACTGTTTATTATTACGCTTATAACTTGGAAAACTCTAAAACTAAATCAGTTTTTCTTGTTTTATTGCTGTTCTAACGTTTTTAACAGAGAGAAGCAACCAGTAACTAACTTCGTTTGTGTTTTTTTTTTGCTTGCTGTTACTAAAAATTGTTGTTTTTTTATTTAGTATTTAACATTAGTAAAGTTGGCAACGCGCACTCTCAATTACAAACGTTATTTTCTTATTCGTTAAAGTAAAATCAAAAAAATAAACAAATAAACGAACAACTCAAATACTCACCGACCGTTTTTAAACAGTGAACAAACTTATTCCCAGTTGTTGTTTTATACGGTTTAGGTGAAGTCTTATTTAACGCTGATGGTCCTTGTAAAAATATTACAAATTAAGTTTTATTTTGTTTATTTTTTCTTGTCAAAAATCATAAAAGTTTAAAAAAATAGTGAATAATAAAGAAAAATCAAGCAACACAAAAAGTATAAGAAGTAATATAGCAAATAATAAAAATTAAAGAAAATAATAAAGAAGTAAATTAAAGTAGTAAATAAAAAAATTGTATAAATGTACGTTTGTATGTGCATACCTATAAACATACATATGTAAAAGTGTGAAATTGTTGTTATAAAATTACAGTTTTTTTTGGTGTATTAAATATAACATTGTATATTTGCCAGTTATTTTATTGTGTAATCATAGAGAAATCGAAGTTTGCTGAAGAAAAAAAAAAAAAAAAAACAAAAATTGAGTTAGAAGAAATAGAATGTATAATGAAAAAATTTTCAAGTAAAATATTATAAGTAATTCATACTTAATATTTGCAAAAATATGTAAATATTAGAAATTTAAGATTGTTATTGAATCGTTTAATCGTTCAAGCAAATACTCGAAAACTGGATTTGACTTTTTGAAATTATTCTTCTTCCTTGTAATAGAATCCTGCTAAAAATAAGGTGGGTAAAATACACAAGTTGTTTTTTTTTTTGTTATTTATTCATTCATTAAAATTAATCATTATCCTGTTGTTGCCGTCATAGTTCCATTACGTTAACGGCCCCTTTATTGTAATTTGGTTTAGTGGTTTAAAAAAATGCAAAGAATTTCGGTAATATGTATTTCTCTATTTAAAGTGCGCGAACAATATGTTTTAGCGAAATTTTTATGTATGTACATACACAAGAGCATGTAGGGATGTATTTACGTGTACATGTATACTCTTTTTTGATTTTCACATACAAACAACACAACAATTCTCGCTCACTCACATCCTTTTTACTGAGCACGAGGGTCAGAGATGGAAAAGTTAGTACAATGTCATATGATAAATTCCTTATTGTGATAAAAACATTTTGAACGTCTTTGTTTAATAAAAATTTTTGCTTAACGCTTCATTTCAAGATATAGGGATATTGACAAAAACTCTTTAGCCATAACATATTTTTAATACATCATCTGTCTTCTCTCTCCTTCCTCTCCTGAAAGTTCTATTAAAATCTCAATTAAAAGTGTTTTTATTAGAAGTTTTAAGCAAAAATGTTAAATCAATTAAATTATTAAAGTTAAATATTTTGATTCAAAAAGTTTTAATAAATTGCATATTTGTAGAGATTTTATTAAAAGACAAGTTGGTATCGACTTAAAAGTAAGAAATTTTATTGATTCTTAGCTTGACAGATTTTTTATCTAGTAAAAATTTAAATAAATTTTACATTTATAAAAATTTTTGTCTCTAGTAAACTTTACAATTTGCTAATTCACTTTTCACAACCTTGTTATTAGAATAGTACAAATTGCGTTTCTTGTTGATAATATTTTTTCGAGATGTTAGCAATAAAAAGCAACCCAAAAATCGATTTTTTTTCTTCCTTCTCTACGAATGCTGTCCCCAACGCTGCTGCTGTTCTCGTCACTACTATTGTATAGTGTATTTTTATACCCTTCACACAGTGAAAAAGGGTATATATAGGTTTGTCATTCCGTGTGAAATTTCTACAATTTTCATTTCCGACCCCATAAAGTATATATTTTCTGAAAGCTTATGAATAGAGGAGTCGATTAAGCCCTGACCGTCTGTCCGTCTGTCCGTCTGACCGTCTGTCCGTGTGTATGTTGAAATCAACTTTTTGAAGCCCCCCGACATAGGTTGGACCCGGGTAAGGTATTAAAATATCAGAAATATTCGGGAGTAGATCGGTATTGAAAATCAGAAACATCGGTACATAAACAACTGAGATATGAGCAAAAACCCACGACCACCTCGATTTTCTTTTCATAAAAACAACATTACAACAACAACATACATACATACAAACGTGTATACTGGTTAGAGAAAACGTGGCATCGAATCCCAGCTGAGGCAAAAAAATTTTTTTTTAAATTTTTTTAAAATTTTTTTTTAATTTTTTTTTTTTTTTTTATTTTTTATTTAATATATTATATATATTTTTATTATTATATTTTTTTATTTTTTTTTTTTAATTTTTTTTTTATTTTTTTTTTGTTTTATATATATTATATATGTATATAATAATTTTTTTTTTTTTAATTTTTTTTAAAAATTTTTTTTTTTAAATTTTTTTTTATTTTTTATTTTTTTGTTGTTTTTTTTTAACATACATACGTGAATTTACTGTTATTGCATGACTACACGTTGTGAAGGGTATATAAGATTCGGCACGGCCGAATATAGCGCTTTTACTTGTTTTTATATATTTTTTTTATTCCTGATTGCTTGCCATGAACGACCCAATTCGTACTTGATTTGTGTAAAATTCACACTTTCGTGTCAATGCCTTGTCGACAATGTGAAAATAACAACATCTTTACTACCGTATGTTTTGATAATAATAAAAAACAAAAACAATTTAGTGCTTACAATATAATGCAAATAAAAAAGTTCTAATTAAATAACGAGAACAGAGGGGAACAATATAACATTATTATATTTTTTAAGGACTTACAGTCAGATTAAAACAACTTTTTTATAGAATAAATATTTGTTTAGAAAAAATTTTCGGGGCTTAAAAAGGCAATCAAAGAAATTGTGTATTTTTTTATATATTTGTCTCTACTGACGGTGCAATATTAAAAGAAATACTATAAATGACTTTTGTACGTTTTATTGGAACTTTTTAGTAATGATCTTTATAATTATATTAATTATTGAATTAGCCTTTTTAACTGTGAAATTAAAAATAAGTATTTGAAGAAATCATAGTTTACAATAAGGCTATTCACAGTTTGGTGTGAAAAAAAACTTTGTTTAATATTTAGAATAGCTAGTGGTGAAGCACCTGAAGACTAATACTTCTCCTCAGAAAGAATAAAATAAGAAACAAGTAACAGTGCTATATTCGGCCGTGCCGAATCTTATATACCCTTCACAACGTGTAGTTATGCAATAACAATTGTTTGTATCACCATTCATCTCATATAAAATACGTACATACATGTAAAAAACATTAAAAAAAAAAAAATACAAAAAAAAACTATATAAAAAATAAAAAAAAATAATAAAAAAAATTACCAAAAAAAAAAAATTTTAAAAAATTAAAAAGAAATTTTAAAAATTTTTTTAAAAATTTGTTTAAACAATTTTTTTAAAAAAATTAAAAAAAAATAATGAAATATAGATAATATATTAAATAAAATAAATTTTTTTGGCTCAGCTGGAATTAGATGCAACGTTTACTTTAACCAGTATGTATGTAGGTTGTTGTAATTGTGAAAAAAACGAGGTGGTCGTGGTTTTTTACTCATATCTCAGAAAGTTATCGGGCGATTGTGCTGAATTTCAATAGCGATTCATTCCTGGATATTTCCAAGAGATTGATACCATATAGAGATCTGAGGAACATATAGTTGCTTCTAAAAGTTGATTTCAACCAACACACGGACAGACGGACATACGGCCAGGGCTTAAACGACTCCTCTATTCATAAGCTTTCAGAAAATATATACTTTATGGGATCGGAAATTAATTTTTTTTTTTTTTTTGCATAAAAAATGTTTTCTATTTTAATGTCATTAATTAATAATTGAGTTTTCAGTAGAGAATAGAATTCTTGTTACCAATCAATTTTTTTACGAAATGTGGAGCCCAATCAAGACAATATTTTCTGAATATTATTTTTTTATTTAATTAACACTTTATCTGTGAGTTGCCTTAATATTATTGTTTCAATCATGTTTCACTACTTTTAACATTTACTTTTTATAAAAATAAAAAATCACCAACAAAGAAGCAAAACTCTGTGGTTTTGACCTTATTAAGAGAACAATTATTCATGGTTTGTGTGAATTGCTAAGTTATGCTAAAAAACTGTTTAAATATATCCATTGCACGTTTACTTTTATAGAAATGATCATGCATACAAACATATAAAGTAAATCTTCATACATTCCCAACTAAGGTTGTGGGGCCCCCAAGATTTTTTTATTTTTTTTTTGAATTTTTAAAGAAAATAAAAAGTGTTATTATATATATAAAACCTGTTTGAACCTTCGGATTTAAATGATCTTTATTCCATACTTCCTAACTTTTTTGGTTTGTTTTACCTTTTAAAATACTGTGCTTTTGTATTTAGTTTTGGCAATAAAAATATTTTTATTTAGGGCTTTACTTAATTTTTATTAACGTTAACCTCATGGAGTAAACATTTATTTTCCGCTCTAAAGGTTCTAAAGAGTCAGAAATGCCAGATATTAATTTCAATAAAGAATTTGATTGTGATTTCATGCCGACATTCATTCTTTTGATTTTCAAAAAAAAATTATTTTCTTTTAAATTTAAAAAAATTCTATTTAACATTTTTTTATAAATTGTTTATTGGCAAAACATTTGTGTATCTACTTAAAGAAATTTTTGTTGTATACTATTTGGAGAACATTTTTTTTCAGTTTATTTTTAATTAATTCCTTATTTTCAAAACAGATTCTATTAATGCTGTATTTTAGTTATATGCTTGCGAAATTTTCATTTTATAGATATTTTAGAAAACTTTTCTATAAATCTTAGTTATTGCCACAAATATTTAATACATTTTTATTGAAAATTTGTTCAACAAGTGTGACTTCTTTTTTAATACATGTTGGGTAGCTCTGATTTAAAGCTCTTAATTATATTTCAATTATATTTGTTGTTTTTATGTTGAATTTATATTCAGGTTTAACGATTGCTTTCCCTTTAAAATTTTATACTATTTCAACTAGTTTTTATTTTCTTTAAAGTATAAAAATATGTACATACATACTCAGTTGTTAAGTAGAATTAATTATGCTTTAGTTTATGGTTTTCTGTTCTATTTTTAAGTTTAAAAATGTCTTAAAAAACAAGTAAGAGCATTCGCTATATTTGGCTGTGTCGAATTCTTTTTACCCAACACAAATATTGCTGGTATGTAGAGTAGAGTGGTTGTGCTAGTGACCCTCTAGGATAAAAGTTAATTTTACGATGATTCTAAAACTACCAAATTTTTTTTGCCACGTCTTAAAATACAGCTGATTAAGTTTTTTTTATATTGCGTCGCCATTTTCAGCCTGATTGTGAACAAAAGTAAGGCTTCAGTTAGTAGAATTGTATTGTGATGTTACGAATCAGCTGACAAAATCACATAATCACAAATCAGCTGACATGTCACATAAACTGAACGTGTGTGTTTATTTTCAAGTTTAATTTTTTTTGTCGAACTTTTCTGTTTAAACTAATATTTATATCGGGTGTCCCAACTAGAACGCAATTTTTAAATTTGGCGCCATTCGAAGTGTCATTGTTTGACATTTGAACAATTGTTATTGTTTGCTAGTAGAAGGTACGAGGTTAGTAAAAATGGAGCGCTACAAGAATGAACAACACATTCTCATTATGAAATTGTTTTACCAAAATGGTGAAAGTTTTGCGGCTACAGTTCGCAAATTGCGATCAATTTGGGGTCACAATAATGCTCCAAAACAGTCAACTGTAAAGAGATTAATGGATAAATTTGCCGAAACTGGGTCTGTTAGTGATGTAAAAATAACAACGCGCCTTCGACCAGGTCGATCGACCGAAAATGTCGCAGCTGTACGTGATGATGTCGCTCAAACTCCATCCAGGCAGGTCAACCGCAAACAGTCAATGGTGTTCGGTATCGTGAAATGATAACCAGTTTTTTCTTGCCTAGAATTGAAGAAATGAATGTGGAGTGCATGTGGTTTAACAAGATGGCGCCACATGTCATACAGCCAGAGAAACAATTCAATTGCTACATCAGTCATTTCCCGGTCGTGTTATTTCGCGTTTTGGAGACCAGAATTGGCCGCCTAGATCGTGTGATTTAACACCTTTAGATTTTTTTCTTTGGGGTTTTTTTAAGTCGATGGCTTACGCGAATAAGCCGACGACGACTCAAGCCTTAAAAGAGGAAATTGGACGCTGCATTAATGAAATACCGCAGCATTTATGCAAAAAGGTCATTGAAAATTTCATTAAAAGATCGCGTGTGTGCCAGCAAAGCCGCGGCGGCCATCTGCACGATATGTTGTTCCATACATAACCTCATTCTGTCTACTTTACGATATAATAAAGTTTCACGATTTTTTTTTTAATATCTATGTTTTATTTAAAATTTAAAAATTGCGTTCTAGTTGGGACACCCGATATTTGTAAGTTTTCCAAATGTGATAAATGAAAGTATAATCTGAACAAGTAAGTTTTGCCGACACTAGCCGAGTGGAATGCATTTTTGAACCCAGCTATGGATTTGTTCATCAGCACTCTTTGATCGGTGGTTATGTGTTGGATGTTAAATCAGCTATTTAACTCCCAGGTTTTTAAGTTAATTGAATTCGTTAACTAATTGCTTATTTTTTTTAATTATTTATTCTGTAAGCATTTTTACTAACTAAAGCTGAAAGCTGTAAAGTAAAACAATACATCATACAATTTACTAACTGAACAATTAAAGTTTTAAAATTGTAAGTTATAAAGCCTTAAGAGCAGCTTCTAACCGTTAAGGAAAAATACATAATTGGTTACCTAAAGTGACATTTCGATTATTATTTTATTATTGTTTTTAAAATTTGTATGTTACTGCACAGAAATAAAATTTTATCAAGTTTCTTATTCCAGATTGTTTATTTGCTTGTCATTTAAATATTATTTGACGTTTAACATTTTTTTTGACTTTGAAATTGATTGGCAGAGGTACGTAACCAAATAGCCAGGGTATTCCACGTTGGTTCCGGCTCCGTAAATCGACCTATACCTCTGTATAGGAAGTCGGAGACACTTGAACAATAATTAAATCTTGAGTTTTATGGTTCTCCTCCAGTTAAAAAACACGTAAGTTCAGTCACCGCAAGTCGACCTATACCATTGTATAGGTAGTCGGAGACATCTGAACAAATAATTATACTGAGTTTTATGGAACTCCTCCAGTTAGCGTTGAGTTTAATTGGTACTCCTCCAGTTACGAAAATGAGTTTGGTTGGTACTCCTCCAGTTGTAAATTTTGAGTTTAGTTAGTACTTCTCCAGTTAATCTAATTAAAATAAATGCACGAGGTTAATTGTAGAATAGTCTGGAAACTGTATCCAAAGCACAGTTACGCGACGCCACACAATTAACGATGCGAGAGTGAGACGTAAAACTCTCGAAGACGGTTGAAAAGGACGGCCTGATTGCCCTTAAGAGATAATGGCAATAACGCGCGAGCACTTGACCCGACCAGAGCTGTAATACGACTGTGACGTTTAACAGTATAAAATACAACTGCTACAACAAAATGTGTGTTCACAAGTAAATAAACAAATAATTTATTTTGACAAACGATATGGTCTATTTAAATATCAAATGATAATTAATAAAAATATCTTATATGTGTTGTCAATCTCTAACCAATACAATTGTTTTAGTATTTTATTCATCAAATTACAAACCTTTCGTTTTTCCAGGATTTTTAAATTAAATTTGTTTTTTATCATACTCTTTGTATTTGCCAAAGTCCTTTTTATTATTTCCTTTTCAATTAAAAAAAAAAGGTCAAATGTTAATTATTTCCTATTCCTTATACTTTCAATAATAATCAAAATATAAATTTTCGTGTCATCTTTTATAAATTGTTTTTCAGTTTTTTTACCAGCCGTTATTGCATTTAGTTGAATCCATTACAAGAGATGACAGATCAAAAAATAAATTGTGAGATGCAAATCGCTTGTTGTTATTGTACAAGTGTCAGAGCAATTTTAATTTGTCACATTAATAAATGGTATTTGCATGCAAATACATTCATTTTACAATTGAATAGTGTGCGGAGTATGTTAAGGGCAAACTTTTTGTTTGTGCTTATTTGTTTATGTTAAATTGATTGAGGATTATTGCTTATACCCATCACTTAATAATGGTGTGGGGGTATATTAATGCTGTCATTTCATTTGTAACACGTTGAAATATTTTTTTAAGACCCACCCCATTGAGTAAATTTTTTTTGATTCCTGGTATAATTCTAAGACGATATAGTAATGTGCGTCCATGTGACCGTCTGAATATTGAAAAAATAAAAAGCTCGAAATAAACCTAGGGAGAGAATATTTGGTTAAAATATTTCTAATATGTCGCAAGTATTTGGCGAAATTATTTTGCATTGTAATGCAAGAGTAGATCATGTCGATATGTCGAATAAAGTACAATTGTTTAATCTGCCTATTTTACCCTGCGAAATAATATTAAGAGAAATGGAGGTACAATGGTGAAATTTTTTGAATGCATCACGCCCACTTTTAACCCCATATAAGGTGTATTCTTAAATTTGTATATGTACATATGTATTTATATGGGCCAACAATGCGGATGAAAGTGCTCACCGTAGTATCGGTTTATAATAGAATAATTTTTACTTCCGCAAAACAGAACTGAAATTTAGTTTTAGCAGGATGGAACTACTGCTCACACTGCCCGAGACACAATGGCACTTTTAATTAAAATTTTTGAGGAGCGAATGATTTTCAAAAAATTAATTGGCCAGCGCTTTCGCTAGATTTTTCAGTACACGAATATTTTCTTATTGAAGTTATTTGAAGGAGTAAGTATATAAGAATTAGCCCGAGCCAATCCTTAAATTCAAGGCAATTATTGTTGTAGAAATTTTGGGGTTGCAGCCACAAAGATGTTATAGAAAATGTTCTAAAAGAAGCCTATCATTGCAAAACTAAAAACGGGTTATTTAAGTGAAATAATTTTCCATATCTAGTGTTAAAAAATTTCCTTCTTGATGCTTAATAATCTAAAAAAAAATAAATAAAATAAATATATAAACAGAAAAGTTATTAAATCCGTGGTGACTTTTGACCTATCCTGTTCCTATATTTTCTACTGTTTTCTATTTCAAATTTCGCTTTCACAATTGAAAACAATTTTTAAATCACAAATATCCTGATTTTGCAACTAAATATGTATTTATTATTGTCTGACTGCCAAGTTCAAATGCATTTAAGTTATCTTTCGATGAAAGAATGAACAAATAGTGAAAACTATATTATTTTATAACCACCCAGTGGCGCTTGCTTGGCTTGTCTGAATGTAGGCCTGCAGTGTATTTTAAGATTGATGTTAGACACTTAATACTCAAGTATGAACTTCTTAAAACGGAAGTGAATGATGCAACATTGTACTTGTTTTTTTTTAATAACAACAACAACAACATTTAGTACGTACGGGTGCATACGTACATATGAGTAAGTGCTTTTGTTTGCAAAAAGTCTCTGAATGTATAGATGGATGGATGGATGACACACCTTGTTGGCAATGAATTTCCTGTTGTATACTCGTTGTAATTAGTATTTTTTTTTTAAAGAAGTCTTATAAATGTTTTTTTTTTATTATGCTTCTTCTTTTATTCTTTTGTTGTTTGATTTTATTACCAATTTTGTTTGGTTTTATTTATTTTGTAAGCCTAATTCAAAGTAAGTATGTAATTGGTGAATTTGAGAAAAAAGTTTGATGTGTGCAATATGTAGGATTATCTAACTGTATACCCACATATTAACTCATACATACATGTGCCTTCAAGTAATTGACAAATACATGAAAACATTTTATTTGTAGGTTGCTTATTTATTTAAGTTGCTTGTTTCGATTTCAAGCCAAAAATATTTCAAATTGAGGCTTCTTTTTATGTTCTTATGGTTTTTTAACTGGCGTCAACTATACAATATTTACAATAACATTAATCAAATGTTGTAGTCTGTGTTGTATTTCGACGAGAGAAAAATTATTTTATTGGTTTAAGGAATGTCACTGGGAAATATTGTTTTAGGAAAGTTACACAATTAAGCGGTTAAATTGAAAAAATGAGTATCTATAAAAATCAATATTTTAGGAGAGCCACAAAACGTTATAGATTGAACTGTGCGCTGCCTGTAAAACTTTGCAAGATTGTTTATTTAGCTAAAAATTTAAGTTATTGTTGTTTATTATGCCCTCAAAACTTAAATCTCTTAAGCCCAAATATCGTCTTATTAAAAAACATAAGTCCCTTCAATATAACTCTTGGGGATTTTCAATTCGAATTTCTTAGGTAATTTAAGTTTGCCATATCCTCTGCGTTAAAGATCTTGCGTCTAATACTTTAAAATGCAGAACATTGAAAAAGGGAGTGCTCTAAGTTCTCATCCTCTTCCATGCTCTACATGTGGTTTCATCCGATAGTGTCATGTGAGTTAGATGAGTTCTCAGCTCCATGTGACCTATTTTTACATTAGATAATTTTTTAAGTGTTGACTAGGTAATTTTCTCAGCATGGAAAACAGTATTGTCATATGGTAGATGGAAGAGGTTAATCTTATATCTTATCGCTTATATTATATAAACCCATTTTATTTCGGTCACCGTTCTTCGATCCGTCCATATAAAGATCAATTACTTCTTACCCTTTTTTCTTAATCCCATTTTATAACAAAATTTACTATATAAGTCCCAGATATTTGGCCTTATGGGATAATGTTACTGCGACAGCATTTATATTAGGTGTAGCAAATTGTATGGATTTTGTATTTCCTTGTAAATAGTAACAGCTCCGTTTTATTTCGATTTACTCCCAACCTACATTCTTGACATCATGTTATTAGGAATTTTAATGCAGATTTTAGAAACTCTGAGAGCGTCACAAAAAAACTCTTTATAAAATTTGATTTAGATTTTTGGATTTTATGCAAGTTCACTTACATTTCTGGTTAATATTTTCCTTATTATTCTTGACACGTTTTAGGGTTTATTTTTCGTCCATTGAAGAAAATTTGCTTGGGCTATTTCATCTTCTTCAATTTAATGCAATGGAAAACATACTTTAAGCTGCAAGCAAATTAAATAACAAAATTGAATGTATAATTTTACATACACAATATTTTTTTAATTTACATTTACATTAAATGGCATTGAAGACTAAATTAAACATAAGCTTTTCCCTTAAGGGGGTAGGTGGGTGTTTAGGTTGGTCTATGTTTGTGTATTTTGTTTTTTGTGTGTAGACACACTTTAGTGTGCGCGTGTTGTTGCATTTGCTCATTATCCTAAAATGTTATGCTTTTCGTCTTCAACACACACACGCACACACGCAGCAACGCACTTACTTATGCACAGAGATTATTTTGCTGTTTTAGACATGTCCTTAAAGTTATTAAATAAAGTCTGTGGCTAGGAAAAAAGTTTTATTTATTTGTTGATTTTTACTCTTGACATTACCGTGGGAGTTTTTAGATTTTCACTTGGGAACTTGTATATTCGTATTTGGAAGCGTGAGAGTGGTAAGTTGTATTTTTGGGAAAAAAGTTGTTTGGTTAATGGTGTAAAGAATTGTGTGGTTTATTTAGGTTACAAAGTGTTTTAAATAAGAAGAATAAAAATTAATTAATATTAAAATACCGCATACAAAGTTTTTAAATTTCTTAGTTGCATTTTCGGGAGGAAAAAAATTTCAATAAATTTTCTTGAAAGTCTTTAAATGCACACAACTCAAGCTCAATAAATTTTAATTTGAAGATTGTACTTTTTTTTAAATGGATAAAGAATTCTTTGACATTTTTTTTAAATATTTTTTATAAAAATTTTAATTAATAAATTTTGTACAAGGTGCAAGGTCCATTAGGTGCTCGTATCCAATCATCTGACTTTTTTTTTATATACAATTGATAAGCGTTACCAACTTTTTTTGAAAGTCTGTCTGCAATTGTCAAACTTAATTTTTTGAACTTTTATTATTTCATAAATAATTCGCAGTTTCAGTTGGTTTAAAACGTTTTTAAAAATACAAAATCATGAATAAGAAGTTTTCGCTTTTAAGTTTTTTTTAAATTATCAATATTAAAGAAGAAAATAAAAGAATTGTGGACATATGCCGGCGTATACACAAAAACAAAATGCATGTGTTTTTAAATTAATGTGTTTGTTGCCGCGATGCATAAACCTTATGGATATGCCTAAATTTTGCAGAAAATTTTTCCAAAAAAATTTAGAAAAAATAGATAAAAATTTTTTTAGCAAAAAATTTCTGAAAAAGGTGTAAAAAGAAATTTTAATAAGTTTTTTAGAAAAGCTTTTAATACATTTTTTTAGAAAAATTAAAAATATTTTTTTAGAAAATTTTAGATATTTTTTTTTGAAAAATTTTTAAAATCTTTTTTGGAAAAAAATTTAAGATAAAAAATGTTTACAAAAAAAAATTTTATAAATAAATTTTTTAGAAAAACTTTCAATAAGTTGTAAAAAACTTTCAATTAATTTTTTAGTAAAACTTTTAATAATTTTTTTTAGAAAATTAAAATAAATTTCTTAGAAAAATATTAAATAATTTTAAGTAAAACTAATTTATTAGTAAAACTTTTATATAATTAGTAAATTAAAATTATTAGTTAAGTTAGTGCTTTGAAAAATTAAAAAAAATTTTTTTTTAAATATTTTCAAAAAATTTTGTAGAAAAATATTTAAAAAAAAAATTGTAGAAAAATGTTCGATAATTTTTTTGAATTATATAAAAATTCATGTTTGAAGATATACATACTATGTATGTATATATGTATGTATTCAAAAAATTTAATATTTTTAACTCTTGTGGACAATTTTTTATATTAGTTTTTTTAAATTATTTTTTTTTCAATTTTACTTCTATTTATCTATGTAGTAAAATATATTTTATTTTTTCTAAAAATAAAACAAGTTTTATTAAAATTAATTTCGTTTTAATATTTTTTTTAAGAAATTCGCCATAACATTTTTTTTTTACTGAAAAACATTTTTACAAAATTTTCTATTGTAAAATTTTTAAAAAAGCCAACTTCTAAATAAATGTGTTTTCTTAAATTTTTTTTCGATAAAATCTTAAGTTTAAAAATTCTATTAGAAAAGCTTAAAAAAATTTTTAGTTTTCAAAAACTGTTAACAAATTTTCTGTTATTAAAAAAGTTTTGAAAAATTCATTCTTGTTTAGGTTTGTCAACATACCACCCAAAGGTTTAACTGTTTTTGCCCAGTTCACCAATGTTAATGAGCGATATTTAACTTGATATAATTGTCATACATGAACACACACGTGTTAGTTTATTTCCCGTCCAGGCTTATGTGTGTGTTTCCGTGTAATTTTGCTTTATGTAATTAGAAAGAATATTAAAGAATATGACACAGTAAGAAGGTAACAAACTTAACATGAAATTCATGGGAACATTGTCAGTTCGTTTGATTTAATTTCAACCACTTTCAACAGATTTTTATTAGAACAAGCTTTTTATTACAACAACCCAACATCAACGATATAAACCAAAAATCACAAGTTTATTAACTGGTGATTGTAACAACACAAAATGACAAGACAAGAAAAAAAAAGTTGTCAGAAATATTCTCATGTGTGACTTGTGTAATCAAAATCGTAATCGTATGTATGTGTATATAAGTGTGTCTGCCTGTAGATCGTTTAAGTAATGTGGGTGACAGTGAGGCAAAGTTACAGCAACAATTATTTTGTGTAGAATAAGAAAAAAAGGAAGTGGGCAGAGAGAATAACAAAAAGCATATGTTGCAACCTTATGCATATACATACATATGCTTATTAAAGTTATATGCACCATATTGTGTATTCTAAGTAGTAAAATTAGTAGCATTGCTCAAAGCAATATGATATAAAAGATATGACTTACTATGTAGTTTAAATCTTAAATTGATGTCTTTTTTTAGTTTATTTTGTTTTTAATACGAGTATTCATAATAAAAGAATGAATAAAAGCAACGCTTGGGCACTCATTTATGACCATTAGTAACTATCAATGCATTCTTTCGTTTATACCATAAGATTTAATTTACAGCAATTTCGATCGAGTTGAATGAAAATTTTATTTATTTTTTTTATAGTTTTATAATAATCGCTTAATGTTAAACAAATGCCTCAATTAAAAAATTTATCTTCTATTTTGGAAAGAGAACAGCCTACAAAGCACTGAACATTTTATAAAAAATATGAATGACTTATACTAATATGAACTGTTAATATGATTGTAAAAGTTTTTTGTGAAAATCACAGGTTTAAGGAATCATCACAAGCATGTAAGTGTTCAGGAAATATAAATTTATAAAAGCTGTAAAACTAGCATGATAGAAAATAATAAAAAACAATATATTTTCCCCTAAATTATTTTCAAAGTAAATTTGAAAGTATAGACCAGCGCAGTTCCATTTTTTATTTATTTACAATAATATTTACTTTAGAAAAAGGCCAGCGTGAGGATGATTTTAATAGCAAAAATTCTTAACAAAATAATCATCATCTGAAAAACTTAAAAACAAATTAAACAAATATTTTCTCAAACCAAAATTTTTTATCAGCAGTTGTTGTATGAATTGTCTGAATTTCAAATCTGTAGCAAAAACAACAAGGCTATAAAAAATCCTCTTAAAAACATTAATGCTACTTATTTTTTAATTACCCACAAATCGTTATAATTTGTTAAGTGTTAGAAAAAAGTAACACTTATGATCCTGATCATCCCCAATGATATATATTTAGCGGATTATTTATGGTAAAATGATAAGGGCGTTTGAATGTTTGTTAAGTGGTTGGGTTGCATGAATAGTGACGGTGGTGGTGGTGTCATGTGCCATGTGAATTTTTTATTTAAATCCTGCATCAGATTTCATTTAATTGTATTTATTAGCCAGTAATAAGTCATGTGATTTGTAATTAATTTTTTAAATAGCTATTTTTATATACAAATAATTTTTTATTGTTTTAAACCAAGGTTTTAGTTACTGGTGTTGAAAATAATGGTTTTATTTTAAACTTCCTCTGTTGCGGTTGTTTGTTCTCTTCTACGATTACCTTTGTATCCTGTTAAATCCTTAGTCAGTTATAGAAACTGTTAACCTTTTTTACTTAATAAACTTTAGGGCTAATAAAGAACACTTTGTATCTCATGGGTAAGTTTAAAAATTTTAAAAGACCTTTATACAATACTTAACTCTTTTTCTTAAGCCTTGTCCCTCTTATTAATGACTGTGGGAATTTTCAATATTTTCACATTTTTAAAGAGTATGAATATGTTACAAGAATATTTGAATAATTGTTAATTTTTTAAGACTGATATTTTTCCACCCTTCTCTTTTCAATAAAATGTTAAAGAGAAATACTCTTACTTTGTTTAATTTAAAGTTAAACAGTATTGCCATATGTAAGTTCTATGTTATAAATTTGTCTATTTTTTTCTTATTCTAATTACAGATCCCTTTAGGAATTTTTTAGTAATTTAAGGTAAGTTTAAATTTATTTTATTTATTTTTATTTCTTCCCAGAGAAACAAGTGTTAAGTAAAAATGAACAAACAACAAGTTCATGTACTAAACAAAAAAAACATTTTGTAAGGTTTCGTTCAAATTCAGAACCTATTTGAATTAATATTACCATTTATTATATATTATATAATATTATATTATATATTATATAATATTATATTATATATTATTATATATTACTAGCTGACCCGGCAAACGTCGTTTTGCCATATAAATTATTTCTAGGAAATATTTTTTACATTAAAAAAAAACGTTACCCATATGTGTTCTACGGTATGCAGATCTATCTTAGTTTTAAATTTCATCAAAGTCGTTACCTTATTTAGGTGAGGCATAAATTGTCCCTTGGAGTGAGTCACCCTAAATATTTAATAGTATGAAAAATAGATGCTGACCGATTTTTAAACGTTTATTTCTGTATGGGCTGGACTATAAATTGTGTATAATTTGAAAAAAAATACTAAAAACTATATCGATGCAAGTACATAATTAAAAAAAGTGGGCGTTGAAGTAGGCGTGGTAAAAAAAGTATCCTATTAATTATATCAGAGTCTTAGTTATATTATGTGATAATTTCAAAAATATTGGTCCAGCAGTCTGGCCTACCTGAGAGGGCGTGAAAAAAGGCGTGGCGTTGAGAAGTATGAAAAATAGATGTTGACCGATTCTCAGACCTACCCGATATGCACACAAACACTACGACATGAGAATTTTATATATTAGATTATATATTATTATATTGATACCTAAAGTGCTCACTATATGCAAAAAAAAAAATCTGGTAAAAAGGGATTCTCAGCAGACATCTACTGTCAGAAAAATTCAGATTTGTATAGAAACATAAAAGCAAATAATTTAAATGGTGACATCTTGCGGATTATTGACACCAGGGAAAATCAAAGACTCGGTGTCCCGAAATTACAATCAGCCTTATTGTCAGTGGCGTTGGCGTATTTTTTGGTACCGTGTGATATTTACGACAATGTAAAATAAATGAGACCTTGTCGTATTTCTGTCGTTTTCGACACAAAAACGACACGACAACGCCAATGACAATAAGGCCGAATATTATACTATTGAAAAATTTGTTCGCATTAGGCAAACATTTGACGTAACCAATATTCTATTGATTTCTGATATTCCACCAAAATACTTCATTATCAAAAATTACTTCTTGAATCGCTTACTTAGTGCTGACCTGCTTCTAAGAACCCTTCTAGCATGATTTTAATATGCGATATAGGTCTCTTTTTTGCAATTAATAAGTCTTAACTACATATCATCATATTAGGGAGAAATATTAAAAAAATTCTATTGAAATAAAATTGTCTCCTATTTTCTACTGCAGAAACAATAAGCATTTCCATTGATATAATACGGTTAGGGAATAAAGTGTGCTCTGCTTACAAAATTCAAAAAAAAAAAATTTTTTGTTGGTATAATACTTACTTAAATATTTTAATTAAAAATTATCTTAATTAAAAAAATAAACTAGATATTGTTTTGATTATATTTGGTGTCAAAAATTTACATTAAAATAAATAAATAATTACCACAAATAGTGGTTACACTTAATTGCCCAAATATATACCTAATGTGAGTGTAGCTTTAGTTATAATACTAGTTATGTGTCGTATTGTCGTCACTAAGTTTTAGAGAACAGAGTTCTTTATAAAATTAACAGTTTGAATTTTAAAAAATCTTTTGCGGTAGTAACATTTAAAAACAGTTATTTGTTTTTAAAAGACTTTTAAAAGAAATCATTGGACACAATATTTTCAAAGGATCTTTGACATTTCATGCCTCAAAATTCTTTGAGGTTTTTTCTTAAGCTCTATTATGAATTAAATAAACATTAAACAATTTTAATAAATCAATAATTTGTAGAAACATTTATTACTTAAAAAAAAAATGATTTTGTATTAAACAATTTTTTTTTTAAATTCTATATAAAATAAAAATTTTTCAATATTTTGTTTTCCAATTTTTTTAAACGTACGTACGTACGATCGGCATATTTCATATTGGTATACTTCATCTTTTAAGAGCATTTAGAAGGCACTCTCTTTGTGGTTTGCTGCTCTTAAAATTTCGCTTATATTCTCTTTGTAAGTTTTATCTATGTGAATTATCTTATCTACATTTGTGTTTACAAATATTAAAGTAGTTTTAATATGACACACGGTTAAACATTAAAATAAAAAAATTACAAAAGCTGTGACTAAGAAAGTAGCACAATGTTTATTCATAATTACCTGCTTGTAATAAAATAAGTTAATTAAATTTAAAGTTCTATAAAAAATTAAATTTAGAAGAATGTTATTTATTAATAAAAAAATTTTGAATTTTAAATTTTATATCCAGTTTTCCTTAAAAAAAAGAACCATAAATGAGAGAATCCTGATCGCTGATTTGTATGATCTTTTAACTGATCTTTACCATTTTAAAATGAAATTTAAGTTGAAAAATTTTGTATTAATCTTAAAAAAATAAATGTGAAAAATTTTGTCCAGGTGTCTTTAAAATATCAGTTAATTTCAAAATGTTGATTAAATAAACAATAATGTTCTACTTCGTATAAAGTATATTTATTTTAATATTTATCAGGTAAGCAAAAAGAAGAGCCCAAGAGAATATTTTATTTTAAGAGAAATTATTTAACGTCAACAGTGAGTTATAACCGACCTTGTCATACATACATACTTATGTGGAAATAAGTAAATTAATTTTATATAAAATAACGTTTTTTCTTCTTTATAATACTTTGTAGGATTTAAATGAAAATATATTCTTCATTTTTATTCTTCTTTAATTTATAGAAAAGTTTATGAAGATTTGTAAAGTTAAATATAATAAATTAAAGAAAAAAAAAACATTTTTAACTTCTTTATCTCATCGTAGAACTAGTACACACGTTTCATGGTTTGTCTGACAAGATTAAAATGCTTTATTGTTAAAAAAAATCTATTTAAAATAAGAGGTTCCCAAACTTTGTTCCCAAAGCAATCTATATATTAAATTTATTAATTTAAAAGTTTGTCGTAGATTTTTATAAAATTTATATCTTTTAAGAAGTGTTTCTTAAGTAGTTGTCTAGATAATAGAACATGTGTTGCAAAACGTAGATAACTTTTTCGTACGTATTTTCTTTCAAAGTTTTTGCTGAAAAGTTTTCATAACCTGGACGAAGATCTAATAAAAAAATATTTTTAAATAAAAAAAACTTAGCGTAGAGTTTTCTTGTACAGAAGGAAATTGATTTAAAATTTCTTTTAAAAATTCAAATTTCCGAAAATATATTCAGCTGAACAAAATATTGCTCTCAAATTTCTTGCTTATAAAGAGTAATTTTTTGCTATTTAATTTTTAAGTGTAAATTTTGAAAAAAAAGATTTGTAACTTGTGGAAATGTCAAAATTTCCAATTTGCCATTTAACCATGAATAAGATAACAAACGCACAACACTCGAAAATGCATCAATTCATGCTGTGTGAGAAATGTATTTCGTAAATTACGTCTAATTTGTAGTTGACATAATCAATCAACCGATCAGACTATTCAAGCTGTTGTGACCAAATTTTGTACTAATTTACTTTTTTGGACAATTATCCACTTACCCGTATGCTTATCGCGAAGCATATTGCTGTATCGGCCAGTGTCAACGTCAGTGTCGCGATATGCTAATTCGTCGCCTTTTTCAACAACCGAGCTTGTTTTATTCGACCACCATGCGATTATTATCAACTTTCTTTTTGTCCAAAGTGGAAGAATTGGATTTGCTTGACATGTGGTTTCAAAAAGATGGCATCACATTTCAGAGAGCACGCAATACCTTGAATTTATGCAGAGGCGAGTTTGATGAGGAATTTAAACTCACGTTTGGAACCAGTCTAATGGCCGCCAATATTATGCCATTTTGACCCCACTAGACTCTTTTTTTGTGAAGATACATGAAGTCTCTCGTGTACAAGGACGAGCCAGCTATAATTTCAGTCTTGGAAGACAACATTACCGCTGCTATTGTATAGACACCGGCCGAAATGCAGGAAAAAGGATGCCAAAATTAGAGTTCAAGGATGAAACACCTACTACGTATCCGCGGGCAACATTTACATGAAATAATCTTCAATAAGTAAATAGCAGGCACTCTTTAAACGACCCAAATTAATCAGACTTATTGTTTGTGGCGTTTTCGTGTCGGTTTCCTGTCGACAACGACAGAAATACGATAAGGTCTTATTAATTTTACATTATACAGAACAAAAAAATAGGACAACGCCAGTGACAAGAAGGCTCAATATTTTATTAACTTTTGCAAATTTTTTTAAATTTTCAAAACCCAAACGGTTAAAAATCACCCAACTATAAAAACGATTTAGTACAAGCTGCAAAAGCTCTTATTTGTAAATTTTAAAAAATTTGTACTACCTTTAACCTAGTTGTTAAATATAAAACCCCATCCAACAGCTTTAAGATTCATAAGAGTAAATTTCGCATTTTGCAAGAGTAAAATATATTCACTATACATTTTCTATAAAAAATGGATTTTCTATATTTAAAGAAAAATGTTCACTGATTTCCTTAGAGAAGATATTGTAAATAGGGAGTTTTAAAAAAAGAATTGAATGCCTTTTGTTGGGCCTAACGACTTTATTGTTGAGAAGTCCTGAACACTAGGCACTTTATGACTTGCTCTTACTCTTAATATGTGTATTTTTGTATCTGTGTTTTGGCGTTTTCAAATTTAAGAGAGAACTTAAGAGTATTGACTTAAACATATACGTACATACATATGTTTACTTAGTTAGGTAGCTGGTTGTTGTAAAGGTATTAGTTGTTATTTTATTAGTGGTGGTTGTCTTTTTTGTATCTTAAACCTTGTATGTGTGTGTAATATATTGTATCTATGTATCTAAGTTTCTTTTGTAGTTGTTTTTGTTTCATGTATTGTTGCTTTCCTTTAAACCCAACAACAGCTGTCTGTATGGCTTTCAGTTGTTGTATATATGAAATATTTCAATATGTGTAACCGTCCACTTTTTGCCAACGACAGTACAGTAGAGTTATTTCAGCCGCTGAAACGTAAAGAACGTTGTGAGCACGTATTAACCGAGAGGGTTTCAAAAACTCGCTAAAACGCTTGACATACCGCCGTCGTGTATTCTTAGGGATTAACTACCGCGATTACATATAAAAAATCTATTAACAATCGAACCATTTAGGTTTTTCGTTACGTATAAAGCGGGTTAGATTAGAATAGAATAAAAACAAAACGCGTAAACTTATCGATTATTTTTAATTAAATTTAATAACAATTAAAGGTATTGCAATAGTGTGGGTTATACTCGTATCAAAGTGAAATATTTAAAAACTGCAATTATATTTATAGCACAGATGTACATGTTACATGTTTAAATTGTATTGAACAATCTGTTTAACAAAATTAAAAAAAAATAAATTTAATTTAATGGTTTGAAAATTACATACAAAATAAATTTATATAAAAATTAAAAATTATTAATAACAAAAACATAAAAATATTAATATTAATCACATACCTAAAAGATTTAACTGAAAAATTCCACAACCATAAAAACTCAACATTTTTAAACCAACTTAGCAGACATTTTTATTTTAACCAACCTTAATTTTGGATTTTACTGGTAATTTTGTCAAACAACTGCAGCAATAGCTAAAATAAAATAATTCTACTTACTCTTACAAAAAAAAAAAAAAAATAAAATATTTTGTACAAACGAATGTATTAAGCAAAACGTAAATTCACAATAAACTTAAACCCCATAACAAAACTGAAAGACAATGATTTTTCATATGCGATTTTTTTTGTATTTCATTTCAATTTATCTAACTTGTACTCCCAGATAAATATTTTTGCGATACAAAATAAAAAGTTGCAAAAAGTAAGCGAAGCGAGTATTCAAAGTTTTGTCAATATACAAATACAAAATTCAGTCATTTTTCTTTCTTTAATTTATTTTATTTATAAAACAAGTTTTGAATTCATTGGAATTTTTTTTACATATTTTCTTGTTAAGAAAAAAGAAGTTGAAACTTGGTGTAGGGTAAAAGAGGTTTTCCTGTCTTTATACGAAATTGGTAAAAGGACGGGTATTTGCGAGTTGATCAAGAATTTAAGAGAAAATCTAGAATTGTTTTTTAAAAAAATTTGAAAGATAATTTTTCTGTTATTGTGTGCAATTTATCACCAATTTTTTTTAATAGGGGAGCATTTTTTAAGTGGAGATTGAAGAAAAAAATTTTTCATTATGGTAGTACGCAAACGAGAGTTCCCTCGTAGGATAAAATATCCATTATGATGTAAAACTTAGAAAAAATCTAAAATGACTCTCAGTAGTACATAAGGGTTTTATATAAATAATTACCCCCAAGTCAACAATCCAGTATGATCTTATCACTTGTTGATTTGAGTGGTTTAAATCATCGTCTTTGTATGTAAAGCGGAGCAACACACAGGTGAAAATTGTTCGTACATGACTGTTATTGCTCAGAAACTTAATTAATTTTTTTACTGCTGGAAACAAGAGCTACTCGGATAATCAATGACAGAACCAAGGGAATTCCAAATTTTACTCGAGTTCGCTGTGCTTTTTGTTTAGAGATTCTGAGTATTTTAAAATTTTGATCATGCTCCAAGGTGGTAATTTGCCCCTAGATCTAGTTGCTGCAAGATACCAGTAGATACCCAGTCGACTTATCCGATAAATGCCAAATAACCATCTGTACACAGAGACGTTAAAATTTAATCGAAATCATCGAAGAATTATTGTTAACCCGTTATTTAGGTTTCAACCACTGCCATTACAAGATCTAACCAACAACCAGTATAAAACAAGTCATAGGGACTTCTAGTTCCAGTTCTAGTTCGCTCTCTTCCTCGAAATGTGATGATACCATAGTAAGGATTTCACTAAAGTAACAAGGTCTGAGGGATATCAAAATGTAGCAAAAATTATAAAAATTAACTTGGCATCAGTAAAGTTCCAAATAAGGTGTTAAGACTACTATTTTATTACAACACTAATACGGCCTTTACAGCAGGCGTTTTGTAGAAGATTAATAGGTCCTAACATTTGCCCATTTGTACCACGAATAGAGATTACTCACATCAGAAATGTTTTTTTATTTTCTTTTAAATTCTTAAATAGTTTAGTTTTTTTGCTGCTCGCATGTGAGGGGTAAGTGGTAAAGATTGCTCCTTTGTACTCCATTTACTTCGCTTCTAGCCCTGATATATTTATCACGAATTTATCAGCCATTTTATTTGAATAAAGTAGTGC
This sequence comes from Phyto melanocephala, assembly GCA_941918925.1. Taxonomy (NCBI): domain Eukaryota; kingdom Metazoa; phylum Arthropoda; class Insecta; order Diptera; family Rhinophoridae; genus Phyto; species Phyto melanocephala. Next base: position 2,772,659 of record OW799236.1, read on the forward strand.
CTAGGTTAAGTTAGTAATGCCAAATGCAATTGAGTTTGGACTTCGACTTTACAGCAAAGGAATTGAAGATTTTTATCTATCAAAATTACTCAATGTATTTAACAGCTTAATAATATAACGTTAACATTTCGGGCACAAGAACGGTATAGGCATATATATTTAATATCAGAATTTTATTCATATAGATTCGCTTGTTATGTTTTGCTTAAAAATATTTTCCCTTCTTAAACTTACTTTTTCGCCCATCCAACATTATTTTAAAACTCTTCTCAAATAGGTTAAGGAAAAAACTGCATTCATTCTGGTGTGGCTGCTGCTATTGCGTCTTCAATTTTTGTGTCTCGCTCTCTTTTTGTTTTTTTTTTTACAAAAAGCAGTTAAAACTTTTTGTTATCTTTTACTTTTTATTTTATTTCTTCTAATTCCATTACTTTTAGCGTAAGAAAAGCAAAAAACGTTAACATTAGTATTAACATTCCGACAATTAAATCGACCTAAAAGCAAAGGCAATAATGTTGTTGATTTTAGGTCACACTCAGTTTTAAAAGTTGAGTCATCGTTTTTTAAAAAAAAAATGTTTTAACCATTTGACCACTAGTTAATGTATTGAGTTTAATTATATTCAAATGGCTTAAGAATGTTAACTCTTATTTATTTTTTTTTTAACTATAAATTTGTTACTAACATTGCTGCTTATTCTATAATGTTAAAAACAGTTTATGCAACATAAAATAAAAAAATATTTATATGTAACCAATATAGATAACTAAAGAGTACAAAAGAAAATTATAAACAAATAAAAGCGAGTATTGAAACCTTGCAATTCCAAGTCAAAGTTCTCATTAACACAGATGGTTTTATTGCACACACATACATAGATAAGAGTAAGAGTGCTATATATTTGTCCGTGCCGAATCTGATAATACCCTCTACCATAATGTACATATGGAATATGAAAAATTCACGGCATATCATCATGTACATACATACTACAGTGTAATCTCCTATTACGGACACTTCCCCTAAGCTTCCCTATTGGACGGTTCTGGCAACGTCCTAAAAGAGGAGAATCGTCTTCTCTCGACCGGACAACTCTCTTATACGAAAACATTTCGATGATAACTTCGCTGTCCGCTTAAGAGTTGTTGTAGTTTTAATAAAATTTTGTTGTTGCAATATTAATAAGAGGTTGACATTTTTGCTAATAACTTTGCCGGTAATGGAGCGATTAAATAAATATTTTCAATTAATATTTTTGTATGTATGTCTTATTGATAGTGATATTCAAAAAATGGGTCAAGAAGTTATTTGGAAGTTGCAAAAATTATATTTGTTCAGTAACAAGAGATGTACGTCGTTTTTTACTCATAGCACAGCCGCTAATAAATCAAATTTAATAATTTTAAAAAGCGAAATTTTTAAAGGTATTTCTAATGATATTATACTGCACACGAGTCTGTGGAATATCCAGGGACTTGAAAAAGTTGATTTCAGCGCTCACACGAATAGACAGACAAACGGACGAAAATACCTAAAATGATTTCTCTATATTTAAAATTAAAAAATATATATACTAAGTAGAGTCTCGAATTAATACTGTAGAAACTACAAACGGAGTGACAAACATATATGTATGTTTATACCCTTTTACATTCTAGCGTGAAGGGTATAACAACATACTTATACGTCTTAACACAAACAATTCATGTTTCATTGTTAGTTAATATTAACTAACTAAATGACTTAGTATCTGTCTACTTGTTTGTCCGTCAGTCGTTTGTCAGTCTGTCTGTTTATCTGTCTATTTACATTGCTTGGTTTTCTGTTTTTTTTTGTTATTGTTATTTATTTGTATCTGCTTAATTCACCATGTACATACAAACATACAACGAGTTTTATTGCTGACGTTTATTTAAGCGATATTTAATTTAGGGTTTTCGCTCTCTTTCTCTTCTCTAATGATTAGTCATAACCATTAATAAATAGTTACCTGAGATTTATTTTTTCACTTAACTTCTATGTATATGGGCCATAAACATGTTTCTGACAGATTTAAACAAGTGATTTTATTTTAACCTTGTTTGAAAAACCAACCGGAGTTTTAATACCGTAATGGCCACTTCTTTATTTACAACGAGAGTTGAAACATATTTTTTCATTATTTTGTACTTTTTTGTACAAAAGTTTTAGAAAAAAATTTAAAAATGTGCAATTGATATTAACATTCAAAAACTATCTTTATAAGTACAATTGTTGTACACTGAAAGAATTTCCATCATTGATTCAATGATTTTTGACATTAATTCAATGAAAAACTACATTAAAATTCAACCAACGTAACACTTCACTGGATTAATGAACCTTATTTCATTAAAACATAAGTAATGAAGTTTTTCATAGAATCAAGGAAATGTTTCATTAAATCTATGAAATTTTGTCATTAACAAAATGAAATATATATCATTAAAGTTATGAAAATTTGTCATTAAGTAGCGGAAACATTTCATTAAATTCATGAAAAAATATTCAATGTTTTTATGAAATAATTTTATTTAGTTAATGAAAAAATTCATTATAAATGTGACTTTAACTCAGCGCGCTAATGAAAACTTTCATTACATATTTTCATGAAGAAAAGTCACAAATCCTGTGCAACAATTTCATAAATATGATGTCAAATCATTTATTAGGTTTCATTATTCTAATGAATAGTTTTCATTAATCTAATGAAACATTTTTTGGAATTTTGTTCATTACATCTAAGAAATTTTATTAATGCTATGAAATATTACATTAGATTAATGAAAAAATTATAATGAAATTGATTCATTGGATATATGAAACATAATTCCTGGAGTGTACTATAGTACAAAAAAATACAAAAATGTAGTACAAAATGTAAAATTGGCACTTATTTGCTCCTTGAATTTGTTCCATTTAATAAAGGTTCAAAGCATATAGATTCTATATTTCTAATTAAATTCATAATAGAAAAAAAGTAATAGTAATACGAAAACTACAGTTAGAAAAAAAATGTTGCCCTTATCTTCCTTTTTTATTTTATTTTATTTTTTTTTGAAGCAGAATAAGTTTTTTGTTGGATATAAATTAAGTACGAAATTAAGAGTGTTTGAAAGACCTGTTAAAAGGTGAAAACGAATATTTGCATTGAAATTGTGTTATAATTCTGTACGATCTCATTTCATGTTTGTATGCTTATTAACAAAGAAAATTTAAGTATTACTTTAAGATTCTCAAGTTTAGGACATGTGAAGGATATTTACGATTGATGTACAATTTTTGTAAATCCGCTACTAAAGGTCCTGTGTACTGCGTTCTGTATGAATTTCAGGTACGAATTTTTTTATATATCATTACGCGAATTATATACTCGTAACATGTGGAAAATTTTGTTTTTGTTCAAACAAATGAAAAAAAAGCGTTAATTAAATAAAAAATCTAAAATTTCTTAGACAAAAAATTGTCAGAACAATAATTTTTGTTGCAGATAACAAAAAAGTCTTTATTGATTTAAAAAAACAAAAAATTTCCGTTTGAGTTAATTTTCAGCTGAATACTGGCAAACAAATAGTTGCCTGAAAAAATTTCAAGCCGGAATTGTTAGTTCCTTTTTACACATACTTCTTACATCCTTAAATGAAGGCAGAACTTCATTTTTAATAGTTTTAATGCAAAGACCTATGCACTATTTAAGTTTACTATTTACTATTTAAGTTAAGTAACATATTTTAAAGCTAAAATTTTTCCTTAAGAAGCACTTGTTCTGAAATTCTTTTACAAATAATTGAAACTCATACTGACCAGTTCTGCTCTCTTTTGGTTAGCAAAAGTTATATATTTTAAAAAGTTCTAAATACTAAACAAATATCCAAAATAAAATTTTAAACCATTAACAGTTCTAAAAGATCTTATTAAAAAAAATACTAGAACGAAAATCATGTTTTAAATGAGATTTTAAAAAATAAAAAACAATATTTCGTTATAGAAAAAATTTTGCATAAATTTTGTCAAGTTCCTTTCAGAACCTTCTGTTTTTTTAGCTCAACTTGCCCATACCTGTTTTAAGTTGTTTGTATCTCCCTGTAAACAGATATAAAAATATTTTGTTAAATTCATTGCTATTATAAGAAGAAAAAAAAAAAACAGATACAAAACAAACAGAAACAAAACCTGTTTCTACGTTTAGACAAACATTTGCTTATTTGAAAAGACTGTAAAGAAACTACAAAAAGAATTTACTCTGACTGCTGCTACATGCTTCTTTTATTTTTTATTTTTAACTTAAACTTTAAATTCAACAATATTTTTCTTATTTTAAATTGCATCTTGCAGTTAAACCCTTAAACTTTAAGCCAGCTAAAAAAGAAACTAAATGATGAGTTTAACGAATACTAGAAATAAAAATAGAATTGCTGTTAGTATTTGTTTCTTTTGTTGAGTAGATTGGCTATTAATGGTCCATGTAATGGAGTGGAGCTTGCACTGGCGTAGCTCAAAATTATTTCAGGGTCTGACCAAAGCTTAAATATTTTTATCTTGCTTAATCTTTAACTGAGCTAATTTTATGTGTTGTTATGTACACGAAATCTAAATAGTTAATTTTTTCATATATAGGCGCGAAGGCATTGCACCCCCCAAAATGATGTAGTTACGCTCATGGGAGTTTGTAAGGCTTTTCAATGACGCCAATATTTTTTGTATCGTTTGAATGTCTCTTTAAATTGTATTGCAAACTATACACATTTTTGCTTGTGTTGCAGGCTTATTATATCTTACAATATGATGTTTATTTTTTAGCTTTTTGTTTTAAACTTGTCTTTGTTAAAGTCCAGCTTATTGTTTAGTTAGTCACTGGTAGCCAGACATTAGTTCCAGTTTCAGATACAAGTGCAAGTGATACTTATATATAATGGCAAAATCATTGTTGTCTTCATCAGCTAGTCAGCCAGCATGATCTTTATCTTCTTTTGAACTTAAAAAATGTAGAGATATTGGTGTAAATGTTTCTTGCTTATGTGCCTCTTTTTATACCCTTCACTTCTAGTTGTATGGCTCTATACAGCTTCGTTATTCTGTTTATCATTTCTGCAATTTTTAGTTCGGACTACTTAACTTTATATTTTCTGAAATTTTAAGTTTAGAAAAGTCAATTAAGCGATGTTCATATAAATCTTCTATCTGGCGTATGATTAAAATCAACTTTTAACAGCTCCCAAACTGTTCAATTTTATAAAAATGTTCAGGAAAGAATCGGTATTGGAAAAAATCAGTTCATAATCTGTTGAGATGTAAGAAGAAAACAAGACAAAAGTAAAACCTAAAAATCTTTGTGCTCTGGTATAAATAAAAGACCTTTTTGTCATCGTATAAATATATGTACAATATATCTCTAGAATTAATTGAAGAAAGTTTTAAATAAATCGGACAAGAATAAGCAAATTGAAATACAACTTTTTTTTTTAAATAAATCAAGTTCCTTAAGCTTCTAATCACTTATGCACATAATTGTGACAGATATATGCCAGCCATAGTCCCAATATTTACTTCTAAAAAAATTTAAAATTTTCCTTGGTACTGACAACGAAACCTAATCGATATTTTAATCTTTCATAATATTTTTTTTAGGTTTTAGGCAATGCACAGATTTTTATCTTAAATATACGCAGAAAATATAACTTTGATAAATATTTGTTCATCTGTGCCGAATCTTATATACCCTTCACACAGTTTGTACCATCATGTACATATTTTCGAAATGACAATCTTTTTGCACTCTTGTGTAAAGGGTGCAAAAACAGAACTGCTTGTAGTATTTTGCTTTTATCTCAGTAATTTATATGGAAATTTTGTTAGTTTTCAACAATATCAGTTTCAAGACCATTACCGATAATCATATGGTGCCTCTATTAACTGACTTTTTCAAAATTTTTTTTCATTGATATCTTTGTCCCATTGAAATACGATTTACTGTAAATACTGCCTAATATTTTATATACATAAGTATATGTACGTAACAAACGTTTTAAGAAGTTTGATGGGTGAAAAATCGAGGCAATATTGTTCATTCGCTCATATATCAGCTCGTAATGTGCACACATATCTGATTTTCAATAGCAAAATTCTTGAAATCATATTTGATAAATTGATACTATTTAGCGTCTGAAGCATATGTGGGGCACTAAAAAAAATAATTTCAGTACACACACGTTAAATCCTATATAGTTAAATCAATTCCTCTATCTAAAAGAATTTTGAACATACATACATTACAATATATTAAAAGGATCTCAATTGAAGATTGTAGAAATTTCAAACGAAATATAAAACTAATATATAAAAAACTGAATATCAGGTAAAACTGCCTGACATGTCCAAATCGAAGATGGTGTCCAAATTAAAATAGAGGATTCCATTTTTTTTAAACGAAAAAATTTTAATAACAGATGCCGTTCGAAACAAAATGGCGGACCATAGAGTTTGGACAGCAAATATGTACACTAAAATTTAATTATCTAATCAAAATTAAGAACATTGCTAACAAAGAACTTTAACTTATATTTACTAAGGCTACGATATATCTAAATTCCCTGAGAAAATTTTGGGAAATTTTTAACATATCTATATACATATGTATGTTTGTATAGAATAAATAAAATTCGGCTAGGTCATATATAGAATTCTTACTTGTTAAAAATTTTCTATTTCTTTGCGCTTGGTCTTTCGAACTTAATTAGCATCTACAACTATATTTTACATATTCATGTAGATATTTAATAAATTTAAATCAAATGGTCCTTCGCACCTACAGTTTTCATAATTTCATAAACTTTTTAAATTTACATTGAATAATAAAACTATACAAAATTAAGATAAAATTGATTCACCTTTTCAATAGTTCACAAACTCAATATTTAATTTTTTTTTTAATATTCTGCACTTGCTTGCATGCTTTTAACCTGTCTTAGGATGAATGCTTTCTATTGTTTACAATATCTCACCCAAAAAAGTACCTCTCAGTTATTCCATTTTGTTTAAAATAATAAAAACTTGTTGATTTTTGTATTTTTACAGTAGTCATTGCAATCGGCCAAAATATAAGCCAAAAAGGTTAGTTGCCTTACAAATTGTTGTAACAAGCAAGAGCTCACAATCTTGTGGTCTTAACCTCAATTTAAGTGTTGTTACAAAAGAAGCATTGCACACTCTGTTTACACTTTGTTTTTGGAAATTTCGTTGTTGGCAAAGATTATATGTACAAAAATGATAGTTTGTGGTTTATTTAATGGCAACACCATTTCTGGAAAAATATACTTAAATATGTTTGAGTTTTTTTTTTGCCAAAGAAAATATACAAACATACATACACTTGAAATAATTCTTTTTTTAATAAATCAAAAATGTAAATGAATTAAGGAGACAAGGAGTTGAGAAAACTGCTTGAAGTGAAAGCATAGAAAAAAGCTATTTGTTTTCGAAAGGTACTGAAAAGTTAAAATTTTAGTTTTAAAAATTTTAATTTAAGAAAAGAACAAAAAAAGAATTTTTTATTTGCGAAAAAATGTTGCCCCTTACTTTTTAAAATAGCTTGTGTGTAGAGTGGTAATAATTTTTTGTGGTCAAATGGTGTTTTAAAGACCTGTTGCACTAAACATATCTTTGGAAAAAAGGAAAAGCAACTTAAGTCGACATAAGCTATAATTGAGATAATAACATTAATATATTTTCGCAATTTAAAACTTCTCTCAGGCGAATTTTCAACTATTTTGGACAACCGTACAGGAAGTTATTTCATAAAAACGTATTGCCTATTTTTATTCAACGAAGAATATTGTTTAGAAAAATAACTTATTTAATTTTAATTATATATACGAAAACCAATATGTTCTTTAATTAAAACAGGGTGGAATTCATATAAAAGTCTTTAGCTTAAACGGATCAATTTATATAAAAATTAACTAAAAAATTTAAAAGAGTTTTCCTGAAAAACGATAAAAGCAGACATAAGCAGTTTTTCCTTATTGCCACAGATATTGTAGCAGACTTATCGAAAAAGCTACATTCAACTATTTTACTGAAAATAGCATTGTTATTTCTAGATCCTATGAATATTCACGCAGTTTGAGAATGCTCGTTTGCAACAATATCTTCCTCTTCTTTTTTATCTTCAACAAAAATTCTACTCCGCGTTAAATTTTAATGGTATAATGGTACAAAGTAAAAGGGCAATATTTTTAAGAGAAAAAAATCGACTTAAAATAGCAAATTTGCTTTTCTTAACACATTAAAATAATCTCTTAAATTCTTGTTGTATTTAAATAGTCGTCAGCCATTTTTTTAACAAAAGTTCGATATTAAAGTTATAAAATTTTGGTTTCTTATGTTGCTTATCATTATTCCTTCTTATCCCTCTGCCAACCATTTTAATAAATCTTAGAAAGAACGTATCACTTTTGAGGTTATTTAGGATATAAAGTGCTGCTTAGGTAGGTTGTGTGTAATAAACGCAAATGGTGGGGTGGGGGGTTAGTAGCTGTTTAAATAAATTGTTTGGTTATGGCTGTAAACACATTATATATAACATACTATACTTATCATAAGAAGAAAAAAACTTGCTTTTGGGAAATGTAATTTTTTTCCATCCCCTGATTTCGCGCTTGACATGTAATCTATTAGAACAAGTGATAGTGGGTAGAAATAATATCTGGTGTACAAGGGGAGTGAAGTGTTACTTCCGAATTAAAGCTCAAAATTCAACATTTTCATTCGAATAGAAAATATGTTAATATTTGGAGATTCCTTAAACGGTGGAGACTTATTTGTAATCCCCACTATTTATCAGATCTTTGTTAGAGATAAGCTATCAGACTTATTTCCTAAGATCTTTGTAAGTAAATCTACAAATTTTCAGTTTAAGTTGGTTAAGCACAAAAACAAAAAAAAAAAATTTATAATTAAATAAAACGTCTAGTAGAATGGCAAAACCTGAATGAAAATATTTGCTTTTCTAATCAGTTTTGTGTTCTTTATAAATAACACATCTTTTTCTATTTGCATGTGAGTGTTTTTAATGTATATTGTAGTTAGATAATTTTTAGTTTTTAAGCAAAACAATATTATCTCTATTTAAGCAATAATGTCAGTCTAAAGTACATACATACATACATATGTATGTGTGGATGTGCCTGTCATTTTAGCAAATATGCGCAAAATTTATCGTTTTATTCTTTTGAACACTTTTCAGGCAAATATTTGTGGCAGGTAGAAAGTCATCTGTCTTATCATTAGTTAATAAAAGTTATTAATAATTTAAATACTAGTATATTGTCCAACCTAAAGGCAAGTATTTTTATTAAAACTGGTGGCATATTACGGCAATTGCTACTTAATCAAATTTCAATATGTAGAATTAAATTTGCCCTCAAAACTGTATTAAACGAAATAATTAAATTTAAAAAAAGTTTATGTTTATTTTGTCATAACATTTTTATTTTATATACTTTTGTTAATAAATCTTAAAATTAAAAAGCTTTTGTTATGATAATTGTTTTAAAATTTGTAGTTTAAACATGTCACTCAAGCATGGTTACAAATGATAACATGCTCTAATTGTCACTTTATTTTTTTCTTTTAATTAAAATTTTTTTTTAATCATAAAAAAATTCCATAAAAAAAGGAATACTGTTAACATTAGTTCAATTTGTGTTTAAGTGACATTCGCCTTTTAAACAAATATTTAATTTAAAATGAGTTAATTTTGAGCACAAATTAAAATAATTTTAAAAAATTATAGCAACATTATTTGCTAAAGTAACATTTATCATACTTTAAAATGGCGAAATTTTTTTAAAAAAAATTAAATTTAATTGTGTTGAAAGAATTAATGGTTAAAATGGTTAAAAAATTGTTAGAACATTAGAATTTAATATATGTATGTGACCTTCTCCAAGAAAAGGAATCTAGAGTGTCGAAAAACCGGTTTGGACTTAAGAGTGGATCCTGGTACCTAAAAGGGTGTAGAATAAAATGAAATGAGTTAGATTTCTGATAAGAACGAACTTGGGAAAATCGATAAAAATGAGAAAAACATTAACAATATCAAGAACAAACAAAGCAGCAACAATAGCAAGGGTATTGTCACACTAAAAGCGAAAAAAATACGTCACCACATAGGCATGACGTCACCAAAGTCGGCACCCAATCATAACTAACCATACCAAATGCGTTTTTCTCAAAACTTAATTTTCACACACTAGGTCCCTTTTCTCGGAGAAGGTCACATATATAATTGGCGTTCATAGGAAGTCCAAAGTATGTCATTGTCAAAATTTCCAAAAATAAATTTAAATTAATAAGGGGTTTTGTACTTGTTTATTGAGGAAATTTTAAGCTCCTTTAAAATTTTGAAAAACTATATTATGACAATACGATACTTAGGATACCTTCACCAAATATTTAAATGGAGGGTTTTAATAACGGCGACAGTTTGTGGCAGCCATGTTATTTTGCTGATGTTTCTAAAATTCAAAATAATTTTTTGTATCATTATAAAAGTGAGTGTTCGAGCGCAATTGTGTGTTGGCAACGTTCTTTATATGTATAAGAAAATTTTACACTTTATGCTTGCAATTCTTTTTGATTGGGTTTAATAAGTTCACAAATCCATAGCACTAAGCTTAAGGTGACCGTTTGTTTAAAGTAAATATAATCCAAGCCATAGCTTACACTTAGTCCAATGTATGAGGCAAATTTATTTTAAATTAAATTTTTGGGATCTGGGACATTTGCTAAGCAATTTCGGTCAGTTGAATAACATCATATTCCACAAGATATAGTTTCGTATATATCTCACACACAACTTGGTTTATTTAATTTTTTTTTTTCAAATCCATATTGGGAAACCCTACACTGGTTTTATATTTTTAACCATGGATGACACCAGCTAAGAAAAAAATAAAATTTTTTTTAGTAAAATTACATTGCATGCAATTACGGTTACAGTTGACGCGCTTACATTACTTTTTATTAAAAATATATGAATTGGTTTTTTTATGGCTGCCAAAACTATTATTAAAGAAAAAAAATTGGTAGGGGGGAGGGAGAGGTGTTGTTTCTTGTGAGTAAATAATCATGCCAAGTATTCAATAAAATTGTCAAAAATATGACTCAAAGAAAACAACTTGGTTAATAATCACATTAAGAAGGAAATTATACTAAAAGGTTTTAAGTCAAAAACTGAAATTTTTAAATTTTATGCTTGTGTCTAAAGTAAATGATTACGATTAGATGAATTTATAGTTCACTTATTGATACAAAACAAATTAGAGAATTAATTCAGAATTAAGTTAAGCACAGTAAACAAATTAAACTGTATTTTTAACTCAACACCTTTTTGCCTCACATCAAAGATATATACATATGGCCATTTAAATAGGTACTCTCTATATCAAGTCCAAGTTTTTTTTTTGAACGAATTTTTTTTTTTTTTTTACAAATTTTACTCTATTTTTATTGACAACATTGTTTTATAGTAACATACCAATTTTGTTATTTATAGTCCTTTTTTGTTAAGAAAGTTTTGTGGCCAATATATAGATGCTTTGCCAAATAACTAATAAGTTAAGGTCAAGCGTAATATTTTAAGATTTGGTATTACATTTAAATACAATAACAATCTAATATCAATGTCAACATTAATGATAGATGCGTCAAACACAGCATTGCATTGTGGAAGACTTGAAATTTGTTAAGAGGCTTTGGGAACAAAATAAGTTCTATAAATTCAATTTAATTTTAATACCCTTAAGCCTCGAAACATAACAGAAAGACGTTATTCTGTGGAAAAAAACATTCCAACTGCGGATAGTTACATTAGCAATGCTGCAAAACGTGACTCTCTTCAGTCCTCTAAGACGATTGCAGCTAAAATAAATAATCGAAATTCAATAGGAACTGTGCGGTGTCGTCTATGTGATATTATTTTCTCGCGAAGAATACTTCGTAAATTTTCATTATTAAAAAAGGTGAATTTACAGAAGAGGAAAGATTTTAAAAATCGTCGTAAGAATTGGTGTGGTCCAGAGGGAACAAAAAAATGGCATAACATATTTTTGAGCAATAAAATCAAAATTGATTTTTTTGGGAACGACGCTGGGAGAAATTTTTAACAAGTATAAATTTTTGTCTGCACAAAACTAAAAAATGTACATTTTTACAAATATAAAATCGTACCTATTTTAATGATCACATGTGTAAAAAATCAATTTTTATCACAGGTTTATCAGATAAATTCCGTATAAAAATTTTGTTCAATAAACCATAAATAAGAAGAAAAATTGATTACTAATAAGGGGTTAAATTTTTCAAATATATAAAATTTATCTAGAAATTTCCCTAAACGCTTTACTTTGGCTCCACTGTCTAAATGGCTATTTTAATTCAAGATAACACGTTCTTATTTTATGTAATATTTCAAATTCTACATTATTTTTTCTATTTTTATTTTTGAAATTTTTTTTGTTATTAAACATTGATTTCTTGTCTTTAAACAAGAAACTTGATATAAAGTGTAAAAGAAAAACGAAAAAACCTGTTGCCATTTAATGTTTTATTGCGGCATGCATACATAATTTTGTTAACAATTTTACACTACAACACATAGAAAAAAAAAAACAATATTCTAAGAATTTGTTAGTGTAAGACAAATTAATAAAAAAAAAAAATTTATTTACATTTATAAAACTGGTTTTCTACGGTTTATAAATTAAACAAATCAAAAAATATAAAAAAATAAATTCCGTCTTGTTTGAAAATTTGTATTAAATTTTATTAACTAAAATATTTTTGAAATCTTAAAAAAAAAAAATAAAAAAAAAACAAAGGACTTAAATCAATACCCTTGTTTAAAAGTTTTAGGAGTAAAGGAATTTGAAAAATTTTGTAAAATGTTTGCGGCATGTGCTGTATGATTCTGTAACAATAATTAAACAAATCATTTACTAGACATTTGTTCTACTCTCTTTTATTCTGTATTTCTTCTTCGTCTTCGTTAAATGACAGATGTTTCATTTAAACAAAAATAATAAAAATTCAACATATACAAAAACGTTCCCGCATTCAACGAAATACAACAAAAATGTTTTGTTCTTATTATTGACATGCTATTACGCTTCATTTTTTGTTTGAAGCAGCATTTCCTTTTACTGTTTTGTAATACTGCTCTTTCTCTCTCTGTTTTTCTACTTCAAATGTTTTCATGTATGCAAAAAAAAAAAAAAAAAAAAAAAAAAAAAAAAAAAAAACTACCTGAAGTGACAGGATATGCAGTTATCTAAACACAAACAAAGAGATACCAGGTTTAAAGCAAAAGAGAGATAGTAGATAACAAAAACTATTTCTATGGTACGTGTTATTAAAATGCATATGGTTTCGAAAAATTAAATGAAGAACTGCATTTCATTATTACAAAGCAGATGTCTGTAGTCAGGGCGAGTAATAAAATAAGTACTTAAGTAGTTGGCGATTGGAAAACACTCTATATAAAAAGCCTACTAAGTCTCCATTAAGGTGATCGCATTATGTTTCTTTTAATTCTGCAAACTCTTGCTAATAAAAAGAAAATAATATCATTGATAACAAATTTTTATTTAACATTTTATTTGCTTTAAAAACTACTTTTAATTCAACGATCGCACCAAAAAAATATATTTTTATACCCTTCACCTGTGGTGCAGAAGGGTATATATCTGTGGCTTGGAGCTAAAAGGGCCAATGTCACTTTTTTGCTCTTTTGAGTTAATCATTGCATTAGATTTGTTTCATTGCTCTTTTTCATTATGGTAAAACAGCTTAAGTCATACTTAACCCAGAACAGCTTCATTAATAAAATAATAGCCAACGTCATTACGAAAGCATATATAAAAGTTAAAGTTAATTTCCAATATTCTCAAAAGTAAATATTTTGACATTGGCCCTTTTCGCTCCAAGCCACAGATATAGCTTTGGCATTTCGTTTGTAATTTCTACAATTTTCATTTCCGTCCCCATAAAGTGTACATTTTCTGAAAACTTATGAATAGAGAAGTCGATTAAGACCCGACCGTCTGTCCATCTGCCCGTCTGTCCGTGTGTTGGTTGAAATCAACATTTAGAAGTAACTATATGTTCCTTAGATCTGTGTATCGTATCAATCTTTTGGAAATATACGGGAATGAATCGCTATTGAAATTCAGCACAATCGCCCCATAACTTTCTGAGATATGAGCAAAAAACCACGACCACCTCGTTTTTTCACAATTACAACAACAACATACATATATACTGGTTAGAGTAAACGTGGCATCGAATCCCAGCTGAGCCAAAAAATTTTTTTTATTTAATTTTTTTATTTTACATATTATTTATATATTAATTATTTTTTTTATTTTAAAAAAATTTTTTTTTAATTTTTTTTTTATTGTTGTTTATGTTTTTAATATTTTTTTGAAGGTATATAAGATTCGGCACGGCCGAATATAGCACTTTTACTTGTTTTAGATAGTGTTGCTCCTTATAGAACTTGCGTTTTCAAATCGACATAGAGAGATATGTTTATTAACCACGTCCATTGTATGTCTATAAATTTTCAGACAAAATTTATTTAAACTGATTAATCAGTTTTTAATTTTCTAATCTTTAAACCTTTTTACACGACTACTTCGAACTCTCCCCTTTTTTTTAAGGAGAAGGTTTTTGACATACTAACTTTATAAGATGGCAAGGCATATTTATTCATCAGGTTCTCTTGATTCGCCAGCTGATTATTTTTTTCATCACTTATTTTTAATTTCAGCTCTCTCTCATTGATTTCATATGTCAAACTTCATATATAAAAAATATAAACAAAAAAATTCTCTCCGAACTGCAATTACCTGATGAATAAATATGCCTTGATAAGATGGTAAGAATTCAAAAACCATATACTAATATTTATCAACGTTTTACCTAAAAATTCCCATATCTTTAATTAATTTTCTTTGATTTCTTATTACCAGCTGCCCTCTAATTCAAATATCCTACCTATTGTCAACATTCAATAGCAATGTGAAACAATTTTTGCAATTTTACCTCTACTATTGAACCATTTAAGCAAACAATTTTAGCATCATTACATACTTAAGGAACCCCATAATTAAAATAATGCACATAGCATTTAAATAACACCCTAAAATCCATAGAAAATGCATGCAAGGACTTGACAAAATGCACCCTGTTCTATGGCAGTAGATTTGACACAAAACTTGAAGACACAACAAATTTGTATTCAAAAGGTGTTGGTTGCAACAGCGACGAAGGAATTCTTAGGGTGCTCTGCTATTCATAATTGCTGTGATAAAAGCGTGTGAAATATTTAAGGGAGTAAAAGTAAACTTATCAATGCTACTATTATTTGATAAAAGAATCCTTTAAGAAATATTTTTGAAGATGCCAAGGATTTCTATAATGGGAAAAAAGCAAATTTAAAAAGTAAATAAGAAAAACTCTTAAGAAGGTTTTTGTAGTTGTTAAAGATGAGAAAATTATGTTCATAAAAAAAAACGAAAGAAAAAAAAATAAATAAAGAAACCCTAGATTAAGTTTGCAAAAAAACAGTTTTGAATAGCAGTACCATAGAGACCAAGACTTGTTCTGCTTTTAATTTTTGTTGAAAAGTTTCTTCTTATCATATTTTATAAATTACCTTTAAACCATGATTTAAGTAACCTTAAAATAATTCCCACTATAAAAGTTATTATATTGAAAAAAAAAGTATATAACAGGATGTCAAGTTTTATTCCCACACTTTTTTGTTTTTTTAGTTGTGGGTTCACATTGTTAATATTTTTTTTTTAACTACCAACTAATTTAAAAATTCCTTTACTTACATCCTTTACTACTTACTGACTACCAATAGCACAATGCGGTAAAAAAAACGCGACATTCAAACTTTCCTTGTAAGTGTATAGGTGTGTGAAACAAATTTTCATAACTGGGCTTGTGTGTGTTGAGTAACATTAAATAGTATTTGCCTGTGTATACAATTATTCATTATCCTTCATAAGCGTTTTAGTTTTTTTCCTAGAGGTTTTGTTTTCAAATAGTGGTGGTTGGCTCAAATGTAGAGTATTTTTTAGTTGACTGTAAAAGTGTACAGGAGGGGGGAGTGTTGAAAACAAAACTGTCAAGACTTGTAAAGAAACGTGAGAATTTTTTAATTCCTTTAATTTTTTTGGTGGTAAGTCAGAAGTTTAAAAAATAACGTCGATTTGGATTTAAAAAAAAATTAAATAATTGTGATTGGATTAGGAGATAATTGATTTAAATTTATAAATTTACGGTGTCATTTAAAAAAATTATTAAAATTTTATAAACCGTTAATAACAGCTAAACCTGAACAAGAGCGCCAAGTGTTTTCTAGCTGTCAAAATTGTTCATGTCCGTATTTAGGTTCAAATAATTTTTAATTATAACTTTACCGATTAGTGACCGATCTGTCCAAAATTTTTATTAATATTTCTAGACGCATATAATGTCTATAAATAGTAGCAAACGTGTCTATAAATTATCCTAGGGCTGAAGAATATGAATTTTTGTAGTAATAATATGAGAAAAACAGAGGCAGTCGTGTTTATTTGCTCATACATCAGTAACTTTTGGGCTGATACTGATGGATTTCAATAGCAATTAATTTCCCGATATTTTGAAAAGAATGACAGCACATATAGATCTGTGCATTAGTTGATTGCTTTTAAAAATTGATTTTAACGGACAGATGGACATAGCTCAATCGACTTCTCTATTTATAAGCTTTCAGAAAATACTGGTATATGTGACCTTCTCCGAGAAAAGGGACCCTGGTGTGTGAACATTAAGTTTTGAGAAAAACACATTTAAAGTTTCATAACGCATTATCACTGTGAGCACATCTTCAGTTGGGAGATGCGATTTGGTATGGTTAGTTATGATTGGGTGCCGACTTTGGTGACGTCATGCCTATGTGGTGACGTATTTTTTTTCGCTTTTAGTGTGACAATACCTTTGCTATTGTTGCTGCTTTGTTTGTTATGATCTCGATACTTGATTCTTAAGCCGCAACCAGTGACCGAAGCAACAAGGTTTTTATGGGGTAAATAAATTTTAATCAGAAATCTAACTCATTTCATCTTATTCTATACCCGTTTAGGTACTAGAATCCACTCTTAAGTCCAAACCCGTTTTTTGACATACTAGGTCCCTTTTCTCGGAGAAGGTCACATATACTTTATGGGGTCGAAATTACAAACCGACTGCCAAAGCTTTATATACCCCTGGCACCATAGCTTATTTAAACACACGACAAAAAAAAAAATAAAATAGATTCTAAGCATCTCGTGACTGAATTTTGCGACACATTGTAGATGTCAAAACAAAATTCTGTTAAATTAATTTATATGCATTTGATGCGTGAAATGTGTGAAAAAAACCCGTCATTATCATTGTACGACCTCACAGAATGATTATTTACAGGCGTATTTACTCAGGCTGTTACTACGGCTACGCGTAGCCACACTTGATCGGCATTTTAAAATTTTTATTTATTTTATTTTTAATTCAATATACTCTAAACTATGCGAAGACGCAATTGTTCCAAAAAAAGTTCAAAATTATATTAATTATACAAAATTTGTCATGACTGACTATAGCTTTTTTAATTTTCTTTGCCGTAATTATTATTTCTTTTTTACTATAATTGTTTTTATAGTTTCTCTACAAATGGTATGAATATTTCAGTATTCTTCAATCAAATGGTATGAATATTTATAGTTCAATAAATTTTTAGTTCATTTTTTTTACTATTAAATAATCATTAACAATGGTTGTTTACAAGTTTTCTATGTCCCAAACAAATGTTAATAATATTTCCCCCTGTCACCATAATGATGATTGTTTGATCAATTTTAATTACAACAGGCGTGAATTTGAAATTTGTGTAGTGTCTACCAACAAATTATGAGGGTTAATTGAATTGTGAGTTCATTTTCTATATCAAAATATCAACACGAGTATTTTAGTCATAATAAAATACAGATTGTTTTTGTAAGCCAGTAAACTGAAACAATATTTATGTATGCAATTCAGTTGGCTACATACATATGAGTGTAATATCAGAAAATAAACACAAAAATTAAACTAGAAATATGAAACTGCATACAAATAAATATTTAAATCAGTACTGAAGAATGCAATTTTTTTAATTTCAAAATTGCTTTACACGAAATAATATTATATTTTGCTTAATAGTTTTATGTTTTAATCTGGCAACCCTTATAGCCATAAACAGTTTAATGCCCTTTTTGACAGTTTAAAAAGTTTAAAAGTCAAAAATTGTAATCCAACACTAACTCGAAATTGACAAACTGTTTACCAACCAACAAACCATATGTACTCAATTCGTATACAAACATACAAATTAATGTCGGTCTATCTGTTTGTAAGTATGTATGTAAATACATACATACATACTTTAAATGACTGCTATTTTTCTTGTGTGTAAATAAAGTTAATAAAAGCTTAAAATTACACTAATGTTTGTAACAAACAATCAAAATATTATAACAGTCTTCATCATTGTTTAATTATAAGATTTAACCAAATAATTGTTATTACCATAATAATTTTTGGTGACTAAACTTTTTAGAGGGTAATTACGAAAATAAATAAAGTGTTGAGAAAGTTATAATAGATGTAAGTACTGAAAGCTTTTACAAGTTGTTATTTTTTGTGGTTGCTATCAGCCCACGCCCTTTTTTTTATTGAGTTGTAGTTATGTATGTTTAAATCTATAAAAGGTTTTTTTCCTTGAATTCACCTTAAACTGCAGTCGACTTACAAAACCCACTTGCACACATACAGTTAATATCACATACACGTGTCTAAGAGACTTGCAGAAACAGGTTTCGTTCCATTTTGATTACGAGAGGGAGTTTTTTTTTGTGTGTTTCACTCAGAGTGTTTCTTCAATCACGGTTTGTGTTGTCGTGTGCTTATTAAGCACCAGTTAACAGATTACCTCTGTTTAAGACTGGTAAATATTTAACTTGTTGCTGGTTATTGCAATAAAAACAAATTACAAGTAAAATTTTTACTAAACACAAATTAACGTTTTCTTTAAAGTTGTACGAAACCCTTAAATTTTACTTAATTTTATTTAAAAAAAAATTTTTTTTAAATGCTTGAACACATGAGAAAAATTAAATTTAAAAAATTTTTACTGATAATATGTATGTTTACCAAAAAATTTCTTTATCATCTTTATATATCTTAGACCAATATACAGTTGTTATGATCTTAAATAAAGTGTTGCCAGACTTGATTAGTATTTTACACCTTATGTACCTAAATACAGTACACGCTCGTTGTATTTGACTACACAAATTTTTTACACAAGTATCCACGGGTTTATATATATTTTTTTGGGTCGTAGAGTCAGCAGCTTCCAAATTCTCCATAAAAATATATTTTTTTTAATACTAACAAATCTTGGAATTCATGGTTGACATTTAGAATGCAGCTAAGATGACCTACCATTATAACTTTTACAGCACAACACAACACAAAACATTCAATGTTTTCCTCATTTAAAACCAATAATAGTCCAAAGTTCGGCTAAGCCAATGACGAATTTAAGAGTAAGTTTCTACAAAAATTAATGATGATCAAAAATAATCACTAAAAACAGAACTAAAGACTTCTTATGATGTGCTCATGATTAAATAAATTTAAAGTGAACAATGCTATGATGTTGTGGTTATGCACACAATAAGCTTTTGAAAATGAAAAGCCGATAACAGCCGTTACGAACTGTTAGGTTTTACATTTATTTTCAAAAATTTTTGTTAAAAAAAACCACCTAAAGTCTTAAACATTTTTAAAATGAATTAAAATGTAAGTTTATCACAACTATTTAATTAAAGTATAAAAAAGTATTTGCTTGTAATGATTACAAAATTTTGTTTTGATTCGAACTAAGGTTTAGTTTTTTTTCAAATTTAAATTTCCGCTCTTGCCTTTGTCGGTAAAATCGAGCGTGCACTGTACATGTGGGTGGTTTGTTCCCCAAAAAAAATTAAGTCAGTTAGACCCTACGATTAAAGGCGATTCAAATTTTTTTTGCCACGTTTCCTGACTCTGTGATTTTATTTATGCAGCACTGACATCAAGTGCCATAATCTGACGGTTAACTCACGACTAAATTGGGCTTGTGATGCCAAACCACCGTCCCTGTGATCATGTTGTTCAATTTAATTATGATTACAGATGGCTACCTTATTTATATTAATTTAGTGGTTAATGAAGGTGCACCTTGTTAAAGAGCACGATTTATCAAACCCTTATTTTTTTTATTTGCTGCTTGGCTATGAAATCAATAAGCGACAGAATCAGATTTACGGTCCAAAGGAAGCCCAGTAGCAGCCCAAAAACGTCAGTAGTTGTCCAAAGTCCGTCAAAGATTGAGCAACAGCCCTTAAACCACCTCCTAATATGTTTTACCGCTTGGGGGTAGCCATAGCCACCTTGAGCTTACCAAAGAGACCTCGCCAATAACCAGTTAAGAACAAGTTTTAGGGGCTTACTGATTCTCTGTACTCCGTACTGACAATAAAACCTATATTGATAGGGTTAAGGTATCAACTGTCTAAGTAGTTTCGGAAGAAATCTTGTATTCTGATTTTTTACAAAAATATTAATGTTCTAATAGTTAAGCCCTTTCATTTGCTGTCCATATGTCCACATGTGTTGATAGGGGAAAATTTATAATTACTATATTTCACCCATATATCCTCCAATTTATTTCGGACAAAATCTAAGATTTTTTTATACCCTTCACACAGTGGAAAAGGGTATATATAGGTTTGTCATTCCGTGTGAAATTTCTACAATTTTCATTTCCGACCCCATAAAGTATATATTTTCTGAAAGCTTTTGTATAGGGGAGTCGATTAAGCTCTGTTAGTCTGTCTGTGTGTATGTTGAAATCAACGTTTTTAAGCCCCCCCCGACATCGCTTGGACCCGGGTGAGGTATTAAAATATCAGAAATATTCGGGAGATATGAGCAAAAACCCACGACCACCTCGATTTTTTTTCACAAAAACAACATACATACAAACGTGTATACTGGTTAGAGTAAACGTGGCATCGAATCCCAGCTGAGCCAAAGAAATTTTTTTTTAAATATTTTTTTAACTTTTTTTATTTTTTTTGTTTTATATTTATTATTTATATTTTAATTATTTATTAAAAATTTTTTTTTTTAATTTTTTTTTGTTGAACATACATACGTAAATTTTTAATTATACAATGTGTTGTTTTTATATATGTATGTTTTTTATATTTGTATGTACGTATTTCATATGAGATGAATGGTGATATTAACTACTGTTATTGCATGACTACACGTTGTGAAGGGTATATAAGATTCGGCATGGTCGAATATAGCACTGTTACTTGTTTTATATTTTAATAGTCAATTCCATTTATTTAAATCTAAAATAAATAAGTCTGTTGTCTTGAAGCAAGACATAATTGCTTTTCGCTGGTATATTGTAGAATTATTATCTGTAAAAAACAGATAAATATACAAATTTGGCAACGCTGTTTACCACTCTATAACAAAAATTAGTATTTAAACTATTAAACAACTTTATAAAAATGATCTAGTTGGGGTCCTACGACAACCTAATGTTAAGTTCGATAGACAAAAAATGGCAGATATGTTACTAGTCTAAAGTTAAAAGCAACTAGTACATTTATAATCACATGCTAGTTACTTTATTTGTAGAGAAATGGCGACGCAATATGCAAAACACTAAAAAGGCCGTATCAAGGGCCATAACAATTGGTGAATTCACAAAAAGTGCTTACGTGTTGTCATATGTCATAGGTTGTTAAAATTTAAAATTAATGATAAAATATTATTATATTATATTATATTGTTTATTATAAAAACTTATTAATCATACGACAGTTAGCACACCTTGTGAATTGACCAAATATTTTGAAATCTCAAATCCTCTATTAAGGTTTTAAATTAATAGCAAACCGGCTTAGAAGTATAGAAACGACATAAATATTTCTCAAAATTTATTTTGCGCTTTAATTTGATTTAGGAATAAAATATTTTTGCATTAACATTAAATTCAGGTACAAGTCAAACTACTGAACAAGCGTTTTAAAATTCATACACATTTAACATAAACTCGTACATGAATAATTTTTCATAAATTTCTAAAACTATTCCATACAATTTGTTCTTAATTAAAAAAGCTTTATTCGCCTTAAGCTTAAAATATTTGTTTACTGTTTCAATTTTATAACTTTGTTTGTTATTATTTAAATTACAAAAAAAACCTGTTACATATTATTTTTTCATATAATATTAATATATATAAAACAAAATAATTTATATATTTATTTTAGTTAAACTTACTTATCAGACAGTCTTAACTTTTATTGAGATAAAAAAAAATTAAAATAAATAAATACAAGTGAGTGAGTGAGTACATGACATGTTTAAAAGTTAAGGCATCACATGCTTTATGCAGTATTAAATAGAAAAAAAATTATATTTTTGTTGTTATAAACGCCTTTTTGCTAATTATATATTTAGTTGTACAAAATAAAAAAGATTTTGTGTTTAATATAATAGAAAAAACTAAAGTCTTATTTTAAGATAAAAAATTTCCATTCATTGATTTCTAAATAACAAAGTTTTGAATTTTTCGTGTTTTTAAAATAAACAAAGAAAGATATCGTTATAAAACTGTTAAACCCAAAAGCTTGTAAAAGTAAATTCTTATTACTTTAAAGCAATTCTTGCGGTTTTTCACAAATAATTTTCTTACGTATCAAAAATATTTATGAAAAGAAAGAAAGAAAGAAAAAAAGAAAAAAAATTATTTACTTTGCAAAGTGATTTTATTCCAAGAATTCTGCAACACTCAGTTTGTGGTAGAGATCTATATCGTAGTATTATTTATACAAAAAAATATATAAAATAAAGGAAATATTTGTGATTTATGTGTCAAGTTTTAAACATGTCATGCATTTTTATGTTTATTTAAAAAAAAATTATCAAGTTTGTATTTAAAATTTAATTCTGACAAAGTATTGTTCAAAAATTGAAAAGTATTCGTGCTCTCTGATCAACTAAATATTTTCAAAACTAAAGCAAAAAATTAGAGGCAATCTCTCTCGTTAGATCAAGTAATTGTTTAGCTGTGATTTAAACCGGTTTTTAAATTGGTATGCTCAGTTAAACTATAATATTAAATATCAGCTTTTAGTATAAAAATATTTATTAAAGTAAGTGGCAAATAACAGTGACTCATAATTTTTAAAATTATTTTAAAAATCTAAAAACATTCGTAAGGTTTGTTATTTCGTCAAAAATTAATTTATATCATGCTTTGTTTTAAATCTGTTCGTTTACGTCCACTGAGAACGCGTAAAGTTACAGTTGTATTGTGGTAAAAAAAACAGAGGTGAAATTGCGGTAATTGTAATGGTTTTAGTTTTACAGATTCTAATAAGAAATTCATGATTTTGCATGGAATTGAATGCCGAAATTTTGCAAAAAATAGACTCCAGCCCAACTGATTATTAACTGTTAAACTGTTAAAATATGTGTGACAACTCTGTGGTTTTCAAGGGCAACCGCGTATTTTCATTTTATTTGATTTTGAGTTAATAATGCCATATTGCTTGGTTTTAAACGGCCTTTACTTGGTTTTAAAAATTTCTCAAATAAGATGGACCCATTCCGATTATTTTAATGGCATAACAACGTTACTTCTATCTATATTCAAAAATTGTTTAGCACTAACACGGTTTTGCAGCTCTCCTGAAAAATTTGATTTTAAGACACATGTGGTTGCCCATGAAAACCACAGAATTTTTTTGTGAAAATTTTAAAAAGTTATACAAGAGCCAAACAAATTTTTAATATTAAAAAAGCATATTCTAAGTAAAAGTATAAATGTACTCCAGGGATGGAGATGTGTATACTATCGTATTTTAATACTACATATTTCATGTTTAATAAATAGTTATGTAGTATTAAGAATCTGCACATAAATATAAACATTAAACACTTTTACTTAAAAAAAAAAATAAAATTTCAACATTATTCATAAAAATATTTGACACCAAACCTGTTTTCAAATTTCCATCCCTGACATAATTTTAAGAAAACTGCAAACAAGCGGAAACAGTTTGATCTTTTGAACAAAAACAAATTGCCCGTTGTTTTTGTATTGTTGTTTTTTCTAAGGACGAGTCTACCTACTTTATAGAACCATGTTTGGTATGGTTCTTTTCTCATTTAAAAATAATGCCTGCAAAGAAAAGCTATTTATGAATATTCTCCTTAATTAATTTTTAAAACATTTTTTATGAATGTGTGGATAAGTATTAAAGAAAAAAATTGTTTTAAAATTATTTTTTATTTTTAAGATTTTCTTACAATGACATCTGTTAAATCTAAGATGACGAGAAAGAAGAAAAAAATGTAAAAAATCTTGTTTGTCTTTGAGACTTCCAATTCTTGGTCAACAAATTTTTATTGACAAAACACATTTTTCTACAAGTGATATCGATAATGTCCACAAAAAAAAAAACAATATGTCTGAAAAACTATGCACAGAGACAACAGTATCGGTTGTGAGTACCGTAATTGTTGCCAATCGCTAAGTTTAGTTGTGATAGTTCATTTCGAAATATAAATATGTAGTCAGCACTAAGAAATTATTATTCTTGCAATAGAATTTTTATAACCACTCAAGAAAAGTTTAATTGCAAGAACTGAAACATTCGATTGACAATGAATTTGATTATTTGTTTTCTGGGTGTGGGAGAAAAGTTGGTATGCCAATGGGGACCTAAGTACTAAGCCTAGATGTAAAATAAATAGCTTTTATACATACAGAGAAAACAGGAAAATATAATTCAAAAAGATAGAATTAGAATTTACTTCTTAAATAAAGTGTTATTTCCCTCAAATAAAGGAAAAAACTTATATTTTTCAGACATTTGCTTAGATAAACACACTCTATTAAATTTTAAGGTATGTTTTTATAATTCTCATTTAGTTTATCATATTTAAGCTATAAGTAATAAATTTTAATTCAATAAAGCTATAGCGGTTTCCGAGTTAAGTTACGTTTCAGGCTTTTTTCGTTATTTTATTTTTTTTGTTTTAATAAAACGTATCGCTAAAAAAATGTCAAAGGTTAAGTAGTGGAGATACTGTATTATGCAGGGACTAAATCAAGTTACGAATTCTTGAAACAAGCGCAATTCAATCTCATTTATACTTGAATGGATCTTGTTCTAAAGTTACGTCAAGTATAGTTTCGAGTTTTAATCAAACAAATAATTCTTAAAATAAAAAATGTTCGGCTTTTTTTCCCTAAAATCAAGAAATTCGAACCTGACACATTCGTTCTTAAATCAAGCATCTTGTACTTGGTTGAAGAAAATCCGTACTTACCGTACTTCTGACACCGCAACGGCTTTCTTTAAGTACGGATTTCTTGATTTGTTTTCTGAGTTCTTATAGGAAACTGAAAATATGCAATGATTAATGATTTTATTTAAGAAAACAAAAAAAAAAAAACAGTGAAAATTCTATAAAAAAATATCAAAACAGGACGGCGCTACGTGCCACACAGCCGAAGCTATTTTTTATAGTATTTTCAAAAAAAAAAAAAGTTTTTTGGCGGACCCTTTATATTTATTAGCTAATCGCAACACGGAGCTAATATTTTTTTTATATTTGAAGTTTGACATTCGAATTGTATGAGAAAAGAAAGAGTATTATTTTTTATGTATGGACTTTGACAGCTGAAGCTTTAGAAAAGTGAAGCAAAAAATTATTCAGCTGAAGAATCAAGAGTACGTGATGAAAAAATTTGCCTTAACAAAATATATTAAAAAAAAATTAAAATAAAACCAAATTTTTAAAAGTACACGCAAAGAAAAACCATGGTTACGACATGATCACGACGGTCATATTATTTTTTCTAAAACAATATTTGGTTGCCGAAAACAAGTAATAGTTATTTTTGTTTCATTTCATCATATATTTTGTCACGATAATCAAGCATTTGTTTGAATTGTATCATTTAATGATAACTTTTCGTAAAAATTTCAAAATGGTTATCATTTAAAAATAGTATGATTTAAAAATATTATGACGACAAAAATAAAATTATATTCAAGAGCATTATAAATTAAAAATAATCATTAAATAATAAGTGAGACGACAACAGTATGATTACAAATTAATCAAGCTATGATTTTTTTTTAATAATAATTTGATTTCAACTGTTCTTCTTCTTATTGCTGAATAAATTTTTATTATTTTAAAAGTTTGAGATGTCAAAAAAAAAAAATTAACAATAATTTTGAAAATTTAAAAATAAACGAGAAAATGTAAAAAATATTGGCAAAAAAATGCAATTAAATTGGTAAGTACAATCAATATGTGTATGTTACAGCAAAAGACAATAATTTGCCGTAAAAAAGCAAAGATTGTCGATTTTAATTGTAGTCATATATATGATTATTGAATGATACTTTAATTAAACATAATAATGATAGCTGGTAACCATTATATGTTTTAACGATAATCATACAATTCAATCATAGTATGTTGCTCTTCGATTACGGTTACCACAACCATATTTTTTCTTTGCGTGTACTTATATGTATTTATGTACATAAATAAAAATAGGCAGAATATCAATTAAGCACTCCTCAAAAATAGATTTTATATCAATACAAAATATTTTGAGGTTTCGAACGTGACCACAATGAGTCACTTATTAATAGTAGGAATAAAAAAATTGTTAGGCTAAAATTATAAAAAAACAGTGCAAATCTGTAAAGATTTTATGGTGTTAGAAACATGACTAATTTATACTTTTACTCACATTTTTTTCTTTTCATAAAATTATACTAATTTAATTATAATACTAATAGTAAATCGTGTTTATTTAAAATATTTATGTCAGTATAAAAAAAACATTCGCTTGTACAAAGAAGTGGAATTATAATTTGTAATTTTTTGAAATATATTTTATTTATTTTTTTTAACTTTTAAATATTTACAGCAATTGCAGCCTACAAATACCAAATACTTTACAATTTCAGTAAAGTATGAAAGTGTTAAGTAAATACAGAGCATTAAAGTATTTGTTTTTGACATAGATGTACACTACGTCATTAAAGTGAACGAGTCTTTGCAAATTTTGTAAACAAACATTTAAAGAAACGCCTCTGAGTGTGTGTATGAGAATGAAATGTTCATTTTTATTTTAATGGAATTACTATCAAATCAAGCAATAAAAATCAATCAAACTGTTGTCTAAACCATTAATTACATACAATACTACTGTAGGAAAGAACAAACAGAGCAAAGCAACAAAAAACATTTAGAAATAATAAATGCAAATTTAACAATAAATCAATTAAACAACAAGCAAATTGTGATATTAAATAATAATAAACATAAGAACTAAAAAAAATAAAATATACAACAAATACATAATACTAAGTAGTAATACATTAATAGTTTAATATACATATAAACAATTTTCAAACAACACCAACAACAACTAAAAATAGTAATAGTAAAGTAAAGGGTTTTCTTGTTCTACTATCTATTTGAAATTTAAATAATTTAACCATATGTTTTTATACGGATGATTGCAAATTTTTATTTCGACTACAATTTAAACTGTAACGGTTGCTTTGTATAATTCTCTCACGAGTTAGCAGTACATTTTATTAATGGCACTTTAAACAAAAGGTAACAAGAATTAAAAAAAAAACCCTTAAAAACACACACAAACACACACACACGCGGAAGTAAAAACGAAATACAAGCACGGAAACATATTCATACACTTACAAAAATATTGTTCAGCAGAATATCGGGAGCAAAACAAAATAACTAAATTCATAAACGAGTAAAAAAAAGCAATTCAACAGAGAAACATTCATAAAAAATAACAACAACAACAACAATTATTATTATTATTAGTTCATAATGGGAAACACATCGTCACACACGCATGAATCTTTAGAACGGGGCTTCACAAGAGGAAAATTTGGTGATGTTAAAAATGGGGTAGGTTTCTTTTTTGTATGTATGTATTTGAATTCCCTAACCTTAAAATGATTTAAAACGCAATAACACTTGTTTCTCTTAAAAAGGATTTAAACGCTTTATCTAAATATCAATTTATTTTTTAAGGTTGGTTTCCCTTACTAATAATGCTCTTACTTTTGTACTTCTCTTTAGAAAGCAGCTTCATTCCGTTTTAGTAAAAAGTCTCCCAAGAAAATGGATCGTTTGCGACGATCCTTTCGTGATTCGTTTAGACGCCGAAAAGATCGTGTACCGGAATCTTCAAAACCTCATCAATGGCAAGCTGATGAAGAAGCTGTACGCACCGCAACATGTTCTTTTTCCGTTAAATATTTAGGTTGTGTAGAGGTTTTCGAATCGCGTGGTATGCAAGTTTGCGAGGAGGCCCTCAAAGTTTTGCGGGTAAGTTTGAAAAGTTTTTAGATAAAAAAACACAATTTTTTTAAATAAAAAAAGTTGTTTCTAAAAAAGCTTTTAGCTCATAAATGTAGTATTGGTCGTTTATAAAGGGTGTCTCAGTAAGAATGTACTGTTGAATTTTTAAATAAAATAAAATACGTAAGAAAGTTGTGATTTTTTTTTATTGAATTGTAAACCAGACATGTTCCGATTAAGTACGGACAAAAAAATATTTTTCAAATAGCCCCAACGGCTCTGACGACAGGCCATTACTCTTTTATGAAATTTTCCAGGACTTTTTCACAGAGATGTGGCTGGATTTCCTTGATGACTTGTTAGATATCGGATTTAAGCTCAGAAATTATTTTTGGTTTATTCGCGTAAATCTAAGACTGAACAAAGCTCCAAGGAAAAAAATTACACGGAATTAAATCGCATGATCTTGGCGGCCAGTAGACATTAGAACTTTTTAAAATTTTTTGTTTTAAAAATCGTTGCTGTAATAAATGGATTGTTTCATGCACGGTGGCGCTGTCCACTTAAGACCAAAAAAAGCTTTAACAGCTTTTTCGAGTTTTTAAAAAAATTAAAAACATTTTTTTGATAAGATTTAATGATTTTTTATAAAAAAAAGATTAAAAAAAGTTCCATTGAAATACTTTCCTAAGAAATATTTTTGTTTTTATATCTTTGTTTTAAAAAAGTTTTCTGAAATGAAAGCGTTTTTTTTCACACCTCTCTTAACGATAGAAATTTTTCCCTAAAAGCTTTTTAAAGAAAAAATTACTTGATAAAAACTTTTTAATGAAATGTTTTCTACAATTAATTTTTTTATAGCTTTAAAAATTTAATGCACAATTTCATACAGAAAAGTTTTCATAAAAGTTATAAAAAAATAATTACTAAAAACTTTTTTCGTCAACGCTTTTTACATGGAAAGCTTGAAAAAATTATTACAGAATAGTTTTTATAAAAGCTTTTTATAAAACAGCTTTCAATATAAAGTGTTTCAAATAAATATTTTTTTAAAGTTAAAAAAAAACAAGTAACAGTGCTATATTCGGCCGTGCCGAATCTTATATACCCTTCACAACGTGTAGTAATGCAATAAGAATTGTTTGTATCACCATTCATCTCATATAAAATACGTACATAAATATGTATATACTGGTTAGACTAAATGTGGCATCGAATCCCAGCTGAGCCAAAAAAATTTTATCTTATTTTATTTAAGATATTATTTATACTTTATTATTTTTTTATAAATTTTTTTTTGAATTTTTTTAAAAAATTTTTTTACAAAAATTTTTAAAAAATTTTTTAATTTTTTTTTTAAATTTCTTTTAAATTTTTTTTTTGTAATTTTTTTTATTATTTTTTTTTTTATTTTTAATATATTTTTTTTTTGTAATTTTTTTTTTTGGCATGTTTTTTGCATGTATGTATATAAGTATGTTGTTGTTGTAATTGTGTAAAAAAACGAGGTGGTCGTGGTTTTTTGCTCATATCTCAGAAAGTTATGGGGCGATTGTGCTGAATTTCAATATCGATTCATTCCTGAATATAACCAAGAGATTGATACCATATACAGATCTGAGGAACATATAGTTGCTTCTAAAAGTTGATTTCAACCAACACACGGACAGACGGGCAGACGGACAGACAGTCAGACGGACAGACGGACAGACGGTCAGGGCTTAATCGACTCCTCTATTCATATTTACTTTATGGGGTCGGAAATGAAAATTGTAGAAATTACAAACGGAATGACAAAGCTATATATACCCTTGTGCACCACAGGTGAAGGGTATAAAAAATTATTAGCATACAAACCTGAATATAACAATTATTTCTGTAAAAAAAAATCAAAATAAAGAACCACTAAATATTAAAAAAAAAATTATTAATATAATCAAAAAAAAAAAAATCGTGTATGATTTTATAATAATCCAGCTGTAAAATATTAGGAATAATTATTTTTAGTCCCTATATTAAAAGAAAATCTTTTTCATAAGAAAGCTTTTTTATGATATTCTTTTTTAATAAAGATGTTTTAAAACTTTTGTTAAAGTAAAGCTTTAGGAGAAGTTTTTAAATTAAAGCAAAGAGCTGTTTTTACAAATAATTATTTTCATAAAATAGCTTTTACATCAATAAGCTTTAAGTATTAATAGTATTCAAAATAGAACAGAGTTATCTTAAAGTGAAGAAATTTTTTTAGACATTATTCATTTATGTTTTTATTTTGTTCATTAAAATTTTAGAGGCTGAAATTATAAAAAGAATCTTTGCTTAACAGTGTTATTTATTATTTGTAATTACTCATCATTATTGGATTAAAAAAATCATTAAAAATTATTTTTCAAGTAAGAAGACATACATAAATATCTGCTTTTGATGATAATTAATTAAACATTAATTGAACTGAATAGTTGACCGAAATTTTATAAC
This sequence comes from Phyto melanocephala, assembly GCA_941918925.1. Lineage (NCBI taxonomy): Eukaryota > Metazoa > Arthropoda > Insecta > Diptera > Rhinophoridae > Phyto > Phyto melanocephala. The sequence goes on from OW799236.1 coordinate 2,803,736, forward strand.
AATAAAATTTTAAGCTTTGGCTGGCTTAAATCTTTAAATAAAGTATTAAGCAATTAATTATTAAACTGACACCAAAAAGGCCATACACATTTAATTGGGGGCGTTGTCTTTAGATCTTAAAACAAAAAGAATTTATAGATTATTTTTGTGCTAATGGAACTTTAATAATCCGTAGAGTTCACAAATATGTGTTGGAGAACAATGAGCTGCCAAAGAAAAAAGTGATACAAGCTTCAAATTCATCTCAATATTTTTAGAGTCATATTTCTAATAACCCGCTAACATAAAGATATTATTTATATATAATTTAAAGGTTTGTCGTTAAGCAAACTACGATCACGATTGAATTCTGTAAATCATCGATAAACACTTGCCGTCACTACAAATCGAATTGAGTTTATCGTTGTAGTCTCGCTGATTTAATTCACTTCAAAAGTTGTAATGAATAATCGCATGAAAATATTCACGATTTAATTTCATTTCTTAGCCGACATGCATTTTTTAAGTAACTGCAAACAACACAAAAGGAGTTAGCACTTCAAAACGCTCTGAGTATGCATACAGTCGAAAATGTAAAATTTTACTTTAGGAACGTCACTTGCCAGATTGCAGCACTGGGTTGCCCAATCCCGATATATAAAAGACAACACTCGTTTTGAAATGTTTGCTTTAGTATTTCAAGTTTTCTAAAGAAAATAACTTGAAAGTTATCTAGAAGGAGAATTTGTTAAAGAAAGTCTTAGTACAGAGATGTTTGAATTATGTTAAATAGTGATTTTAATTTTTTTTAGTAAACGATTTAAAAATTTTAACCTTTAGTTGAAGCTGGATCAAATTGAAATTGACAACTTAAATTTTGTTTAGCAAAATAATTAATTTGTTTTCCTTAATTTCAGAACTCTCGTCGTCGTCCGGTACGTGGTCTACTTCATGTAAGTGGCGATGGTTTGCGCGTCGTAGACGATGAGACCAAGGGCCTAATTGTAGATCAAACAATAGAGAAGGTCAGCTTCTGTGCCCCTGATCGTAATCATGAACGAGGTTTCAGTTATATATGTCGCGATGGCACAACCAGACGTTGGATGTGTCATGGTTTTTTGGCATGTAAAGATTCTGGTGAACGACTCTCCCATGCGGTGGGTTGTGCCTTTGCCGTGTGTTTGGAGCGCAAGCAGCGACGTGATAAGGAGTGTGGTGTGACTATGACTTTCGATAGCAAGAACAACACCTTTACGCGCACCGGCTCTTTTCGTCAACCGACAATGACCGAACGTTTCGCCAACAACGAACGTGGCATTGATACGCCTTCGGCTGCTATAACGCCTCAGCCGAAACCCTTTAATCCCTTTGCCATTGAACGGCCCCATGCTACACCTTCCATGCTGGAGCGTCAGGGCTCATTCCGGGCTTTTAGCACAATTGGTAGTCAATCACCTTTTAAGCGACAAATGTCGTTACGCATCAATGATCTTCCGTCCAATGCTGAGCGTCAAAAGGCCTTTATGACCGCAGCCTCGGGTAATGCTTTGGCTTTAAATACACCAAATCGTAGTGTGTCGCCCATACCCGAAGTGTCGCCCGCTAAAGTTGGCTTGGAGTTAGAGAATGGTGGCATAGCCACAGCAGAGACGGTCAGTCAGCTTTGCCAAGAGCTTAGTCAGGGTTTGACCTTGCTCTCGCAGAACGATGCCATGTTGGCGGCCTCAGCAGCAAGTAGTGCCACCGATGATCTCAATTTCAACAATAACTTGAGCATTAATCAGAATATTATAGCAGCCGAAAAACAATATCAAAAAGTAATCTCCTCACCCACCGGTATAAGTAGTTACGGTGTGGTGACACCCACGGCCCAAGTAACGCCACGTATTGCCACCGTTTCGCCGGCAATGCTTAATACACCCCCACATACACCCAGCAATACACCAACACTTTCGACGAGTAATGAAAAACTGACACTCAAGGAAGCTACACTGCCGAAAGCCGATCAATGGTTGGGCCAAGTTGTGAGGAGCACATCACCAGCGGTCATCAAACGTGCTCCACAGCTAGTTAACGCTGGCCGCACACAATCGATGAGCTCTATGCCAGGCGCAGCAAATGATCCCTTTGATGCCGAATGGGTGGCCGGGGTAACCAAACCATTATCTCCTGAATTGCCGACTGGCTTAGTAAGTATCACCACACCCACTGTATCGCCAGTCACCGCCAACGCAACGCTTCTACACAGTACTAATCCCTTTATATCACCACCTAAAGTCCCAGCGCAATCATTCCAGGTGCAACTCTAAAAAGGAAGCACAAAAAATATTATGAAATTAGTTACTAAAGTAGACTAAACTAATGGGAAAACATACCGTTTTGGGGGAAAAAGAAGTGCAGTGTTGGACACGGTCACTCTAAAAACTTATTTTGTTAGGCATCGCATAAAAAATCAAATTATTATTGCAACCTTTTTGCTAGCAGGAGTTTGATTGAAAAACAGCTTAAATAAAAACCAAAAGGAACAAAATTAATAAAAATGCCTGGCAATCTTGTTTGTTACTTAATAAATCGCTAAATTGATGTTACTTACATAAAGAAACAATCCCACATATCGCTAGCTAAAAAGCAAAAGGCTGTAACTAATGTGTTAATGATTTTATAATAGTTTCCAAACTTAATAATTAAATACATAAATTTTTTCTTAATTTTTTGTTTAATTTATAACATTTTTAAATGTGCTGTAAAATTATTGAACTTTTAGTTAAAGCCATATGCGTTTTAGTTAACGTTAAACATTTACAAAAAAATACATAGCATTATGAAGAAAAAACCTAAAACGATTTACTTTGCTTATTTTGATATTATTTTAATTTATAAAATAAATTTTAAAATAACAAAAAGTAAAGAATGCCTCGATACTTACTTTCATTTACATAATTGTTATAAAATTTTTGAAAAAATGTATTAATAAGAAAAAAAAGAAGGATCAAGCAATATGTTGAAGTAAATTTAAGAAAAAAGACATGCAATTTCTATAAGAAATTGTTAGACAACAAACTACTTAACACAAACTAATAACAAAATTATTAACTAATATATACGATATCAATTCAACATATTACAAAAAGAAAAAAAGAAGAAAATATTAAAAAATATAGTTTTTTGTAACTCAAGTTGTTTTAATTAATTTCAAATTTAACAAACAACAAACAAACGCCTTCTTTAATAATAAACTCTGATAATTTAATTAATTAAATCAAGTGTCTGTATTTAACAATTTATCAATTAATTAATTTGTACAAAATGTATTATATTAAATTAATTTTATAATTTTAAATATTACTTAATTACTTATACATTTATAAAATATATTTTCTGTTTTTTTTTTTATTTAGAATTTTATTACGTTGTATTCCACTGCAAAAAAAAAAATTTTAGAAATTTATTATAAATATTATTAAATAATTAAAATAAAAACAAATTATATTGTAGTTAAACAAAATAAATAAATAAAAAATAAATGCGATACAATTTTTTATTTAATTTCAATACTGTTACGGCTTAGATTTAAATAAATTTTTTAGATTTTCTGGAAATTCTTTAATTCAGAAATTATTAACTTATTTTAAAAAAAGGAGAAAGAAGAAAATTGTCAATAAGTTGTAAAGATAATATCTTTTATTATTTATTATATATTTTATTATTTAAATGTTCAATTAATTAATTGTATAAACAAAATTTCAAGATTAGTTTAGTTAGACCCTCACCAACGGCTTAAAATTTTTTTAAAAATTCTATATTTCCAATTAAGATCATTTAGCAGACTAAACATCGATTGTCAACAATTACAACTGCTCATTTGTGTCTGTGTTTTTTTTTTATTAATTTTGAAAATAATTTTGTACTAAATAGTGTCTATGTTTAATTAATGTATAGATAGTAAAGACTCTTTCAAAAAAATTAACTTTCAAAGGCCCAAAAACAAATTAAAAAAATCTAAATCGTTTTTTTTTTTTTTTAATTTTGATCTATTTAATTAATATATTACGTAAAAAAGGGACCTACTTTAATCAAAATATTTAAATAAAATAATGAAAATTGCAATATTTCTCAGTTTTTCATGATTTAAAAATATTAAAAATTTCAACAAAAGATTTTTTCGTTTTAAGTGACTATAAGTATGTCCGAAAGACATCCATAAGAAATCCAAAATTTTCTTAAACTTTCTGAAATTTTTTACATTTTATTCAAAGCACATTTATTCATCAGGTAGTCTTGTTTTGTCAGCTGATTATTTTTTTTTTTACTTATTTTAAATTTCAGCTGTCAAAGTCCATACATAAAAAACCAATTTCACTCCTCTCTCATTTATTTCAAATGTCAAACTTCATATATAAAAAATATAAATAAAAAAATTCTCTTTGAACGGCAAATACCTAATGAATTAATATGCCTTGATTTTATCATGGGTTGTAAAATTTTTTTTTGAATATTTCTTTAACAAACAGTCAAAATTAATATTTTATAAAAAACTACAATAGATTAAAATTAAATAAAAAATAACAAACACAAAATATAGAAAATTTTAAAAAATTCGAATTTTAACCTAAAAAAAAATTACTTATTTTATTATTCACAATCTAAAACTCTGTTAAACATGGTTTCATACAATCTTCACTGCTTACGAAGATAGAACGCCAAACTCGTGTTGTCTTTTTTTTCGCTTAAACAGAGTTCGCTGTTGACGTAATTATTTGTTTTGTTTTATGTTCTGACGTTATTTCGTATCCCCAAAGCAAACATTTAGAAAGAAAAAATTATTTGGTCAAAATAGTGACTATAACATCATGATAATTTAATCATATGCCTTAAAAATGTTCTTCTAGTAACTGCCCATCGACTTCTATCTTCGTATAGAAGCCCGAAATTACCAAAATCGATACCTTTTACTTAAGTTTCGAACTGAGTTCTGTTTGGTACTACAAAATTATTTCCTTGCTTCTGTTAACATTTTTTGCATGTGGTTAATTGAGATTTCAGACAATTGCAACGCGGTACAGTTAAGTGACGCCACGCAATTAACTAATGCTAAAATGAGACGAAAAAATTTGGAAGTTCGATAAAAAGGCAAGGCACGATTGCCCTTAATCGATAATTACAATAAAACTGGAACTCTTGTCCCGACCCGAGCTGAATTCCGATCCCCTTATTTAAATTTTAACTTATTAAGTTTTATTTATTTTATTAATGTACTATTGTGAATAATTCAAATGAGTGAAATTCACAGTTTTTCCTTGAATATCCAAATAATGGGTTCTTTCTTAACTACTAAAAGTTTTTACTAATTTTTACTGGACTTAACTTTAACGTTAACATTTTATATCGAATTTTGTGTAAACGAACGCAATCTAGTAAAGCTTAGTAAAAACTAGTTTGTTTTTAAATATCAATTAAAAAAAAAAAAAAAAAAATTCACTTTAAAAATATAGACACTCAAAAAAAGATTTTTTAAAAGTAATAAAAATTTTATCGTTATTTTGTCAATAAAAAGTTTTCAATAAAAAAAAGTTTTTCTAAAACCAGAGGTCAAATTACGGTAAATTTTAGTTAAATTTCGGGGAGAATTTTTTTCGTTTCTTATATACGAATTTTGACAATTGGAAAAATTTCCCCGGCATCTGGGAGAAAGTTTTCTTTACGATCTGGCGAGTGTATATCACAATAATGTTATAAGAATATGTTCGTTACTTCGTGCATTGGGTTGGTTATGAAGTGTGATAACAGTTTTACTAGCATACTTTATAGGTTCCACTGTGTATGTACATTAGGGGGTACAACCAAAATAAGGCCCTATCACCACGCTGTAGCCAATGTTGTGCTGAAACCGAAAAATGTTTTCTCAGGTTATTTCGGAACAAAAACGTTCCGCGTCGAAGCCAATTTCTGAAAGCCCTTTAAGATTTTTTATTTTTTAAAAGTTTTTTATTTTATAATTTTTTAACTATTTACATTTCTTATTGTAATTATATGATTATAATAAAAATCACAATCTAAAAACTTATAATTTATTTATCATTTAATGAATTTATAAAGAAAATATTTTTATTTTTTTAGAACTTACTGATCCCAAACTTAATTGCATTTGACGCGGAACCTTTTTTAACGATATCGAAAATCTAAAGATGCAGTTCTTATTGTTTTTTTATGCACTATATGGTATGGATAGGGCCACTTTGATATTTTTAAAAATTATAAAAAAGTTGTTTCCCTAATGTACATATATCTTTATAATAAAGACGTGAAACAAATAATTAAAAATTAAGAAGTTTTCAAAGAATGAGAAGCATAAAACAAGAGGTAGCATTGTCTTTAAATAATATAAATTCGATTTATTCTTTATCTTACCAGAGCGGATTCAGAGGGGAGAAAAGTATATATCCCATTGATTTCTGTGAGAAATCATAAAGCAAGGAGAAACAATTTTTAAAATAATTTCAATAATTTCTCATAAACATTCAAATAATATTTTTAGCCAATTATTTTTAAAAATATAATAATATAATTTGATTTGAATTGATTTTTACATGTTTTTTGTTTATAAAATTATTTTATTAAATTTTTTTTAACAACAATAAAATTTATAAAGAAAATACTTACAGTGCGAGACAAATATGTGTAAGTGTTTGGTGGCATAACATCAGGATCAGTGAGTGTAGCGTTTGGTTTTCTATAAACGAATTTAGGTACATCAGGTCCAAAAAAACTAATTTTAAATTTATCTGTGCAAACTACATGATTTTAATCATACACATATTTGTCTTGCACTGTAGACATTGATTTATTTAAATATTTTTTTTTTTAAATTCACAGCTAAATTTGTTTTACATAATTGCTCCTACGGTTTCGTCAAATTGAAACTAAACATTAATCGTTTTAATAACAAACATTTGATAAACTATTTACATCAACACAACAAATATTTACACTGAAAAAGTAACTTTTTACCACAAAACATTTTCACTACTTTATATTTGAAACAGAAAAATTCAAACTACAACTTACAAGTAAACAAAAATCACATCTTTTGGTAAATAATTTTTTTAATTAAAAACAATATATATATAAATAAATAACATAAATTATTCTATACAATGCACTGGATAAATGTTTTATTAAATCAAAATATACAGACCTATTTAAATATATATACATACAAACTTGCATACATATTTAATATATACATACTTATGATAACTGCACAATGTACAATCTAAGAAATTTATGGAAAATTATTAACAAAATTTAGAAAAAAAACTAAGTATATTCCTTAAACTAACAAAGTAAAGCAAATAAATTTTATGTGAATGCAAAACTTAGTTAAAGGGGGAATAAATGAAATATTTGAAAAATTGTAACAAAGAAAATGTTACAATATATTGTTATGCGGTTATACATTTACTATTTAAAACTATTTACTTTTAAACAACTAAATAAATAACAAAATCAAAAGGAACATCATTATACATACATATACAATATATACGGTCATATGAATATTAAGGCGTTTCTTTAAGAAAAGTTTTGTTTTGATTTTTGATATTTTTAAAGACAAAAAAAAAAAAGAATTAAAATAATATTTCAGATATCCTTCATCGTAATTACGTATTTTAGAAAAATGATTTTGTAAAACTTTGACGTTGTGAAATGTAAAATGTTGTAAATGTTTTTAATTGGCAGCTTTTTTGACAGCCAGGTAGATAATTCCCGAAAAGTAAAAGTTTTATAAAATTTAAAAATTTTGAAATTCTATAAACTATAAGTTTTCGTAGTGTTTCCTTGAATCCTAAGAGTGAATAACCACGTAGACTAAGTAAAAAGTTTTTAACATTTTTTGCTCATCGCATAAGAAAACTAAACATCTTAACTAACCTTAACTATAACGCAGCAGTTTCAGCAGCTAATAATACGTATTTATTTGGAAATCACTCATATTAAAAATTGTATATTATATTTATATAACATGCAGGCCTGTATGACATCGGTAGGTGTCAGAAGCTTGATTTTAATACACAAATAGACAGACGGTTATCGCTAAATCGACTCTTCTATATATGCGACCATATCAACGGATTGAGACTTTTGTCGTAATCAAGACATATTTTTTTTAGTTATTTCCGATCAATTTAATAATTCGACTTATTTTCATCAGTACAACGGCAAATAATAATTAGAAATAAATATATTTAATGGGTCGCAGAAGAATATTGTCACTCATAATAAGTAAACGAAAGCTTCAGAGAAATAAATCAAAATTATTATTTATTTTTTCCATAGAATTGATGTTTAAAACCCGTTGAGATTTGAAAAAATCTTTAAAAAATTATCAAACAAAAATTTTTATGGAAACGGCCTAATACACATTTTAAACATTCATTTATCGATATTTATTTATCTCCAAATACATGCAAACATCACCTGTGCTTATGTGTTAGTTAATAAAATTCTGTGATTAGTAAAAAAAGTATAACATACTACATTTATTAAATAAAATAATTTGAAAAACATTTAATTTTTTCCAAAAATTACAACAAATATTATTTGTAAAATAAAATAAAGGTTTGTTCCCTTCGACTTAAATTATCATCAAAATGATTTTTTGCTGTCTATAAACAAAATTATGAGTTAAAAACTAAAATAAATTAACTATATATATAAAAAAAATTAAATGAATATATAAGTAAATTAAATTAATAAACAAAATATATTGAATAAAAAATAAAAATAAATAATTTATTTAAATTGAAATTTAAAAGTTATTAAATTTTATTTTATTTATTTTACATTTTACTGCAAAGGTAAGTAATATGGTTTTATTTAAAAAAAAAATAATTTCTTTCACCATAAACGTTTTTTGGTTGTGAGCTTTAATACTTTATAAACCTATCTACCAACAAATATAGTATGTTCCAGAACCGAAAGCCGGTAACACGGTGTATATGAGTCACTCTGTGTTAAATATATAATCTTATATTATAAGCTAGTGTACTTATTATTCGCAGGTGTCTGTGAGAAGGAGAAGACACATTTCTCCATGAACAGTTTTTTGACAGTTTGTTCTATTCTGAATAAATCGATGGCTCGTTTAGACGTAACGTTTAGAATTTTCAAATATCGATTTAATTCTAATGCCCTAATTTGCCCCTGTAAATGTGTTTTAAATTAAAAAATTTAAAGAAAATTGATGTAAAGAGACGTAACTCAAAATAGTATTATAGGAAACATTTTCCATAGTTAGAATACAAATTTTTTATAAAAACTTTAAATGAAGTATGAAAATTAGTTTTAATTTTATAGAAAATAATTTAGCGAAAAATTTTCTTGTATTTGCATTAAAAATTAGGCCAAGATTTTCTATATTATAAAAAAGGAGATTAATTTTTAAAGAGAAAATATAATAATATGATACAGAAAACACAATTTAATCGAAAACATTTTATGAAATAATATAAAAAAATTATGAAAATTTTTTAAAGAACAAAAAATTGCTAGACATTAATCTTTAGAATAAAAAAAAAAATAAGTTTTTTAAAAACGAAAAAGACAATTTATAGGTAAATTTTCTGTTAATTTTTTTTTTTTTGTAAAATGAAAACAAAATCCCACAAATCGCCTAAGATATTATATCAATTTTCTATTAGAGTCAACAAAAATATATTCTGCAATGATATGTGCCTTTACAAATATGGGTTTACAAATATAAAATTTATTAAATTAAACTGGGTACCCTTACATTTTCTTTTTTTTTTGATAATTTATTTAATTTAACCTGCATATTCATTTTGAACGCAACGTTTTATTGAGTTGCTATTGGCAATACAGTTAAATAAATTAATTGAATAAGGCAATACGCAAAACTGCATATAGATTGTTATGTACATATACCACTTTTAATTTTAATTTTTTTTAAACAGTTCATTTATATTAATGTTATTTATATTAAGTGACAAATAAACAATTATTTGATTCTATTAAAATAATCCATTTGTTGTTTTATCAAATATGACACTGCTTTATCGTGATTAGTAACGTATTTTATGTATGCACTGCATTCTCATTTAAACTGCATTATTATTAATACAGTAGAGCTATAGGGTTGATAAATAAGTGTTTTATGCCAAATTTAAATTCCAGTTAGTTTAAGGTTTTTCGGTAAACTGGAATGAATTATTTATTCCATTGAGTTAGATTCCAAATGTTCTAATGGGAACACTTATTTATGTTTTTTTTTTTAGCCAAGAACCATTATTTGGCACGACTATGATTATACAAGGACTTTTAGAACATTACTAAACCAATGTTAATTTAAATAAACAGGAAACAAAAATTGGTTATTAATTTTACACAGGAACCTTTGCTTAGTTTAAGTTTATTAAATGACTGTACAAGAGAATTGATTATAGATATCTTTTAACTAATGACTAATAGAAATTAAAAACAGTTTAATATTATTAACTGTGGAAATTTCAATTACATACAATTATAAAATTTTTTTGTTTAGTCCTCGACACTTTTTTCAACAACTTTTTCAAATTGGTGTCACTACTGAGACTCGACTTTCGAAACTTTTATTTTTTTACATACATACTTTTATATAGCAAACTTCTTAGTGTATGGGAAGAATAAAAGATAATTGCATGGACATAAAACATTGCATCCTTTCTCATTTGTTTTTCCAATTTTATCAACAAAATTGAAAGTTTTGCAACAAATATTCCATATTTACACAATTGATACGCTATATCAAAAAACACAGAGAATTCGAACGCTTGAGTAAAATTTTGATAGCTATAGAATGCCGTAATTTGGGTCCTAACTAGACAAGTTTTAATAATTGATTAAGGTTAAAAAGTAAATATGAGTTCGGGTTTTAAAGTGACCATGGAAAATTCTTGAAAAAGTTTTAGCATTCGTGCAAGCAAAGTCGTGCCAGTTATTTTTCTCTTGTACTAATCTACAAAAAACTCTTTTATCTTAAACTGTATTTTATCCTGCATAATAAAAAATAACATACAAATTTTTTTGATAATATTTTATAATAATTAATTGTCTTAGTGTTAAAAAAACACTAAAACTTTTATGAAATTACAAATTTATTAAAAATATGGGATTTAATTAAACAAATGCCTTTTTAAAAAAGTTTTTATTGAAAATCTCTTATCATTGTAAAATATTTAAACATTTTATTACACTTCTTAACAACTTAAGAAAACAAGTCTTGTTTCTTCAAGCTTAAACTTTAACAAAAGTTATTAAAAGTCATAAGAAGAAATATCATCATCCAGAGTGTCATTAAGCTGACAGTGGCTCGTTGCAGAGTTAAATGCTGAAGTAAGAAACAGCAAAAATTTAAGAAAAAGTTTTATTTTTATTTAGAATGTTTTAAGATTTTGTTGGTAGCATCAAGATGTCGACAAGATAATTTATAAAATTGGATTTATTACAAATGATAACAAAAAAGGAATTCGAAAATATATTAAAAGAGAAATCATACAAATAACATTTAAAAATTTAGTGAATTAGAAAGAAATAAATCATGACGTATGACTGATATAATTATAAGACACACAAAAAAATAAAAAATAAATAAAAAATATGCCTCATATGTCAAAGAGCATTATTTGCACTCATTTCCTTGTTTTGTTGTGTTTTTATTAGGTGAGTCTTATGGGGTAAGTAAATGCGACTGACTACCTTGTTAAATGTGCCTTGGTGAGTTTTATCTTTAATTTTTATTTTTTATTTTTTGATAGAAAGCCAACTTAGTAGTTACCTTTATTCGTTATTTCATATAACACTGATTGAATTCATTTCCGTTTATTTATTTGTTAAATTATTGCCGTGACATAAAGCCGGGCGGGCAGCATAAAGGCTGTCAGCAGACACTATGAATTGTATTAAATTGCTGAACGACATGTGATGTCTTGTGATGTGATGACGATATTTGCTACAAATGGCTCTGTCTATGCCAACGGAAATTTAACCCAAACAATTGTTATAATTCCCCAAGACGTATGTACTATACATACTTACATACATACATACATATTATTTTACCTTTTTCATTGTATAAAATAAATTTATGTGTACGTAGCTGTATGTGTGGGCAAAGTATGTGGGGTATTTGGCTTGTAGCCAACTGTGCTGTTTGTTGGCCCTATTTGGCCTGCTGTTTCCTTCTCTACAATTTGTTAAAATAATCACTTACACATAGTTTTTATTTCTAGATTTTACATCCTCTCAAATAAAGGGTTAGTTATGAATTAAAAAAATAAAAAACATAAGAATTGACAAATATTGTCAGGTTTTATAGAGAATTTAAGTATGATTTTTTTTTTGATTTAGTTCTCTGTACAATTAATTTGATCCACCTTGAAGTACTTCTCGAAATAATCAAGTGTTTGTTTTGTTGCTTGTTAAAAATGTTATGGAAAAATAAAAAGAAATAAGATTTAAACAAATATTGCTTTGAAATAAAAAAATGTAAAATTTTCTGCAATTTTTTCAAATTCAAATTAAAATCATCAAATTTTAAGTTTTTTTTACAAAGAAAAATCCTTTTAATATTTTTTTAGTCAAGTATCATACAAAACAATGTTTCTTGCCACAAGTTTCAGTTTATATCAGAGAGGTGAGAAGTAGGGAAACGAGTTTAGGCTTTACTCGTACTCTTTTTCATGCACCTACACTTACACAAATTAAAATTTAAACATTAAAGTAGTAGTTTATGAAACAAACTTTTGTTGGGTGTAAACTAGAAAGTTAATTTTAAAGGTTAAAGGGAATCTGAGAACTTGCGCAAGTAAACTTTCCTTATGCAAAACAGATCTTTAAAGAAGTTATGTAAATGTAAAACGGTGGATATTCACAAATCTTTCCTTAAATTAAAAATATTTGTGTAATTTTCATAAAAAGGTAATAAGTTTGAGATTTGTAACCCTTGATTCTAATTCTTTCATAATATTCTAAATTTTCATAATAAATATAAAATTCTCTCACTTCTCCTAGGAGAGTACTGCCTCAAATAAATTATCATATAATTTTATTTAAAATAATAACTTTTCAAACCCTTTAACGTCACAGTTGCAAATATAAGCACTATATTACAAAAAAAAAAAAAATAAATAAATGGCAGCGTTGTCCTCTAGAATACCTTATTTTATGTCTCAGAAACGAGTACCGGAATCTGAGAGAGTATATCTCGGTCTCATGTAGAAAGGCTCTAACTCGTACTTTTTACGAAATTGAGTTTTTCAGTGATTTCAATACATTTCACACAAATACACCTCGACACAAAAATTTAACGCAAAAAGAAATTGCAAATTACAAAAGAAATTACATTACGATAATATAGTTTCTGTAACGTTTTTATCTTCTCCTGTAAAATAATAATTATTTGAGTTAGGGCCTTTCTACATGAGACCGACGATATTTAATTTATAATAAATAATATAAAATATAGAATCAACTCACAATTATTTTTTAAAATGGTCACTGCGTAAATCTACTATCAATCCTTTCACTATCCTTATTAAAAATTGTAATATTTTTCCTATAGTTTTAATTTCATATCAATTGATTTCAATTTTGTGTCTTAAATTTATTAATATGAAAATCGTTTTAATTTAATAAATTTTAAGTTTCATATTTAATGTCACCGAAGAAAAATAAAATGACTAAAGCAAAAAAAAAAAATCACGCTCGAGCCCTGACTTGAGTGCTAAAACACCGATATTGAGAACGTCGAAAATAACTAATTTTTTCTTTTATTTGGATTTTAAGAACAAATAATATTAGCGGTTGTTTTCGTTTAAGGTTTTTTGTAATGCTATTGGCAGTGCAGATGGCTAAATGAGGCACCAGAAATGTTTTGTTTTATTTATCAAAATGTAATGTCTCATTTTTTTTGCTAGGCACTTAAAATTTTAACTTTTCGTCTTGAAAAGCAATATAGGGATGTGGTGAAGAAACTCCATTATGCTCTATTCGAAGTAATTATTTTTCGCAGTTTCATAGTTCGTCTTTTTCCAAGTGTTGTGCGCGCACAAGTCTTCTGCCGCCTTGGCGGTTTAAATCAAGAGCTTCTCTTGTGATACCCTTTGTTGGCCTTAATAACTTGTGTCTTTTATATTCTCAGTATATAATGTCAGTATATAATAATAATGGATGTTTGTAGTATTGTCACAGTCACAGCTCGTTGTCTGTAGTTTCTGGCCGTAAGTATGCGTTAGATACAGCTGATGTAGTTGTTTTAGCTTTTGCAGAAGTTAAGCAGTGCTGAGCTAATAATGGATTGATTTGGCGTATTTTTTTACAATGTAATGTTTATAGAGATCTGTAGTATTGGTGAATATATCACACGTACAAACCATGCCTCAATATTTATTTTTTTGTTTAGTCCGCTTTTATTAGGCAGGCATTTTAGAGAATACAAACTTACAACCGTCATATATTAGGAATTCTCCGGAACTTGTAGGGGACTAAGACCTCAGAAGGCAATAAATAGTATGGAGAGTCTCTTTTCGACTACTTAGCAAATGTTTTTAAATTGAAATAGTTTTCCGTCATAGAATTGTATCAATTGCATTTCATATCTTGAGTTGTCGTTAGTCTTTTAGCTTAGAATCAAGGCACTTTTACAAGATAGTCTCACAATGGACCGTAATGGTCTCCGAGTGAAGGTGTGAGGGTAACTTTGCACCAGCCTTACCTACCTACCTACCTACAAGATAGTCTTGTCCCGCGAGCTGATAGAAGAGAACGATATCAAAATTTGTTTAATTCGCCTTGATTTCATTGATTTATGCAGGGATGGAAAATGAGATTATCGTTTTGGTATTACAACATTTACTAAAGTGTGCTTTTTTCTATTACAAATGATTAAAATTTATTTATTTTTGATAGTTTTATACCCGTATTCATGTGTTTCACAAATATATATATCTTTTTTTTATTCAAATTGTATAAGACTAAATCGATCATCGTAACTTTTCCATCCCTGATATACGAGTTTGCCTTGACAGAAAACATCTACTAAAAAGTGGTTTTGTTTTAGTATGAATAAACTTGCTTTGGAAGACTAACTGTCTGATCTCTGCTTTCAATCTTAAGGGCTGGATCTGATTGCATTATCTCACTAATTTTCAGCTTAATAGACAGACTATATTGCTAATGGTTATGTTTTTCTTTTTGTATATTTTCAACATAGTTTCAATTGAATTGCAAACAGGTTTGTTTTAAGCAAAAGTATTACTCTCACCTTTAGAACAATTTTTACTTAATATTTTTGTATTTAAATATAGCTGTTCAGCGACTCAGAATACTTCTATATTACTTTTTCTATTGCTGGTAATTATTTTATTGTTAAAGTGTTGATTTTTTCCAAACTGAAAAAAAAAATTGTTTGCCATTGTTTTTTTTTAAGCAAATGCAGAAAACAAGCGGAACAACTTGAAATTATTAAGGCTATTTTTGTTGTCTTTTGTTGCTAAAATAAATAAAAATGTTTCCTCTTGCCCCTTCAATTTTTGTTATTTTCTTATGAATAACAACTAAAGCCAGGGTAAAATAAGAAAAAAAAATGTTGAGAATAGAAAAAGAAAACATTTTGAATTTGGTTGAATGCAAAAAGACACGACAGACAAAAAAACTGTTTGTAATTGAAACTTTACTTTTATTTTCTATTTTTCTAAAATTTTGCTGATGAAGCTTTTCGTAGTAAAAAAATAAAAGAAAAAATAAATCAGAAAAAAAAGAAACTCAACTACCACTACTTATTCTTTTACTTTATCCGTTATATATCAGAGATATTGAAGGTGCTGCCAGTCAGGTAAGATAACATGGAGTCGAGCCATTGAAGAAAAAATACTTTACTGTAGTTGTTGTTATTATTTTATTTTTCTATTCAATGACTTTTACCCGTTCCACGTCTCAAATATAATGAAAAATAATGATACTTCTTTTTGCACTGAGATGTATTAAATTTTTTTTCTTGTTCTGGTACTTCCTTTTTTAACCAAAACAGGACTGAAAGCAAAATTGTGCGAGAGAGGGTGTTGTTGTCTACCCAGTTGCTGGTTGCTGTTCTTGTTTTGTAAATGGAGAAAGTTACTTTAAAATAATTGAAATGCATTTTTTATTCGAAACATAGACAAGCAAATATATAAATACTATTTATACACACACACACATAGAATAAATACATTTTTTTTTAAGTATTTATACTTCAAAGAAATTTAAACTATGTACATCACTCTCTAATTTTCAAACTCTTGAAATGTTATACAAATCAAATGTTTGTGATTAAAGAAGAAGTTCTAGTAAAGAATACAAATTCGATTTAATAAGTTTAAGTTTATGAAATAAATTAATTTTAACTTTTTAAATTTTATATAAGAGACACTAGAATTTAAGAAAAACTTTAATGAATTTAAAGTTTTAGTGAGGAAAATTTCAGTCAGCACTCACTAGAAAAATATTTGAAAATTTCAGTCAGCACTAATTAGAAAAATATTTTTTTAATATTAAATAGAAATTATTAACAAAATAAAAATTGCAATTTTTTGGGCAAAAATTTTTTTTGTCTTTATACATTTATTTGTAACTGCGAAACTGTTGCTTATGTAGCGAAACGTTGTATGAACAGATTAAAGGAATTGTAATTCTTATTTTTTTTTAATATGTTTCAGCTTATTCGGACTAGTGGTTCTCGAGTTATGAAAAAGAAAAGAGCCTTAAACGTGACAAATTCCCCTATACGATACTTACTAACTTGAAATTAATTTTTAAATTATTATTTCATGTACCTTGACCAAACTAATGATGCAGAAGTTTTTCTTTTTGGGTCTACTTTCATAAACAATTATCAGAATTGAGTCCCGAATCTATCACCTGAAAATATTGTATTGTGTTATTAAATAAAAAGAAATTTGCTTAACATAAGTTCAACAAAGTGAAAAAATGTTAATAATTTTCCCTAAATGTTTTTAATTTATTTATCAACAATTTTATTAATATAAAAAATTTAACTCAAGGTCGTTATTTATTAAAAATAAACACACCCATTAAAATTAATTAACTTTATGGATTAAATGTTTTCTGTTTTCCTTTATGTTTAATATTTTAACAAAACTACATTACATTTACATGCCTACCTACATACATATGAGCATTTGAATAAATGCATAAAGCTAAAACTACTCTGGTAGAAAGAATGAAAATACACAAAGGAAAAGAGCATGAAAGAACCAACTGTCACAACATTGAACATCATTATTCAACTGTTTCTGAAAAGGTAAACAAACCAAAAGTTATATTTGATATGCTACAACAACAAAAATACGAAGCTCAGATACACATACATAAATCTGCAGTCATGTGTACAACAACATTAGGGAGGGGTTAATTGGCATTAACAATTACATGTAAAATTAAATTCTAATTAGTTCAAATGTTGTTCAATAAAACTGCTTCAGCAATGTTTTAAAAATTATTTTTGATCTCTTTTTTCATGTGAAGTGTATTTTCTCTGTACTCGACAGTTGTCTTCTTTCATTGTTTAACATGGTGGGATGTCTAAATTTACCTACTTTATGTAGATATTATCCATCCCTTAGAGCATTTGAGTCAGATAATAATTTACTTTTAAGCCAACGGTTAAGACTTGGACGAGGGATCTGCCTGTCCACCTGCCCTTAGTCTCCGCTGTCCATTTGACCTTTCAGGACTTCGAGTATTATTTTCTCCTCCTTGCCTTGCTCCAAAGAAATTTCCTGCATTTTAAATATCTTTCTACGATCTTATATCGTGAACTACACCTTTCCTCTTAAAACTTTTAGTTTTTGGAGAATGTCCTATCTTTTAAGAATTCTTTAACTGTATTAAGACACAGTTTTGGGCATTAGTGCGCTATTTCCTTTATTACCTTGGGTGGTATGCCGTGGGGGTCTGACGTCTTTATAGGTTTTAGTATTAAGTCGGCTACGATAAATTTTTCTATTGTGACTAGCAGGATGTTTACATTTTTTTTTCCACATTATCGCAAATTATAAAGAGAGCGTAAGCGATTTGAATAATTTTATTATCGTTTTTCGGCGAAGTGGAAAGCTTTCTGCAGAGCTTTTCTATGAAGAGTTAGTATCCCGTTCTCTTTAAACATTGGAGCTAGTATTGCCACACAGTGTTTCCCACAATCTTAAAAATTTTTTTTTGTAGTTTCGTTTTTGCTTCTTTTTACACGTTTCACTCATTTTCAGTATCGCTTCAGAAACTTGATCTAGTCAGTCTTTTCCTGCATTTAGGGCACTCGAGTCTTGCCCTCACAATGTTTTCGTTTCAACAATGCATTGATTTTCCGCTGCCTGCTTGCACTGATTCTGGGCATCGTTTTGTGACAGTTTTTCCAATATTGTATCTATTAAAACCTTTGCGATTCTAGAGGTATTTAACGTTTCAGGGGCTTTGTTTTTTTGTTGTTGCTTAAATCGTATGGATGAAGTCTTCCATTGAACTCTTCATTGTTAAATCTTGATGTGTAATATCAGCTTATATCTTGGCGTGTAATAACAGCTTAGAAGAGTGACACACTCGATTTTTTTCCTCTCTCGATTTTTAATGGGGATGAGTTTGCTTGTTTTTGGAATCCATACTGTTGTTTGTTTGCTATATTGTTCGCTAATGATGGTAATGTCCACTGTTTTCTCTATTATTATCTGTGGCAGCAGTGTGTCTGGGTTTTTTCTCTATGCAGTTTTGTTATGATTGAATTTAAATAAATTTTATAGGATACCCCCCCTAATGTATGTTTGTATGCACTATTTAGAAAATTTTACATATGTTACGTTGCTGTTGTTGCAGCTTGAGTTATCTTTCGTTGTTGTAACATTCTAATGGCAAATTGTTATTAAAAGTTGAGATTTTTTTTGGGTTTTGGTTTTTATTACTCCCTCCCTCGTTTTTATAGTTTTTTGGTTTCACAAACAATTTGTTTACAGTTTGTTATTTATGTTTTATTGCATTACAAAAAAATATTTGAAAATACTACCTTTTGTTGCTATTTTTTTAAACTTTGTTTTAAATTTTTTAAACAAAATTTTGTACTGCAGTTTCGCTCAAAAAGTAAAAGAAATGTAGAGATAAAATTCAGAATTTTCCAAAGTATTTTTGAAATGAAAATTTTGTATCCCTCTTTTGAACCAAAATTATTAAGCGTTATGTTTGCAGTTCATACTAAGTAATAAAAACAGTGGCTTTGTTTAGCGTATCTAAGCCGACAAAAACGGCGGTGAAAAAATTATTTAAGCCGGTCAAATCGTATTAGTGTTTTTCGATTTGTAAAGAAGTGTATCGTAGTATTATTTTTCGTCTCTTATGATGTAGTCAATTAATATTTTTATAACATTTTTCATTAAATTTTTTATGTTTATGCCTTAATTTATTTGTATTTAGTTTTGACGAGAAGTATAAAAAAATGTTTCTTAAGAAAATAATTCAATTACAACTAAGATTGACTGATGGGCGTATTTTAGATATTATGGTGCCTCCCTAGATAATATTTTTTAAAATGATTCTTAGATAAACTCTTATACTGCATCATAACAATGTTTTAAATATATTCATTGAAGTAGGACGTCGATAAGTAAACATAAAGACACGTTCTAGTACTTTTGTTCTTGTTACACAACCATCACCAAAAAATAGTCACTTCAAGTTCCTTTAAATGTTTATTATATTCGTACTGTAACAATTGATCGTTTAAAAAATTGAGTAATAATTTTTACATGTTTGCACTAAGGATAATTTTATAAAAAAAATTCTTAAAATTCTTTGTTAAGCCTGCTATTCTGTTGAATGTTTTTTAGGAATTGTTGTCAAAATCCATTTAAAAAAAATTAGTAAGACATACTTACAGAATATTTTTGTCTAATCAGGTGCCGAATTACTGCATTCGAACGTGATCGAAATTCGGAAATTCTTATTAAAATCTCTATACCTTAAGCACAGCGAACTCGATCAATCGAGTGAAATTTCGATCGATATCGAATGCCGTAATTCGGCATCAGTATTCTGCTTATCAAGCTTGGTATAATCTTCAATATTTCATACGAATTATTGTCAAACTCCTTAAAAAAAAAATTCGTGAGAAACTATGAAATGTTTCCGGCAACAGTCAAGCAACATTTTATGTACTCTGTTTCAATTTGTTAAATTTGTTGGGAAACATTAGTTATTTCACACGAAAAGCTTGTCATACAAAAATAAATTTTAAAATGAACCAAGGCATATTTATTTATCAGGTAGTCAGCAGACAATTTTTTTACTTATCTTAAATTTCACCTGTCCAAGTCAATAGATAAAAAGCAGTTCTTTCTCTTCTCTCGTTTATTTAAAATATCAAACTTTAAAATAAAAAAAAAATTAGTTTCGAACTGTGGTTACCTGATGACCAAGTAAATATACTTTGAATCAAACAAACCAACAAAAAAAAATGGATCAACTCTTGCTTTGAGTTTCTTACGAAATAACTATTGTTCATATTATTTCAAACACAATAAAATGTTGCTTGAATGTTGACAGAAACATTTCATATGTTTTTTTTACGTTATAAACAGAGTACGGATTAGGCAACATTATTCTATAAGTGTTTTTTACGATTTTTTTTTTCGAATGGAGTTTGACATCAGTTCGCATTAAATACTGAATATAATACCAAGTTTATTTGGTATATTCACAAGGTGTCCTAAGTGTGATATTTTCATACTGTCATAATTTTTCAAAATTTCAAAAAGGTTTTTTCAAAAAGTTTAGATTAATTTTAAAATATTGGGAATATTACGACATTATAACAAGACGACACTAAGAACTTTTTTTGAATACACATATTACTTCATTTAAATAGAAATGTTTCTTTGATATTGAAAAAAATATTTCATGTTTTTTTATTATTTTTTTAGGATTTCAATTGCATTTTTTATTATGAGTTTGACAGTAGTTTACACCAAATATTGAATAGAGCACTAGGATTTAAGCACAAAATTATAATTGTTAAAAATATTGCCCTAGACTTTAAAGTTTAAGCCAAATCTTATATAAATTTTTGTTTTTTTTTTAATTGCAAACTTGTATTTTCTGAGAAAATATTTATTTTTTTTCTTCTACTTCGTACATACGTACAAGTTTAGTTTATGTATAATACGTTATTTGTTTTGCAGTTGCTTGTGAAATTTCATTTCCGGTTCATTAGTATGTCAATCACAATCGTGCTAAAGTGTATTTCCGTTTAATGTTGCATTGAAATTTATTTGTGTTTACATGTGTTTGTGTGATGTGGGAATATATAATTGTATGTGTATTTATACATATATTGTACTACGTTTACAGATTTTTCTATACAAATATATGTATTTCATAAGGTTGCTGTGCTGGTTATTATTTAAAAATATTCTTATTTTCATGCTGTTGATTTATATTTTGTATATATGCGTGTATGTGTGTGTGTTTTAATTTTGCTCAAGGATGTTTATTTTATTAGAAAAGAAAATTTTTTCAAATTTATTTTATTTAAGAAACATTTATGTTTTATTGAGTTTTTAGGGCATATTAAAGCAACAGTGTTTTACAAAAAACTTTTTTTTTAGTTGAGATACGAGTTCATTGGCTTTTTATGAATTTTTTAACAGTTTATCTTATTTATATTTCTTGTACTTGTAATTTGCTGTACAGAGATTCATTTATATAGTTTTCAAAAAAAATTTATTGCAGCATTTTTTTTTATAGAAAAATAATTTTCTGCTATTTTTTGCTGGTAGCTTAGTTTGAACCAAATATGAGTTAACCGCTGTTGCTTTTGTTAATAAATTTATTAGATTGTAACAAAAAATATTCCTATTTGTATAAGAGATGACACAGTTTTAAATTAAAAAACTATTAAAAAAAATTGAAGAAATCATTTGAAAAAAAAAAACATTTTAAGTGCCTATTTAAAAAATAAAATTGTTAAATTATTTGATTTTTGGAAAAAATTATACATACTCTATTTGATGTTACTCATACGTACATGCATAAATACTTCATTAAGTATTAATAATGCAAAGGACCATCATTGTCAGTATATATTTTCTAGTAGGAGTTAAGAGGGTTTTCGCTTTTCTAATTAAAATGTTAATAATTAATCAAACTTGTCTAAAATATATAAATTTTGTGATGGACTGCAAAAAGTGCATTTGCATAAAAAGCTGTTGTAAAAATATTTCTCAGTACTACATTTTTTCTATGGCTTTTCAATTTTAATTAATAGCCATTAAATGGTTAAAAAACTTTTTTATTAAACTAATTGTAAACAAATTTAATGGAATGTATGTGTCTGTAAATTTACAAGAATAATGTAACTGTCCGCTTTTGTTTTGTTTTACCCCATTTTAAAAACGTATTTCAACCATAGCACAATAATCCCTATAAGTATGTTACATTATGCGAGCTTTCATGTGAGTATGTGTGTTGGAAAATAGACAACAAACAAATAAACAAATATACGCGCTCCATTTGAGAATTTAATTAAATTTCTGGTTAATTATAACCTTTTGTTGCTTTGGCATACTTTTTTTTTAACTATTCCGCTACTCTGATTATGGCTTTAGGTGTGTCTTAGTGTGGTAAAACGCTAGTTCACCCAAACTGTAGTTAAAAAATATATCTCTATAAGAAAATCTAATTTTCATAAAAAGTCACATCGTTATAGAAAACTTTTTATTTTTCAATATAATTTTAAAATATTATAAATATACTGACCCTTTTATAATGTGCGAAGGGTATTTAAGTTGCACACACCATCGAATGTAACATTTTGAACTGCTAAATTTAACTTTTAGCTGCTCTAAAAAGGTACAGACTGAAAAAGAATAAACAAATGGTAAGTAGAATTTTAATTGCTGAATGCTACTTCGGTGTGCCACTAAATGATGTGTGAACTCGAATTCATTGTGTTTATAGTTGGATGGTTAATTGTTTGACCGGTTTGTTGGTACAGAAAGGTGGTTAAAAAATTAGTTGATAATGTAATTGGTTCCTTTCTATCTCCAACTGATGCAATCTACTTTGTTAATGTTACTCTTTTAAAACAACAGCAACACAATAAAGCATACAATTTGTGTGAACACAGTTTATTTGAACTGGTCTCAGTAACAAAGTTGAACTGTTTTTTATACGGTTAAAAATTTGTTAAACTCTTTGTAAGTAAAGTGGAGTTTTGTTACTCGTAACTGTTAATGTCATCTATTATACACACTTAAATGGTTTTACAATTTGAATAAATAAAATGAATGTATTTAAATGTGTGTATGTTATAACGAACAGAAATAAACAATTTAATGAAATTTAAATGTGTTTGTAGTTTAACGCACATAAACACGAACACTTGTATGCCTTCGTATAAAAACATTCACATGTTGTGTGTGTTTGCATAAAAGTGTATTTTTCATTTATAAAAGCTTGTTTTACAGCAAAAGAGTATAAAATGAAACAAATTTGCTTTGATCTGTCAGAAACAAAAGCAAAAATTATTTACATAAGTACACTTTTGAAACAGATAATAACTATTGTAATAAAGCCAGTTTTAAAATGAACTAACTAAAGGCAAGCATATGGAATTTTAGGAAAACAAATGTAATTGCTGATAATCCTTGTGATTATATCAGATTTAAAAGAAAACCAATAAAAAAGCAATAACATACTTACATACATACATAAATGCATACATAAGTATAATTAGATGATAGTGCAAAAAAGAAAATAAAAAAATTAATTCGAATTCATTTAAATTAGTGATAAATTGGTTTTATTGTAATGCTCTGAAGTTAACAACATTTGCTGTTTTTCCATTTTCAGTGTAAATATACAAAACCGATGGTCTGCCAACGCGCGAACAAATATTTTCAAATATTTCGAAATGAATGCAGTGTTCACCAAAATGGCTGTAACTCATGAACTAATACACATACAGAGACCGTTTATTTATAAAAATCTTGGTATTGACGTCAGAAACAAAATCGGTTCACGCATTCCAGAGAACATCAATTACTAACACAATGCAACTTATTTTTATATATGTGTTGAAAGCGGTGTAAATACTTTTGTACTCTTGAATTTAAATACAATTTGTATGTATTCGCTTTTTTCTTGAATTTTCGTATATTATTTAAATATTTGAATTTATATAAATTATAATCATTATTCCCTCCCATCTCTGCATGTCATATTTTTTATAATTGTAACGAGTTATAAATAACGAGTCTTTTGGTCGAAAGCGCCAAGTTTATGAAGTTATTCGTTGGTTTATTAACTTTTCAACGCTCAACCAGGCCAGACGTTCAACCAGAGGACTCATCCAAAGGATCTCTTTTCCCACCCATATAAGTATTTAATAAAATAATGTAAGTTGTTTTAAACAAATTCCTTGTTGTTCATATTTAATCAATAGAAGATCAGGTATCCCCTCTTGTTATCTTATAATCGATCCACTTTTCCCTGTAACAAATTGCTCTTCAGTCAATTTGTTGATTATAAGTTTGTAAGCCCTACAAACTAATTTTCCATAGAAGTACAATCCTTGTACTTCGATCTCTTTATGAACATTTTTTGGAAAGATAGATTTTAAAATTGTATTAAAGAACACACAGTTTTAAACAATATGTATATATTTAGATTAAGTATTTATTATGTACGTAATCTTAATCTCAATTTTTGTTTCTTATTATTAAAATCGATTTCGAAAATAAGTTCAATTTTTCTAACTTAATAAAAATTCATAATTTTAATATTTGTGTTTAAATTTAGGCAGATACGCAACTCTATGTTATTGTATATTCGAAAAATATAAATTCTTTAAATTAAAAATTAAAAAAAAAATTGAATTAGTTTAAATATTGTGCATAATAGGTTGCCTTTGAGAAAGGCCGAGCAAATTAAATTATATTTTGTTGTACATAATTATAAAAAAATATATGTTAACAATAAAATTTTATTTGATTTAAGGTTTTAATTTTTGAACATTCAAAAAACGATATTTTAAAAAAAAGTAATTATTTTTTGTTTTATTTTTTTTTGTACTTTAAATAAAATTTTGCTCATGGGCTTAACTAGACCATTCTGGAAGGTGTAATTAACATACACATTTACACCCACTACCCCTCCCCAACAGAATTGTTTAAACGTATTAGAAGAAATAAACTACTTACATATAATATACTTTGTTTAAGATTTTGCCAAGAAAAATTTTTTAAGCTTTTGCCACCCCCCAGAAAAAAATTTGTAGCTACCCCAATGATTTTGCTTATTTAAAAGTTTTCATTCTGAATGTTTAGTTTTCGAATATTGAAATAATTTTAGTTTAGTTTTTAATTCAGAAAAGAAAGTTAAGAAAAATAATTTATACATTTTTAAAAAAATTAATTTTTAATTACACAACTAAATATACATTTTCAAACCTTGAAAACGATGAAATTAAAACATTCTCCTACTTTGACTAAAGAAATACAGCCGTATTAAGAGAACATATTTTTGAATTATTGAAGGTTTATTCCACAAATTTCTGTACAAAAGCTTCCAGTGAAACTAAAATATTTTTATGAGTACGTCAGATATTTTTTAACATTTAAAATTTAAAATTTTAAAGCTTTAAAAAATTAATTTTCTAATAAAAAAAAAATTCGTGAGTTTTGAAAATTTTTCAAAAATACAAACATGTTTTCATTTCTTGAGTTTTAAAAAAATTTTTAAAGTTAAGTTTCAATATTGCTTTAATATGTATATATATATTATGTCCTGTGGTTCCTATAAGGAACAAAGGGCCACAAGGGCTTTAATATGTAAATGTAAAGAAAATATATCGTCTAAATTTCTTGATCTTTTTTAATTGATTATATTTGATTTTTATTTAAGCTTGAGATCACTTTTTTGTTTTTTTTTTTTATAAAAAATTTGTTTATTAATTAATATTTCGCTACCAAACAATGGGTAGCCTCTTCAGGGTAAATATGTATACAAATTATATTATTAATATAATTTGTAATTATTAATATAATTTGTATACATATTTACACTGAAGAAGCTTCCCATTGTTTGGTAGCGAAATATTAATTAATAAAAAAATTTTTTATAAAAAAAAAAACAAAAAAGTGATCTCAAACTTAAATAAAAATCTAATATAATGTAAAGAAAATATTGAAAATTAAAATTTAAATATCTTACTGTTTGTGTAATAAATCTTACTTTGCGTGATTATTTAATACGTTCAAATTTAATATATGATGCTATGTTAATGAAAAAAAAAATTATAAAAAAATACATACAATAGTTTTTAAAGTCTTTTTAAATAAAATTTAAAATAAAAATATTTCAATCTTCAAGCTTATATTTGCACTTCCAAACAACTAATTAAACAACAATCCCACCGCATGACACTACCATTATAATCATAATTGTCAGCAAAATAATAATTATACTTATTAGGTTTGTAGTAGAGAACATTATTGTTTCCTGTACTCTTTCTGTTTTTGGTTACCACTTAAATGGCGACATCCCTTCTCTATTATTATTCTGTTCTGTTGCTTCTATTCATTATTACAACAACAAGACTATTCCTTGTATTATAATAATTGCTATGAAGTAATCAGCCAGTTACAGGATTTACTTAGATTAAAAACTCTTACATAACCACGTCGTGTTTGTTTAAATGTCTGTCAAACCATCCTACAACTTACTGTCTGACAACAATGACAAATAGAGCAACAGTTATTATTTTAGGTATACCATTGAGACGACACAGATAATTTACAGTTTTGACTGCTGAATGATTGTTGTTGTTATAACAACCATAACAATAGCCATATCATAATAGCGACTGCACACCCACCAAAGCAATCCCCAAGAAGATTTATAAATTTTCTTCTGCACTATTATTCTATGTTTCTGGATGGTGTTTTATAGTTTTTTTTTGCCATAGTTTTGCTTAAATAACTGATCTTCAAAATAGCACTTATAGGGGCGAATACTTACTGCAAATTAAATATAAAACGAGGAAAAATAATACAAAAGAAATACACTAATTGCATTGATTTCGTTTTATACATTCATTGTGTTTAAATAAGCATTGTCATGTATATTATAGGTTTCCCACTTCGTGTAAAATTTTTACAATATTCATTTCCGACCCCAAAAGTATATATTACCTGAAAGCTTAAGAAATATGGGGAGTCGAGTTTACATATCCATCTGTTCGTTTACATATCCATCTGACTCTGTGTAATATAGGAGCAAAAAAAATATTTGCAAGCAGATCATCAGAGATATGAGCAAATAAACAGGATTGTCTAAGTTTTTCCCTTATTTTTACCACAATAATTTAAAATTTTTTAGCACTAGGATAGACACGTTTTTAGCTATTGATAGACTTAGGGCCATTATAAAATTTGCCGCTAGTTAAAGGTAGGATTTTCTGCGCCCGAATAATAGCCTTACATTATTACAACTTAATTTTTTATTGTTGTTGTTATTATATATAATAATATTTAATGAATAAAGAAATAATAAAGACGGCTTTTTCATACGAAGCCATTTATCGGTCTGACAAAATCATGACTTTAACTAACGCAGTCGTAATAATGGCCCTTAATGTGCTTTTATTAATATTCTTGAATAATTTTGGACAAACTAATGGTAACTAGTTGGCAATTTATAGGAAAAAACTAAATATTTTTTTAATTATATAAAATTTTTCAAACTCCTTAATAATTTTTGGAAACGTTAAAGGCACCAACTTATAAATCTAAATAATATAAGTCTTAAAAATTATTGCTAAGAAAAAACTTTTTCACCGTTTCAAAACTTCCTGAGATATAAGTACTAAAATACTACTGCTTCGGTCTTCTCCCTAAAATTTACTAACGAGAATTGACTAGGGTAATATAATATACTAGAAAAAAACAAGTAAAAGAGTTATATTCGGCCGTACCGAATCTTATATACCCTTCACAACGTGTAGTTATGCAATAACAGTAGTTTGTATCACCATTCAACCCATATAAAATACGTACATACATATATAAAAACATACATATATAAAACATCTCATTGTAAAATTATAAATTTACGTATGTATGTTTAAAAAAAATAAAAAAAAAAAAATTAAAAAAAATTAAAAAAAAAAATAAAAAAAATAATTAAAAAAAAAAATTTTAAAAAAATTATTAAAATATATATAATAAATATAAAACAAAAAAAAAAAAAAAAAATTAAAAAAAAAAATTAAAATGCCACGTTTTCTCTAATCAGTATACACGTTTGTATGTATGTATGTTGTTGTTGTAATGTTGTTTTTGTGAATTAAAAATCGAGGTGGTCGTGGGTTTTTGCTCATATCTCAGTTATTTATGTACCGATGTTTCTGATTTTCAATACCGTTCTACTCCCGAATATTTCTGATATTTTAATACCTCACCCGGGTCCGAGCGATGTCGGGGGTCTTCAAATAGTTGATTTCAACATACACACGGACAGACGGACAGAGCTTAATCGACTCCCCTATTCATAAGCTTTCAGAAAATATATACTTTATGGGGTCGGAAATGAAAATTGTAGAAATTTCACACGGAATGACAAACCTATATATACCCTTTTTCACTGTGTGAAGGGTATAATAAAACAAAATGTTGGTCAATAAATTTATGTTTGGGTCATATCTGGTATTTGAAAATGTACCACCTTGATCCCAAGATGGAGTCCTAGACTCAATGGCGGATATATGAGTCAAACATAGTAGTTATGACTTTGTCCCCCTTAACCTCCACAATATTGGTATCAAAAATGAAAAGGCTTGAGGAGTAAACAACAATAAACTATTGAAAAAGTGTAGAAGCCAAGATGGCATCTGAAAGAAAATGACAGAATTTTTTTCAAGCCCATCAATATGGTTATCAACTGAAAGGGCTTGATTTAGTTAATAATTTTTTTTAGTATGGTATTGTTGTTCGTACTGACGCATTTGTTACACGACCTGTTTTGTTATTTATGGTTTAAAAGTATTTTTTGAGTTTTTCTGCAGAGCTTTAGTTCACACACATTTTACTGTTGTTGAATGATCTTACAGTTGTGTGTGTGTTGTATTGTTAAAGTGTGTGTGCGTGTATATTCGTATGCTTGGTAGGCAGGATTGGCAAAAAGTGTGTAAGTGTTCCTTTGTTTTCTTCCTTGTTTTTATTGCTTTATTGTTCTTGCTATCAGCAACAAGTTAAACTTGAGTATTTTAGTGCTTGAGATTTCAATCGAAAAAAAATATAATAATTTTCCACTTAAACCCACCCCCATTTTCCATTTAAGCTTTCACTTAACACAGAAGTGATATTATTGTTGCAGTATGAATATTTGTGGATATATACAAAAGGTTCTAATGAATTGTCATTATGATTTCAAAAGAAACTGTCCAGAGAGTTTTTGAAAATCTCTTGAAAAATAAAAGAAGTAAAAGATTTAAACAATTGAATAATTTATAGCAAAAAAAATGTTTTAATTATAAATATTAAATGCTATTTTTTCAGCATACAACCAAAAATATATTCTTTAATATTATTTTTTTTTATCAAGATAAAACGAAGAATCTATTAGTCAAACTAAGAACATATTGCCGCTATATAACAAAAATTATTAGTTTTGATTTGAAAAATGCAAAATTTCTTATCACATGAAACCCAAAACAAACTACTCGTAGTCATAAAAGTGACATAAATTATCTACTGACGTTGAGTTCAGATGAACAATAAAAAAAAAAAACAAAAAGACTAGAAGAAATTCAATGCAAACGATTTAAGTTTTGCTACAAACATATGTTGACTCCTCATGCTCTCAAGTAATAAACAAACAACACACTCACATAATCTGTCAGAAACACACACACTCACATGAACACCAGACTCTTTTTTATGCTGCATCTCATGTGCATCGAATGTGTGTAAAAAAGTCAAACAAAAGGGCGCCATTTTATCTATATTGTCGTCTCAATTTTTCTTAGGATTTTCCTACATCTCTCAAGTGTTTATTTTTGCTATTTTTTCCATTCAACTCCGGCATGTTTTATTTCATCACAAATGCATCACATTCCATATGCACGTTTGAACGTATGCAGATCAAGTAAAAAATGATTCCCTATAATCTTACAATAATACAACACCATGAATTCTCTAATGTGCAATTTTAAATTCCTTTCTCACACGTTCAAGTATGTATGTATATTAACCGCATGACAAATGACAAAGAGAAAGTGCTAAAGTCAACGTTATTGTTGCAATTATTGTCATAAAGTGGCTTCGTCTAGTGTTTAAGGCATGATAACGTAGGATTTAGTTTTCGTTGAAAAGGTGTAAGTAAGCCTTTTTATCCAACTATATAACACATAAACATTGTTGGTATAAGTGTTAATGTGGTGGTGTAAATATTTTTGTGTTAAATTTACTTAAAAAATTATAAAGAAGTTTCAAAAGGAAAACGGTAGGGAACAAAAATAAATGATATGCAAGGTAATCGATGGTACAGTGGGAAGTAAAATTGAAATACACATACAAAAAAATTTTTTTTTTATATTTTTAATTTATTTATAAATTATTTATAAATTATTTTTATAATTTTTTTATAATTTTTTATAAATGATATTACAAAAAAAGTATTTAAAAAAAAAAAAAAAAAATTTTGTAAATATTAAAAATAATACAAACAAGTTTTTATACAAGATTTTTGTTAAATAAAGTGCTTTTAATAATTTTTATAAAAATTCAAATTTAGTCTTTCTGATAAATTTTTTTATTATTCTTTTAATAAAAATTTTAAATAAATTTTTATTATAAAAAATTTTTTGTATAATTTTTTTAGAAAATTTTCGATAGTTAAATTAAAGTCAAAAAGGTTATTTATTAAATCTTTGTTTGAAATTATTAATACAAAAAAAATTTATTGTATTTAAAAAAAATGCTTTGAATTCATTAAAAGATTTCTGAAAGTCCATATGTAAAACAACATATTATTTATATACAGAACCAGTTCTCAAAACTATACATACAGTTTTTTTGCATGGGTCCTAGCTTCTGAAAGGTTTTCTATAGATTTAACAATGTTATATCAAAAACAAACGTAGATCTGGTAATTTCAGTTCGAAGTACTCTAGAAACTGTTTTCCTCGATGTGTATTGTAATTGGCTTTAAATTATGCATCAATTTTAATTGAATCTGTAGCAAAAAAATTGACGTAACCAATAACTTCTTGTAGCCACAGATGTTAATAAATCACAAACTAGTTTTGATTTTATTTTCTTATTTTTTTATGCTTTCATACCTGGTAAAACATTGAATGTGCTTCTTAATTCTGATATGTTTAAAAAAAATTTGTCTCAGAAAATATGCCAAAAAAATATCAACATTCTATAAATAACTAATCCAGATATCAGAATAACACAAAAACTTCCCATATATATTTATTTTTCTTTTATGTATATTGCCACAAAATGTTTAAATTATGAACAACTTTGTTTCCTATAAAAAACTTCTATTTTATCTGTGTTTTATTACTCATCGATCTATTGCAAAGTAAAATATTTAAAAGTTTTAAATATTAACAAGATAAAATGAAATTACCAGAAATAAGTGGTTCAGTTGTTTAAGGTTTTTGCTGGAAATTCTTACAAAACGAAATGTAAACTTGTATGATAACAAACACATCTATCTTCTCTCTTTTCCTCTTAACACCCACACAAAGAGCCAAAGAAAAATAATATTCATCATACTTACGAATACATGCATACATCCGTAAAAATATTTACGTATGTATGCATGTATATGTACACAGATATTCTTCTTTTATTTAAAATACACGCACACATTAACGAAAAAGTAGTGCTGCAAAATGCGATGTGCAACTTATGCAAACACATCAGTCAAAAGTACTTTTTGTTGCTATTACATTTTTTGTAGTGTTTTAGTTAATAAAATTAATTTTTAAAATATTTAAAAAATAATATATTAATATTTTATTCGAACTTTTTCAATATATTAAATTAAAATGTGAATTCTTTTTATTTTGGTTTAAGGCCATTTATTCTATTATTTAATTTTATAATTCAAATTAAATTAAATTGCAATCATTTTTTTAAATATTCTATATAACCTGCTACGATTTCATCATCAGCACTATACTACTATGTAATTTTTAAAATTCCTATATATGTTACAATTCAATGAAATTTGAATTAGTGAATCATGGTATTAATTTTCAAATTTGTTGAATTTTTACTTCACCTATCAAATGACATTTTTATTCAACATGTTCATATTCTTTTATATTCGTAATATACAGGGTGGGGCAAAAGTCGCGAGGGGGTTTAAACAGTCATAACTTTTTTAATTTAATTTTTTTTTTTTGCAAAATAATAAAATATGATATTGGGAGATTTTTTAATTTTAGGTGTGAAAGATTACGTCACGTAAGTGAGCACCATTTTCAGCCTCGCAAAGTTGAGCTCTTTTAATAGCATTTTCCATGGCACGAGTCAGAGTATCTGGCTGCAACGCTCTTATTTTGGCTCGAATATTCTCTTTGAGCTGTGCAAGTGTTCTGGGTTTATTGATATACACCTTCTCCTTCAAATATCCCCAAAGGAAATAATCTGGTGCTGCTAAATCCGGCGAACGGGCAGGCCAATTGAATGTTGAATTTTTGCAAATTAAACGTTCGCCAAAAATCCACCTTAGGAGCTGCATAGTAGCTCGAGCAGTGTGTGCAGTGGCCCGATCTTGTTGGAACCACATCTCTCGATTGTCAGAAAGAGCTGGCCTTAAAAAATTTTGGACCATATCTCGATATCGCTCGCCATTTACCGTTACACCATTTCCATCGTTATCTTCGAAAAAGAATGGTCCAATAATTCTTACTAATTACAGAATGTGGTCTTCCGCTTCGTGGAAGATCCCTCACTGAGCCTTGTTCCTGAAAACGTGTCACTAAGCGTCGAATCATTGATTCGGATGGTGAATTCCGCACATTAAAATGACGACGATAGGCTCGTTGAGTTTGAATTATTGATCGATGATGTTCAAAATAAAGTTCTATGATTTTGGTTCGCTGGATAACGTTGTAACCTTCCATAATTAATCTCCCAGATTTATTTTACAAGTCCTAAAAATAAATAAAAAAAAAAATATATTAGAAAAGTTATTAATTTTTCAAATCCCTTCGCGACTTTTGCCCCACCCTGTATTTTCGTTATGCTTTCAATAATTCCAGCCAAAGGTTGTATTTTAATTTTAATTTTTATACGGTAATAGACACTGAACAATGAATTTAAAAAAAATTTAGTTTTATTTCGATTATTGTACACTTATTAATATAACTCTTTTGTTAACAATCTGTAGTATCAGATAAACAAAAGCACAAGTTATATACTTTATAATTTTAAAATAAACATTTTATTTTTCACGTAAGCGTTTTGCATTGTGTCTTATAAAATGTGTTTAAAGTACATTTTTGGAAATTTTATAAAATGCTGTCTTTAGTTTGTTCGTTGTTGTTTATATTTCTGAAAGACTTCCGTCCCTTTTTTTATTTGAGAATTTTACTTCTCACTTAGTATTTGATAAATTGTGTGATATTATTATTCCTAGTTCCCATCTGTTAATAGACCACATGATGTCGTGTCAACACTGAAAAACTGCCAGGCCATCCATGATGTCGTGTTAACACTGAAAAAGAATCATTTAAGCATAGTTTGGATTAACTTACAGAATCTGAGCCAATATAGGTTATATATTTGAAATATAGCTTCAAACCAAACTCAAATCAAATACACGAAATTTAAACTGACACATAAGAGGACTATTTTAGTACTAATTAGATTAAAAGTTTTAAGTTAGTTCACGAAAGGAAGATTTCACTTAAAGCGGAAATTTTGTTTAACTGTACTTCTAGTAAGTGTGTAAAGCCACCTTCAATTATTAAATTCTTAAATAAACCTGTTACTGACAAACCAAACCTGCTTACTTATATATAAGATTAAACGTCAAGCATAACAAAAATCAGGAATTGCAAAGTTGATAAAATCCTAATTTTAAAGGTTTAAAAAAAAAAACAATTTTTAGTAATTTTTTTTTTACAAAGCCAAATAATCAACAAAAAATTTGGGTTAAAAAAAATATGTTTTATTTTAGGAGCGAAAAAAAACAATAAAATTTTGTTAAAGCTTCCGCAAAAAAAATACATTTCCCATCCCTGTATGCATCCAAAAAGCCCACAAAAACATATAAAATGAAACTACATTGTTTTGCAAAATCTTTAAATGAAAATTACCAACAACAAGCATACAATAATGTTAACTGAATCATACAAAAATGACATTAATAGTACATTACAAGGGCGTTGTAAATTGAAAAAAAATAGAAAGTACAATGAAATACTTCAATAAAGTATTTTTTCAAATGGAAAAAAAATATAGAAAAAAATTTTGAATATTATTGGTCAAGGCACATTTATTCATCAGGTAGTCTTGTTTCGTCAGCTGATTATTTTTTTCTTCACTTATTTTAAATTTCAGCTGTCAAAGTCTTTAGAAAAAAAACAATTTTCTCTCCTCTCTCATTTATTATCATTATTTATCAAATGTCAAACTTTATATATAAAAAATATAAACAAAAAAATTCTCTCCGAACTGCAATTACCTGATAAATTAATATGCCTTGATTATTGGTATTGAAAATTACTCTTTATAAAAACAAAATAATAATAAAAAAAATTGTTTCTTCAGGAAAATACTAAAAAGATTTGAAAATTAAACAAATATTTCTGAGAGTATATTTGAAAGTCAGTTGTTTTCAAAAATATTTAAAACAGAGAACTAATCCATAAATTGCATAGTATTTGGGTATTATGCAAAAGTAAGAAGCAAAAATTAAAGTAACAAATAAGCTTATTTTAGCCATAATTATATCGGACAAATATTTGACGAAATACGTAGCCATTAAAATGTATTAATTTCTGATCTAATCCTTAAATATAAACAATTTAAAAATTTATTTACAGATTGTGATTTATAAGCCTGTGATAAATTTAAAAATTGATTATGAATATTGACGTTTATATTTAATAAAATAAAAATTTTCTATATTTTAAAAAAAATTTTATCACTGCATTGTTATATTTTTATTTTTTGGAAAAATATTTGCTTAATATGAACGTAATTTAAGTGAACGATTAACTTGTCACACTACACTTTTAAGTTAAAAACTTGTACCAAAAAATATACAATTGTACTATTGGTACTACTTTTAAAGTGTAAAAGAAGTTTGTTCTATTTTTCCAAATTTCAGGTCGTACATGTTGTCCTTTATTGTAGTTGTTAGCGAAAAAAATTGTCGTGGTGACATTTGTCATTCTTTATTTGGAGTTGGTAAATACTTGAAAAATATTTCGATTCTTTAAAGTTTTCTTGTTATATTTTTTCAATGTGTCTTTGTACTCGTGTTGGGTACTATTATTGTAGAGATTTTTTTGGCGCCTTAGAAAATTGGCGTCTCATGGTATAATTTTTCTTCGTGGTTTAGTTGTATAAATTTCTTTTGTCACGGTAAATCTGAAGGTAAATGTTTAAATGTATTGTTTGTATTTCTATTCGAGTGTAGGTGTCTGTAAGTGTGCGTGTAAAACGACATTCAAACGTAAAATGTTGATTTAATGGTTGAGTGTAAATAAGTAAGAACAAGGAAATTGTACAAAATCTTAAGTAGCTGACTGACATGTATTGCATCCAGACAACGATATGCATTCTATATAGAAATTACTTAAGTGTGTGGTGTAGTGTGTATGTGTGTAGGTGCTTATACGTGTGAACTTGTTTCAAATTGTTGGCATAATGTAAAGTTACCACAAAAATATTTGTAATATTTGCCATTGTGACATTTAGTAGCTGAGACACGGGGGAATTTCGGTTAATATATTCATTCATTTATTTGTGTGGGTGTGTGTGTGTCTGTGTGTAGATTTTCTAAGCCAAATTTAATTCAAGGTAAATATAAATAATAAATTAGATGCAAATTATCATTATTATGCTAATTAAGCTGTTTTTTTAATATGTTTGTTGTTTAGTTACACATATTTAGAGAGTCTGGGGGTGAGATTTAAATCGCTTAAAAATAAATATTAATAGTTTGGAGGTAAAATTTAAGCATAAATTTGATTATAATCTACAGGGTGCTCTACATACAAGTATCCTTTTTAAAATTAAATAAAATAAAAATACTGAATTTATTTCTGTGTATTTTTTATTTTAGTTTTTCATTATTTATACAGGGTGGGTCGAAGATTCTCATGGGTCTTACAGGTTAAGTAACATTTTCTTTTATATATTTTTCTTATTTTTATTTCAGATTATAAAATATATAAAATTTAATTTTTGACTGCTGTTTTCAGCTTCACAATAATGGACTCCTTTTAGAGCATTTCCCATAATATTTACCAAAATTCGTGACTGTAGCGCTTGAATTTCTACAACAATTTTAGCCTTGAGTGCAAGGATTGCCTCGGGCTTGTTCACATACACATGCTTCTTTAAAAAATCAAAGAAAATAGACGGACAAAATTATTTCGCTCTCCAAAAATTTTACTTAAAAGTGTCATTGTGTTTTTGGTAATATGAGTGAAAATTAAATTGTAGAGAAGGTTGTCAAAAATTGTTTATTGAAAACCGATACCGCTCTCTATTTACGGCTACCTTCATTTTCGAAGAAGTAAAGCCATACTATACTGTATAACTTATGGTGAGAAATTGACGTTGATGAACAATTTTTTGTTTCTTAGAATCTCAAAACCCCTTGTTCTGCTTATTAGGAATGATAATAATCATCATCACTTATTATCAGGTTTTCAATAAAATTTATTTAATTTTAAAAACAATTCCGACATCTTTTTTTAAATCCGCTGTTGTGACGTATGTTTTCTCGTGTTTCGTTAACATTGTGCTCTACACGTCAAACATTTTTCGTAGTGAGAATTAAACGAAGTCTACCGGTTAGAGGCAAATCTTTCAGAGTACCATTTTGGTGATGAAGTTGAACTAAGCAACGATTAATTTTTTCAAAAGGCAAAATTCTGACATTAAAATGTCAATGATATGATTTTTACATTAAAATAATTAATCGCTGATTTAAATAATAAATTCATTATTCTGTTATTTTTTTTGACTTGTTATTTAAGCCTGAGATCAGTTGTTTTATATAATATTTTCTTAATTTTAATTTAATATTATTGGTTAGATTTTTAATAAATATAATAATAATTATTAAAAATTTTTATATTTTTAATTGTTTTATTTTTAAAAAACTTTTCTCTAAAGAAGCTACCCAAAGTGATAGCGAAATATTTTACTAAACTAAAAAATTTTAAGTATAAAACAGCTGATCTCAAGCTTAAATAACAGGACAACGTATCAACAATAACATCTTAGTTCAGTTTCTAATCTCTCCATTGTTTATTCTCTAAGAGTTTTCTATATAATCTGAAAAAAAGGAATAAAAAAATATATAAATGAAAAAGTTTATTAATTTTTTAAGCTTAAGACTTTTGGCCCACACTGTAGAACACGATTTGATTTAAGTGGCTGCCTTCGTTGTAGCTTATCTTACAAATGCCTCAAACGATAGTATCCTAAAGGTTATGGATCGTTTCTAGGTTAATAATATTTTGTCTGTTATCGAAGTCTCCAAACAATAATCGAACTTAGACCATAGATGCTACGTTCTGCTAAAATAAATGTTCTTTCGTTCTAGCCCACTTAAACTTCATAATTGACCATGTAGTGCCTGTCGTTTACTGAAATGGTATTTCAAGCAAAATTTTCCAAAAAACATATAGATTGACATTTTTAAATAGAAATAAAATATTTTATATAAATATTTTTAAGTACAAAATTTTTTAATATAATAAATTAATGTTTTCGATTTTTTTAATTTATATCAACAGTTGTTTTTTTTTATTGAGCTTGAGATCACTTTTTTTTTATAAAAAATAGTTTTAATTTTATTTTTTACAATAAATTTTTGTAAATTGTAAAAACTTTCCCTGAAGAAGCTATCCAATGTGATAGCGAAATATCGGATAATAAAATTAAAACTATTTTTTATAAAAAAAATGATCTCAAGCTCAAAACAAAAAATAACTGTTGACATTTTTTTACTATATCAAAGATTACTTTTTTATACGTGTTCCTGGAGATCTGATTCTTTATTTTAAAGAAATATTTTGCTGTCTATTTTAGGCTATATTCTTTATTGAAGAAGTTATTAAAATTATGAATTCAAGGACAACATATTATTTTTTACAATACAATAATTTATTTAGTTTAATACTTAATTTGAAACTAAATTTTAATACAAAACTATCGTTTTAGTTATTTAAATGCCACCTATAACATTTAATATTATATAAACTAATGTTACCAAATATTTATTTAATTATTAAATGTTTGTATAAATATTAATTCTTGGGTCTTAAAATTTTTTTCATACCGTATTCAGATTTTAAAGTAATACTTAGTTGTAAATAGTTATAGTTTATAACATTTAATTTAATTCTTTAATTGTTCAGATAATTAAATTTGACCTGGAAAGGATTTAATTTTAGTGCAAACTAAGCTTAAGTTCAAAATGCGTTTGAATTATCGGTAACAATTCCTAAGTAGACAAAAAAAAAAAAATAAGAAGAACAAAAGTGAAATAACTATTCGTACATTAAATAATTATTCTCATGCTTTTGTATTTGCTTTTTTTTAATAAATGAATGGAGTGTAGTTTTCTTTTGGTCTGTAAAATCGAGTCAATTAAAATGCAATGTTAGCAATTTTTGTACTTGTTATTATTGTATTTTCAACTCTTTCTTTTTGCTTATAATTCTTGGTCTTTCTTATGCTTCATGCCTCATGCTGCATGCTACGAATACGGCAAGTTAAGAAAAATAAACTGAAAAAATGTGTACGAATAACTAAGTATGAATGCCATGGTGTTTGCCGTGTGCGGTTAGAAATTTAATTGCATCTTTTCTGATGCCTGCTTTGTGATAACAACTATTACAACTGCAACAACTAAGCAAAAACTAGCAGGAAAGGACAATGGTGGCAACAGAAAAAGTTTTCTAAAGAAAATATGAAGAAAACCTAATACAAAAACGCTTAAAGAAATTTATGTCTAGGGATTGAATTGTTTTATTTCCTCCAAATTTCTTCCCTTTTCTCCCCACTCTAAACCAGCAAATACTTAAGGAGTGTGATAATTTTAAATGTGTGTGTAAGTTCATTTATGTAATAAATGTAGAAGTGTTAGTTTATTATTATTATAATAGTTTCCTTATGTTGGCATATTACCAGGGCAACAAAAGAGATGGACAAGATTAGAATTTTATGGTGTAAAAATACATATAATTAGGAGTAAATTTTAATTATGAGACAATGACTTATTTAGCACTCACAACAGCTGTCTGTACAATGAAGTCATTAAGAAACGGAAATGCTAAATTGGTAATAAGATAAGAATTCTGTTGATTTTTTTTTAATTTTGAAAATTTTGGAAATCGTTGCTTAATACACACAAATGTACATCTTTATTTTAAGGCTACAAGGATTCTTATGTATTTGGCATAGATAAAAAAACAACAACCTAAATCAACCTAGTTAAGCGCAGCCAAAAACTTCCCGAGTCACGTGTTTTATTTTCTATTAGACTATTTTTCTATTGTCATGTTGTTTTTTCATTTTTGTCTCTTTTACTCTTGTATTATATAACAATAAAATAATGACTAAAATTGTTTTATTAAGTATAACAAAAAAAAAAAAAAACCAGCAGCAATGGCAACATCATGAGCATCAGTAGCAACTAAATGTTGGTGATGAATGCACATGTCAATTATTTTCAATGTTTGTATTTATTTAAGTTGTTGTTGTTCTTATTGCATTCGTTGCTGCAGGACTAAAACCAACATTTTTCAAGTGGAAATAAAAGGGATACAGTAAAACCTACTTGGGATTTACTGTTTAATAAAATACTTAAATCAATTAAAGTACAAAATTTGGTTTTAAATTTTTAATTTAGGTTTTTTCATACACTTAGAAATTTTGTTTTTGTATCCATACTGAAAATTTAATACAAAACCCAAATTTCGGTAGAGTATTAAATATTTTGCAAATATCAAAATGAAAAATTGATTTAAGTAAAAAAATAATATGTTTGGCACAATTTTAAACTTAAAAAAATATAAAATGTTGAGATGTTGAGCACAATTTTAAACTTAGTAAAGTATAAAAATTAAAAATATGATACAAAGCTAAAATTTTTCAACTAAATCTAAATTTTAGCACAAAATTTAAATTTTAGAACAAACTTTAAATTTTAGAACAAAATTTAAATTAAAAAAAAAAATTTAAATTATAGAACAAAATTTAAATTCTAGAACAAAATTTAAATTTTAGAACAAAACTTAAATTTTAGAACAAAACTACAACATTAGTACAAAATTGAAATTCAATTATAAAATTTAAATTTTAGTATAACAAGTAAGAGCACTATATTCGGCTGTGCCGAATCTTTTATACCCACCACCAATTTTGTGTACATTTAAAGCACAATATTTATTATTTTGTTAATCGCTATGGAATAATTTCTTTATAATAAAATATGTATCACTTTCTTTGTAGAGGGTGGTTAAATTTTAAGGGCCCCTGTTGAAGTTGAACTACACCTAGTCTTTAAATTTGTTTTCTGCATTTCACTTGACATTTCTCAATCTCAAACCTACTCAATTTGATCCGTGGAAAGATATGCAAATGAGCAACGCTTTAAAGTTATTCAGGTTTTTTATAAAAATAAGCGTTCAAATCAAAGAGCATTTTGTGCACTTCGTAATTATTTTGGTCAACATAATCGTTCAAATTCGTCAACAATCGGGAGAATTGTAAAAAATATTTAAATTTCTGCAAAACAGGTCTGTATAAAATTTTAGAAAATCTGTGAATGCCTTCTTAGTTCGTTGAATGGGAACCACTGCTGGGTTTTGCGATAGTGTGGCAAAAGAGCAGTCAACCTCGACTCATCATCATGCCCAACAATTGAGCATAAACATTGTCATTGAAAATTTGGACCATCAGATAGAGGAGTGGCGCCAAGGATGGGGGGCCATTTTGCCGATATTTTGTTAAATACATAATTGAACCATACAAATATTATCATTACAAAAAGAAATAATAATAATATCCTAAATAATTTGTGTTTTATTTAAATTCAACATCGGTACTTAAAATTTAACCACCCTCTATAACTTCGATATGCTACTAAAATGCTTTTGTGAATGTAGATTTTCAATGAAAGTGGGCGTTAAAATAATAGTGTCAATAAAGTTTCTGCTAATAAATACAACTTCGATATTTCAATATAGTCCTTTATTTTCCTAAGAACTTTGTCAATAGAGAAATTACATGAATTTAAGATAAACCGTTATGGGAGGTGGGCATTAAAGTAAGCGTGTTTCCTAAACTTTTCGGCACAACGACTACCTTGATTAGAAGGATATACGAAGCAAATTTGATCATCATACCTCTAATTTTGGCAGTTTTATGAGCTTTTAAATTTCATTAACGGTAGATAACGTGAAAAGTGGGCGTTATAGTAGGCATGTCAAAGTTGTTTTTGCGAATGAGTACAACTGAGGTATTTCAATGTAAACCTTTATTATTCCAAAATCTTTATTAATAGAGAAATTATATGAATTTTAGGTAAAACGTTATATAGGAGGTGGGCGTAAAAAATGGCGTGGCACCTCAATTTCCTTGCACAGTAATTACATTGCCTAGAGGGATATACGTAGCAAATTTGATCATCACACCTTTAATTTTGGCGGTTTTATGAGCTTTTAAATTTCTATAACGGTAGATAGCGTAAAAAGTGGGCGTTATAGTAGGCGTGTGAAAGTTGTTTTTGCTAATGAGTACAACTTAGGTGTTTCAATATAGCTCTTTGTTATTCCAAAATCTTTATTAATAGAGAAATTATATGAATTTTGGGTAAAACGTTATTTGGGAGGTGGGCGTAAAAGTGGGCGTGGCACCTTAATTTTCTGGCACAGTAATGATAATTCCTAGGAGGATATACGTAGCAAATTTGATCATCACACTTCTAATTTTGGCGGTTTTATGAGCTTTTAAATTTCATTAAAGGGAGATAAAGTTAAAAGTGGGCGTTATAGTAGGCGTGTCAAAGTTATTTTTACGAATGAATACAGCTTAGGTGTTTCAATATAGCCCTTTATTATTCCAAAATCTTTATTAATAGAGAAATTATTTGAATTTTAGGTAAAACGTTATATGGGAGGTGGGCGTAAAAGTGGGCGTGGCACATCGATTTTCCGTTACAAAAAAGCGCCTCACCAAAAAGCAAAGTGTGCAAAATTTCAGAGTCGTACATCCAATTTTGTTGCTTTTTTGACGTTTTTGTTTTTAAATATACCGAAAAATACACTGTGCGGTATAAATTTTCGTACATTTTAATCGATAACTCCTTTCCTAATGCATAGATTTTGATAATTTTCTGGGAAAAATATTGTTTTTACTCAGGAAATATATATTCGAAGTTTC
Organism: Phyto melanocephala; assembly: GCA_941918925.1. Classification (NCBI taxonomy): domain Eukaryota; kingdom Metazoa; phylum Arthropoda; class Insecta; order Diptera; family Rhinophoridae; genus Phyto; species Phyto melanocephala. The sequence goes on from OW799236.1 coordinate 2,846,464, forward strand.
ATGAGTCTACGTTAATGCGTTTGGACACAATTCCATTTTATTCGATGTTTGAAGGACACGGTTTTTTCGACCTACTCTTGCTTTTCGAGCTATAACTCCCTTCCTTATATTCCGATTTAGCCCATTTTCAATACCAAACAAATTTTGTCTATAAGAAAGATTCTGGCAAAATTTGAGCCCCCTAGCTTTTTCGGTGCGACCTCTATCGTGCTTTCAACAGACGGACAGACGGACAGACGGACAGACGGACGGACATAGCTAGATCGTCATCAAATCAAACCCTGATTCAGAATATATATACTTTATGGGGTCTAAAATGGATATTTCGATGTGTTACAAACGGAATGACAAAATGAATATACCCCCACCATTTTTTTGGTGGCGGGTATAAAAATGTATATTTTAGAACACAATAGAAATTTTAGTACAATTTAAACAGTCTGGTACAAAATTGCAATTTTAAAATAAGTTTTAAATTTTAGTATATAATTTTATAAATTAAGTACAAATTTAAAAATTTAAAAAAATATTTTATTTAGTACAAATTAAAGATTTTGGTATAGATTAAAAAATTTAATTTTAAGTTGAAAATGTTAAAAGAACAAAACGTATATTCTGTAACAAAAACTAAAATTGAGCCCAAGTTATTAAATTACTTTAAAAAAATTTTTTTGGAAGAAAATTTTAAAATTTAAATCTTACCATAAATTGAAAATTAAAAAAAATATATAAAAAAATGGAAATTTGATTTTAGTGCAAAGTGCGAAACTTGTTAAAGTTGGGCAAGTTTTTGTTTCATACCAAACTAAATATGAATACTTCTGAACTCTTATCTAAAGAGCAAATGAAAACGCTTGAAATAAATTGGCCTGGACTTAAGTTCTTTATATCATTTTAATGAGAGAAAAACAATAGAGTTAAACTTAATGAAAAACTTATATAACATATTTTGACTTAAGACATTGTTGTTTTTGCCTGAAAGAATTTGCCAAAGAAATGTAATATTTTATGAGGAAACTTAGTATTAAAAATTAAATGCAAAAAATTAAAAATTATAAAAAAAATTTTAATTTTAATTATAAACCAAATTTAGTTTTCAAATAGTTTAGTGTTGTTATTTCATCAAATATCAAAGAGCGGAAAAATCTTACTGAAAATTTGTATTCAAAACTATAAATTTTTTATTTTCCAAAATACTCAACTTATGGGACAATACTTATTATATAAATTAAAGGAATGTTATAATGTTCTATTGTGTCTCTATGTTTTCTACTCTATTTTTTTTTCGTCCTAACATTCTATCTTTCACTGTCTGCGCTTTTGCTGCTTATTTATAGGCTGAATGCATTTTTTCCATTTTATAAATTATTTTGACGTTAACTACGCTTTCGTTGTAAAAAAAAACAATTCAACCTTATCAGCATCAACAACAATAAACATTAGCTACAACAACTATGACAATAACAATAGTTTTATGATGATTAACAATTGGTGAAATTTCAACTAAAATGTTTGAGCTCTGTTCGTATGTACATTCATCTATTAAAGTTTGTTAGTTTTTGTCTATGGATGTGTGTTTGCATTTTTATGTGGTTTGTTTAATACACATAGTGCATACGACAAAAACAACAACTGCATTACATACCAAAATATGTTTGTTAGGTTTAGTAACTGGGTTGGCTGGTTTGACATGTTTGATTTTATTTTGGCTTAATTTAAGATTTTCCAAATTGCCATTAGTGAAATTAGAAAACATACATAGATAGATAGAATATATACAGAAACCTAAACTAAATAATAAATAAAACTAAAATAACAATTGTTATCATATTTAACATTAATTTGAGAGGAGAGAGAAAAAATTTAATAAAATACTAAAATGAACAACTAAATAGAAATAAAGTACATTAAAATGCTAGTAAATGGGCATGTACAGGATGGTTAAAGTAATTTGCTTAAGAACAAATTTAGGTTCCCTTAAAGTAAGCTTTAAATGATTTTAACAGAAATTTTTAAATTTTAAAAAAGTTTTAGCTTAATCAAATTTAGGGTTATTATCTTTAAATTAAATGAAAATACAGTTTATAAATTACACTGAGCAACAAAAATGTTAACAGTTAAGGTTATTTGTTTTTTATGCATTTCAAAGGTATTTCATTACAATGTCTGGTTTATGTACAGTGTTAGCAGAGCGACAGTATGTGAAACACTAACATTTACCATTAAAATTATATAATATTTAAAAATAGGTCAAAATACAACAATACAAAGAGATTGAGAAGTAAAAAAATAAATAAAAATGCTGTATGCGGTGGCATTACAATATCCTGCAAGATCTAACTAAAATATTTTTTCAGGAAATTGTGAACAAAAAAACACAGAAAATGTTTTCGTTACACTTGTTGTTTATACTTTCACACTATAAAGGGCGACATACGCAGTCAAAATGCTTTACATTAATTTGCTGGATATTAATTTTTTAATTTTCTATCTAGTATCGAAGTTGTGCCGCATATTTATACAAAGTTTATCTAATACCACCATAATTGCGGATGAACTGTTTGATAAATATACAACAACTGTGTAGTACACAAACAGCAATTTTTTTTTACTTTTTCCAGGGGTAGAATATTTATTACAACCGCAATTTTTTTAATTATTTGATTTTATACCCTTCACACGAAAGTGTGAAAGGGTAAAAGTGTAAAAATTGTATTAACAGGTACAATTTATTTAGAATTAAAAAGATACCACTTTGTAGGGAGTCGAGTATTTTTTAGTAAAATTTCGAAGAGTCGAGTGTAACAGCTATTCAGATTTTGACTACAACTGCAATAATGTAGTATGGCCCGTACGTCAAGCATAATTGATGCAAGTCTCACATTTATCACTAAATGCATTATGCAGTACTACTATGATGGAATCTAGTACTACTCACCACCGTGTCTCTGGCCACGGCGAAGACAATTTTGTTGCAAGAGATGTTGTTGTCAAGGTTAAATCCAACTGTGCCAAGGAAAATATAATGATCATGCCTTGGACAGTGATCGTAAAACTCATTGAGTCAATCGTAGAAACTGTTTTTGGTCCCTCCGCATTTTTCTTTATTTAAAGCGGGGACACAGATCAGGATGATTATAAAAAATTTAAAATTGATAAGAATCGCGGCAACTATTCATCAAAGAGTATGAAACCGATAACAAGGTTTCGGACTGGCTTGTTGACAATTAAGCCGCAACTGAACTAGTGCCTTTTTATAATATATATTTCTAACGACCATTTTGGAGCATTTCTGCCCTATTAATCGCATTTTCTGGTTTGCAGTGATGTCAGCGTCATAACGCTTAAGAAAATTCGCCAGATGCCCTTTCCTTATATTAGGATTTGAGTATTTTAGTTGCATATGATAATTTATAGATTTGCGGAGATCGCCATCCTAATGGTTTCTTTTGAATCTTTTCATTGTAAATATTTCCTTGTTGGAGGCCTAAAGGACCAGGCTATTACCAGGGATGCTTTTGCAGTGTTAGTGTCATCACAAGGAAGAATAAAGGGCTTTACCACATTATAACAACCTAAATACTGCCCTAGAAGGATCAAACAAAAAACCCCAATCGAAAAATTATTATTTAAAAATATTTAATAAATTATAATACCAAAAATATCAGGGATGGAAAAATGAAAATTTTGTTCTTATTATTAAATAAATTTATTATTATTATTATCTTAAATAAAAATATTTAAAACATAACAAAATGTTCATTTTCCATCCCTGATATTGTTTTTGTGTGTGTGTTAAAACATAACTCCGGTAAAAAATCTTAAAGTTTACAAATAGGTCTTGAAAATTGTATACGTATATCTCGAAATTTCATAACACCTTGTCTTCACACTATCCCGCTTTAATATTTTATTTCTGTTGTTCAAATCTAGTGTAATAGGGTAAAGCGAGTTTTTTTAAGGTTGGATTTATTTTCCCAAAATTATAACTTAAAATAATAAAATTAAATTGTATTTAATTTTTCAAATAAACGTTTTTTTTTCTCTATTTCTGGTGTCATTAAAGATAAATACCAAAATTTACCATCAACCAAACATACAATTACATTATCAAGTCACAAATTGTTTGAGTATTTATAGCAAAATTAATTTAAATACAAATAATTTTACATCCGTAATATATTTTAATGTTGATTAATTTATTATTTTATAATTTTACAGTAATTTAGTATGAAAACATAAAATAGAATGTAAAACATTTTGTACACACTTGTACAGTAATTGTTTAACAAATTGTCTCTTTATGTTGATATATATTTAATTCTGTATGACGGGAAGAGTGAGGGAAAAGTTTAGTCTACATAATGAGGGTATTGAAATCTAAATGATAACTTAAAGATCATGCTACATCAAAAGCAACAAACTAATACAAACTAATTTATAAATAAACATAAGGATATGTATATGTGTTGGTGTGTGTGTGTTGAGCATATATACATTAAGAGATGTACTTGTGTATAAATGTTAAATGTAATTTGTATTTTGGTAGTTGCCATCAGATTAGATTCTTGTCATGATGCTTTATATTGCCATGAAATTAAATTAAACTTTGTTGATAATGCAGAGGACATAAGAAGCAATAGCAGGAGTTCTCAAAGAAAACTATTTAATTATATATTTATTTAATATGACTCATTGTTGTATAACACAGCTTGCAGATTATTGACCAGGCACCTTTTTCATATTTTAACAAATCAGTCGGAAAAATTATTTTTGATTAAAAAAATTTTTTTTGTTGCTATATTTTCTATAGAAATAATATTTTGATAGCTAAATTTCCTAAAAAAAATCTAGATTTAAAATTGTGATCCTCATTTTTTTTAAATATAGATTTTCAAAGTTTTCTTAACTTGTAGAATATTATCGATTCTTCGAGAAATTCTTTGATTATAGAAAGCAATTCATAACTAGTGGCTATAAAAGTTTGTGAATCACTGAGCAATAGCTCTTAGCTTTTATTCACTATTACATCTCTACAAAAGGATTTTAAACGAACTCATCTATACGTTTGCTTGCAGTCATTATCCGTCGTCTTTAGTCAGTCAGTCATCATAGTCATCATTTCCAATTCTTAGATAATACAACCCTGATTTGCTTGTGTGTATACATTCGTTCAATGTTAACCTTATTTTAAAAACCTTTAGATCCATCCTGTCAAACAATAAGACCGTAAATGTTGCTTTTTGTACTCTAATATGCACAAGTATCCAAGAAAGCAGAATGGCGCTGCATTGCATTTGTATCGTAAGTAATGAATACGTCAAGGTGAATTATTTGACGAATTTTAGTGCTTTTTTATTTATTAAGTTATAAATTTTATTATGTTTTAAATTTAATTTTGTTTTAGGTTTGTTGAAATTTTACCATCTTGGAAGATTTTAAAAATCAGTTAAACATATAATAGATTTAAAAATGATTATTTTAAGAAGTCATGCAATTCGAAGCTTTAAAATTTTGTTTATTATTTTGTTATTGTTGTTGTTGTAATAGCGCGATATTTGCTGGTGTTGCTGCGTTGACAGTGATATGTTCAAACGCTTCAATGCGTAAAATCAAAAAGTTGAAGGGTTATTATTTTGTTGAAATACAAAGTGACTAGCATTGTCAACTCAGTACGGTTTTTGGTGTTTTTAAAAATTTTTGTCATGGAAACTTTCAACGTCAGTGATATGAAGTAAAAAGTGTAGGAACAATTTTTAATCTATTATTAAGAAAAATATTTCTTTTATGACAGGTCACCAGCAGCCAAATAAAAAACTAAACAAGTAAGAGCACTATATTCGGCTGTGCCGAATCTTTTATACCCACCACCAATTTTGTGTACATTTAAAGCACAATATTTATTATTTTGTTAATCGCTATGGAATAATTTCTTTATAATAAAATATGTATCACTTTCTTTGTAGAGGGTGGTTAAATTTTAAGGGCCCCTGTTGAAGTTGAACTACACCTAGTCTTTAAATTTGTTTTCTGCATTTCACTTGACATTTCTCAATCTCAAACCTACTCAATTTGATCCGTGGAAAGATATGCAAATGAGCAACGCTTTAAAGTTATTCAGGTTTTTTATAAAAATAAGCGTTCAAATCAAAGAGCATTTTGTGCACTTCGTAATTATTTTGGTCAACATAATCGTTCAAATTCGTCAACAATCGGGAGAATTGTAAAAAATATTTAAATTTCTGCAAAACAGGTCTGTATAAAATTTTAGAAAATCTGTGAATGCCTTCTTAGTTCGTTGAATGGGAACCACTGCTGGGTTTTGCGATAGTGTGGCAAAAGAGCAGTCAACCTCGACTCATCATCATGCCCAACAATTGAGCATAAACATTGTCATTGAAAATTTGGACCATCAGATAGAGGAGTGGCGCCAAGGATGGGGGGCCATTTTGCCGATATTTTGTTAAATACATAATTGAACCATACAAATATTATCATTACAAAAAGAAATAATAATAATATCCTAAATAATTTGTGTTTTATTTAAATTCAACATCGGTACTTAAAATTTAACCACCCTCTATAACTTCGATATGCTACTAAAATGCTTTTGTGAATGTAGATTTTCAATGAAAGTGGGCGTTAAAATAATAGTGTCAATAAAGTTTCTGCTAATAAATACAACTTCGATATTTCAATATAGTCCTTTATTTTCCTAAGAACTTTGTCAATAGAGAAATTACATGAATTTAAGATAAACCGTTATGGGAGGTGGGCATTAAAGTAAGCGTGTTTCCTAAACTTTTCGGCACAACGACTACCTTGATTAGAAGGATATACGAAGCAAATTTGATCATCATACCTCTAATTTGACCTCTAATTTTGGCAGTTTTATGAGCTTTTAAATTTCATTAACGGTAGATAACGTGAAAAGTGGGCGTTATAGTAGGCATGTCAAAGTTGTTTTTGCGAATGAGTACAACTGAGGTATTTCAATGTAAACCTTTATTATTCCAAAATCTTTATTAATAGAGAAATTATATGAATTTTAGGTAAAACGTTATATAGGAGGTGGGCGTAAAAAATGGCGTGGCACCTCAATTTCCTTGCACAGTAATTACATTGCCTAGAGGGATATACGTAGCAAATTTGATCATCACACCTTTAATTTTGGCGGTTTTATGAGCTTTTAAATTTCTATAACGGTAGATAGCGTAAAAAGTGGGCGTTATAGTAGGCGTGTGAAAGTTGTTTTTGCTAATGAGTACAACTTAGGTGTTTCAATATAGCTCTTTGTTATTCCAAAATCTTTATTAATAGAGAAATTATATGAATTTTGGGTAAAACGTTATTTGGGAGGTGGGCGTAAAAGTGGGCGTGGCACCTTAATTTTCTGGCACAGTAATGATAATTCCTAGGAGGATATACGGAGCAAATTTGATCATCACACTTCTAATTTTGGCGGTTTTATGAGCTTTTAAATTTCATTAAAGGGAGATAAAGTTAAAAGTGGGCGTTATAGTAGGCGTGTCAAAGTTATTTTTACGAATGAGTACAGCTTAGGTGTTTCAATATAGCCCTTTATTATTCCAAAATCTTTATTAATAGAGAAATTATTTGAATTTTAGGTAAAACGTTATATGGGAGGTGGGCGTAAAAGTGGGCGTGGCACATCGATTTTCCGTTACAAAAAAGCGCCTCACCAAAAAGCAAAGTGTGCAAAATTTCAGAGTCGTACATCCAATTTTGTTGCTTTTTTGACGTTTTTGTTTTTAAATATACCGAAAAATACACTGTGCGGTATAAATTTTCGTACATTTTAATCGATAACTCCTTTCCTAATGCATAGATTTTGATAATTTTCTGGGAAAAATATTGTTTTTACTCAGGAAATATATATTCGAAGTTTCATGAGTCTACGTTAATGCGTTTGGACACAATTCCATTTTATTCGATGTTTGAAGGACACGGTTTTTTCGACCTACTCTTGCTTTTCCAGCTATAACTCCCTTCCTTATATTCCGATTTAGCCCATTTTCAATACCAAATAAACCTTGTCTATAAGAAAGATTCTGGCAAAATTTGAGCCCCCTAGCTTTTTCGGTGCGACCTCTATCGTGCTTTCAACAGACGGACAGACGGACAGACGGACAGACGGACGGACATAGCTAGATCGTTATCAAATCAAACCCTGATTCAGAATATATATACTTTATGGGGTCTAAAATGGATATTTCGATGTGTTACAAACGGAATGACAAAATGAATATACCCCCACCATTTTTTTGGTGGCGGGTATAAAAATTAAATTGATATAAAAACATGTTTCATTTTACGATTTAACAGAGCTCAAGTGACACCTTAAGGAAAGAATTATTGACGTTAAAAGCAATGTTTATATTGATAGCACCATAATATAATATTTTTATATGAAAATAAAATAAGCATTATATTATTTTTATTCTGGCTCAAGTTCATTTTTATACTAAATTTCTCATATATTTTCTTTTTCATATACATATGAAGAAATCAGTTTTTATTTGTGGTAATGAAATATAAAATAAGCAAAATTATTATTTTTTTTTCTCGATTTTGGGTTTTTTTTTTTTTTTTTTGGTTGACCCACTGGTATTGATATACAAAGTAGCGAACACGATATATGTAGGTAAATTCGACAGCCTCTTTCTCATTTTGTATTTGAATAGTGTGTTCGGCGCAAATATAAATTTTCTAAAATTGGGCTTAACCATTCCTGTATTGCTAATTTTGCTTAGTAAAGCATATAATTTATTTTCAAAAATTTCTGTATATTTTATTATGCCGAATATATTAATAGAGATGTTGTGAAAATATTGCTGAAGATCAATACTATGTTGGGTTCCTTTGGTCCCAGTGATTTCATGACCACCAATTGGCATGCTTTATTCACTGAATCCCGATTCACTACAGGTGTTTTCTATAGACTAGTTCTGTAGTAATATGCGTGCGATGCGGCCCATCGACCACATTCACTCCACTCATCCGCTCCATCGGCATCTTAGTTTGCCTAATCTTTTTATGTACGAGGTCGAAAATTCTCCTATGCCTCAGCCAAAGGTACTGGTAATACATCTGTACTCCGGACTAGCTAAAACGTTAAGGCGTAAACATCCTTCTGGGGAATTAATATGTTGATAAAAATATATGCTCCACTGTATATATATGATGGTCAAAAATAGAAACGTTGAGTGTTTTAGATTTACAAAATTAAGTTTTTTATTTCAAATAAATTTTTAAATTGGTATGAAATCAAAATTCAAGTTAGAATAGCACAACTCTATTAACTCTGCTGCTATTAGAACTCTAGCTACTTTCGTCGACTATTTTGGGTGGCCTTTTGGTTACGTTGTCAACTATTTACTTTGTCGGTAGAAATATTTGGGAAGAAATATTTTTCTTTAATAAAATCTAATTTAAACCAAATATAAATAAGTTTTTGTGCTAAAGTTTATCAATAGTTTAAAAATCCTAGAATAAAATTATTGAAATGTACTTTTGAACCCCTGGTTACAACATCTCTTTATGACTCCATAAAAGCTATCTTAGTAAGTACATAATTGTTTAAAGAACACTAGGGATGCTTAATGACAAGCATATAAATACTAAATGTCTAGCACAGAGCATTGTCTGGTCTATAATATTTGTGAGAAAGTCAATAGTGAGTCAATATAGTTTAACTATGTATCGACATTTTATTTAACTGTAACTTTAGTTTAAAAACTCACAAATATGTACACACACACAAGAAGAGAATTTTAAGGAAAAATAAAAATTTTTGGATAAAATTCCAAAAAAAAATTTATGTAAAACCGAGACGACAAGTTTCATAAAAATTATTTCTACGAGTGGCACAAAAACATAAATTTGTACCTGAGGATGAGTGCATAGCTGCCAGATTTGACGATTTATCGTCATTTTGACGATTTTACGTGCTAAAAATTACATGTTGACGATTTGACGATTTATGTTATGTTTTTGACGATTTTCAAAAATTCAAGTTTGCAACATTTTTCATTACTTTTATATCAACCTTAAACTAAATAAAAATAATTTGTAACGGTTTTTTTATGTTATTAAGGCCATGACTGACTATCCTACAAAGTCGTGCGATTATGTCAAATAAAAATCTGATAGTTTTCTGTCCTACATGAAAAAATCACAACAAAATGTGTTATTGGATGCCACACTGTCATACTTGCTTAGAAAAAGCAACTCTGATCGCACGGAAACTATTATTTTATGAAAATTTCCAAAAGATTATCAAATCGGACACACTTGTCAAAAAATCTGTCACACATGTGCACTTTGTGTCCACACTATCACACTTTCTGAACACACATAAAGTTTTTGACATATCGAACGACTAAATCTGATAGTCAGTCATGGACTTTAATAATAGAACAGAGTGAAAGAGATGATGTTTGTGTGGATAATTTTTTCACTTTGTACATTTTTAACATAGATGCCACATTTTATCAACTGATACCTACAACAAGAACAAATATAAATTTGGAAACGCGTTTAAAACAATTACAATTTTTTAAGTAAATTTATTTAAAAATAATTGACAAGTAAATATGCTTAAATACTTAAAAAAAAAATTGTAAGTTATTTTTAATTATACATTAAAACCTTAAAAATCAAACATTATATTTTCAATAGAAAACCAAAATAATGAAAATTGTAGCAGCTCTTCCTCTGTTAGTACAAATTTCAACCATTTTTAGTAGCTAAAATGAAATCTTAATGGTGTTTTTCACAAGTAACCAACAGGAAGATGAAAAATAAGGAAGACTGGTTTGCAGATCCAGAAATAAGTTAATGGGCTGAAAAGCGAAACGTTGTGGCTTATTTTGGCGTTGTGCTCGTCTTACGCTTGTCTAAAGCTACCTTAATCGGTAGAAACTTTAGCAAGAAATGATTATAGTTATGTTTCAAATATTCCAAAAAGATTCAGCCAATTTATTATTTTTTGTTTATATTTTTCGAAATGAATTCTAAATTGTATTATATTTATTGTCATGTTCTTAACTTAAGGGTCTAATAAAACCATTGATCTCTCTAGATTTAAAAAGTTTGTTATGTTATGCATTAAATATAAAATGTTTTGTTTTGAAAAAATGCGTTTCTTTATTTTGATGTTTTTATGACGATTTGAGTAAACCATTTGACGATTTTGACGATTTTTTTTCCCCAAATTAGACGATTTTACCTCTATTTTATCTGGCAGCTATGGATGAGTGCAGTAAGTAACTGTAAATAAAAGCATTACCAATACATGCAAGCGAGTTAAAGTAAAGCGGAGATTTTTACTGTTAAATAAAATGTAAACAAACTGTTGTTATTAACTCTCTTTACCATCAACTTATTAAGAGAACATTTTAACCTTTAACAGTCTCTGTTTATAATAAAAATTGCATTTCTGTTATATTTCCTTATTTTATTATATTGTTTCGCTCCTGTTGTTGTTTGTTTTTTTTCAAAGAAAATATCTGGAGCATTATATTCTTGAGGAAGAAAAGTATTGTATTAATTAAGATAACACGTATGATAGTTTTGTGTGTGTTTTGTTATTTTATTTTTATTTTCGATTTCTTTTTTCCAACTACTCAAAGTTTCAATTAATTCTGTAGTTGTAATAAAGTTTAAAGTTTTATTTACTAAAACTTGGTTAAAAAATTAAAAAAGAGGACCGTAAAGGAAAAAACTTATATAAATAAAAACTATTTCCTTAAGTATAAGTCAGCATAGAATTTTGAAGTGTGTTAACAGAGACTGCACTTACGTTTGTTAGTTTGAAAAGAAAAAGTTGAAGACGATATCAAAGTAAAAATATGAATCAAAATGAGCAGACGAAAATGGCATGGAGATGTGTCTAAAGGATCTAACAGTATTTACAAGTGGCATTTCGTAAATCAAAATATATATAAAAGAGGATGTATGACACAAGCATGTAGACAGAAATAAACAACAACAGCAACAAAATATGTATATGTTAAGACATGTTCTTTGAAAATATGACTGCTACTTAATAAAAAAATATTTTTTGATTATTAAAATTTTTAATTATTTAAAGCGTTAGAATATTTTTTTAAAAAGTTTTTGCAACATCTGTCTATATATTAAAAATATAATGCCCTTAAGAACTACAAATTATTTTGATAAAAAAAATATTTCTTAAAATTTGTTCTTATTTTGTAACACTCAGCATTTTTTGTTTTAATTTGCCAATAAGTTCTTAACTTGGAAATAAATGAAATCATATGAAAATGACATATAATTAAAACAGCAAAGTTTATCTAAAATTTATATATAAAATTACGGTCAAGAAAAAATATCAGTCATACATCATATTAACATAGAAAAAAAATCATTATAAAGTGCTTCGTAGAGAGCATACAAAGGCATAAAGTATTTAAAATATAAAAAAGTTGAAAAGTATATTTGACGGTGAAAATTAAACAATTTTTAAAATCTAATTAATATATATAATTTTAAAAATTCAAAGTCAGTTTATTTTTAGTAAAAATGATTTTCTTGTTGCTAATATAAACTAACAAAAATTTATTTAATTTGGTTAATTCTGATTAAGAGGGGGGAAACCTCACGATTCTAGGCGCAAAGAAGATTTTGATCCATGTCTGAATAGAAAAATATTTATGAAATTAATTTTTAACGATCTATAATTGTTTAGTCAAATTATTTATTTTTTTTATTTTATTACATTTTTTTACTGAAAAAAAATAATTTTATGTAAGATAATGTTTAAATGGGCGGGAGTATTCATATTTAATGCAAATAGTGCATGAGCTGACATTTACTGTCGATATGTTAATAGAAAAAGTTAAAAAAGTGTGTTTTATGAACAAGCTACTAAACAAGAGTCAACAGTCGAATGCTTGTATGAGATTAATGGGAACCCAAAACGTTTTTTTTTAAAAGAAACCGATATTTCCAAGGTAATCGATGAATAGAGTTCAACGCAGTTTACTTCTGTCGAAACTTGTTGCTTTTGTCATCCCTTTTTTTACTGTGATTTCTCAAAGGCTTCACTTTAAGAGTTGTTGCAGAATTGATATAGTCAATAGAATTCGGGATTGTGAAATACAATTAGGCTGAGTTGTTTCTGCTCTTTTTCTTATTAAGGAATCAGAAAAGTTGAGGTCATCCATAGCATACACACTTAATGTGTGCCTGATTTCCCGCGGTCTTGCTACCTTGTCTAAATGTCCACGCATTGGTGTTATTGCTAGTCCAGGGTATAGATGTGTTACATATTTCTTTGACTGAGGCAGAGAAGAATCCTGAGTTTTGTTCATAAAGATGTTAAGGAGACTCAGATGACGAGTACATGATTAGAGTGAAGATGGTCCAGGTGCTGCATTGCACACATCAAATGGATTTATACACAATGGGGGTATTTATAGTGACATCATTATGTTTATAAATGGGGCATATGAGAACCCTAGACCTCATATTTAAAGAGTTGAGGGAGACTCAAATCTCGGTAGAGTAAGAATCATAGCCTAACAAAGATGCTAGCGGTTACAAGAAATTTCGGCATTTATCAGCCTTGTGATATCATGTAATAGTCCAGAGTAAACATCTGTAGTGTAGATAGCGGGACTTAGGAGATGAAAATATGCTGGTAATCCAATCCGTGCAGCCGGCCAATTATCTTTGCCCGATAGACGAACACGTAATCGTACTGACCTATGTTGTAGGATTAATCTGAGTAAAGTGTAACCAGCACTTGCCACCCCATTCTAAAAGTATCCATGAGTAAATATGCTAATAGTGATATCAGTGCACAATGAGCATGTTATGCAGTATTTCGATCACTTTCACTCATGTGCTCTACCGGAATCTATATCTTTCCTCGAATCCTAATCTTCTCTTTTTGAACGAGGTTCAGGAATTTTCAAAACCTCAAATTAGACCCAAAGTGACAATAATGAATGAGCTTTGGTTTTATAGACTGATAAGTGGCTGTAAATTTAAATTCTATTTTAAAATTAGTCAACTACATATAAGTGAACGCAAAGGTGCTTAAAGGTGACCGTACAGATAAGAGAAGAGATGTGTTCTTCTATTTATATTACAGTTCAGTATAATATAATGAGCATAGGCATACTAAGGAGATCAGCAGATAAGAAGATAATTTCATTTCTTTAAACCAGATTTTTAAAGATTTTATATATTTTTGGATAATTTTTTTTTATTAAAAAAACTTTCAAATGCTTGTCCAAAATCTTAAATAATTTTTAAATAAATGACTTTTTAAAGTAAATTATGTATCAATGAAATCTCTACTGTGACTTGCATTTAACTTTGAGTGTTGCCAGCAGTTTGTTTTATTTAACAATACACATTGCAGTTGTTGCAAAAACTTTGAAAAACTGCCAACCAACCAATAAATGCAACTACGACTGCAACAAGAACAACAAATACATAATAAAAGCCATATTTATCCAGCTAAAAGTTTAGCTTCGTTAGTGTCCACAACAAAGAATGTGACCAGAATAACGATTTTCGGAAACAAAAACAAATAACAACAACAAGTTGCCCTGAAAATATAGATGTAAAAAGAGAGTAGAGTGTACGTAGACTTAAACCCATTTAGCAGCATAATGTTGCTTAAACTATGATATTTTTTTAGTGTTTTTTTACAAATTTTTTTCTTTTTTTATTATTAAACATATTTCAAATTTTTGCAACACATTTATCTTGTTAAAGCAAAAAAAAAAAATATTGAAGGGGTTTTATTGATATAAAAATATTTCAACTTATTTGTGTAAACAAAAAATTCTTAAAATATGTGTTTATACACAGACAAACATACACACACATATAAAAGATTGTTGGTGTGTGAATATTTTCCTTCTAAATTTCTTAAATTCCTTATGAAATTTTGTAAAATATTTCCATTCACTTGTCGAATTCTCACGTTCTTGTGACTGCCAGCCTGCGGTGTAGTCAAAGTATGCAATGTGTGCTTATTTCCAAGTGGCAAAAGAATGAAATAAGAAAATAGGAAAAGTTATATATTATTTGATGCATATTGAATTTGACCTGTTATACAAGAATGCCTAATGGTGTTAAAATGATAATGTGGCCTAGAAATAAGAGGACTGTGTGGCAATAAAAGCAACCTTGTTCTTACGTTGGAAAGCAATGAGTGTGTTTATATAAACGTTAAAAAGTATTTCTTAAGCACTAGAAACTTGATTCTACTTAAAGGATTTTTTTTTGCATATTTTTGTTTAAATAAAATTATTTAAGTTCTCCTCCACTGGCATTTGAAATGATTTCAACTCGTTTTATTTATTTCTAACAGAGATAATTGTAAACTTTATAACCAAATAAAATTACATACAACTTTTTGACTTTTTTTTTCTAAATAGCTATCTACTCACTCACATCTTTTCAAGCAAAGTTTTGCCAATAGAAGACACAACAACAGTTTTAAAGATGTAGATGTGGGCAGTCGAGCAAGGCATTTGTCACATTTTCTTCTGGTGTTAAGTATGTTATAAAGAAAGGCAGAGGGAAAGAGTGAAAGATGCATGTGCTGCAATACCCTAAGGCAGCAATTTCCAAACTTTCTATGAAGTCAATAGATTCTGAATTATTTCAATATTCAATATTTTTCTTTTAATTTAGTCAATTTTTGATAACTAATAGTTTTTATAATAACAAAAGATTTTCTACGTTTTTTTCATGTGTAGAGAAATTTTGAAAACTATTTTCAGGCGGCAAATTTAAAAGATTTTTTTTAATATTTTAATTTTTTTGTGACTAGCAATTTTGCTGAATAGCACTGTATAGAATGTCTCAGAGGGTCCCAACATTTCTTTCCTATATGCCGTATATAAAAATATGTCCAACAAACAACAAATAAATAAACTTGAACAAAGTAATTAACTTATTACGTACCATACCGCTGACCCGTTCGCGAGTAGATGTTCTGCACTTAAATTGCCTTCCAAGACATGTCACGATAATTTTCTCAAAAAATTAGTTTCGTGACCCAACTATGTATGCCACTTAACCTTTGAAATTTATTTTTTAAATGGAGAAAATTTGTTTATATTTTTTTGTATCAGATAAAAATATAATTATATTCTTTACGACCTTATAATGTTTAAAGAATTATTTTTTTGTCATCAATTCTAATATTTAAATAAAAATCTTTTATTTTTTATTAAATATTATTTTTTAAAAAATTTTTTTCTTATATTTTTATTAATTTTGTTCAATATTTCGAGCCCCTTCGTTGCTCTTCTTCAGGAACAAGATTTTAGTAAAGCTGTCGTCTGTCCACAGATAGAATGTAAAGCTTAACAAATATTAGAATTAAATAGTTTTTTTGGACTTAGAGCCTGTTGATGACAAAAAAAAAATATATCTTTAATCAGATAAGAATTTAATAAATTATTCAATTAAGAATTTTCCTCAGCCTCAGTCTTAGTCAGCTTATAATTAAAAAATCGCTTATATTTTTATTTTATTTTAACACGTACATACATCTGTATATGTATTATTTCTTATGTAAGTGTTCACTTTATTCTATCAACTTATTTTAGCCACTATAAACCCGAACTATTACATTCAATTGAATCAATTTTTTGTTTTAAAGAAAAATCTTACTTGATGAACTTATGGCTAATAAGACAATATTTTAGCAGGACAAAATTTTTCGGGTCTGCTAGTTAAATATAAATTTAATAAATCGCTCATTTTTTATTAGGTGAGTATAGTAAAAGTCAGAAATTGCCAAAATGTATTTAAAAATATTTAGTTTATTAAAAATTACTTCCAAGTAGAGTAAATAATTAAAAAAATTTTTTAACAATATGTAAACTTTTCAAACCACAGATAGTCATAAAAAATACGAAGATTATTCTCTTTATATGGAAAGTTTTTCTTTTTTAAAAACTTGCCTATTTATTATAGTTCTAGACATTATTTCCATCTGAGATTTACACCTAAGTTAAGAAACACTGTTTTAAATCATTTTCATGCATATAAACTTGTTAAATAAATAGTACCAAATAGACGAACTCTTTAAGAACACTTTTTAAGATTTATAAAAATTCAGAATAATAATTTAAAAGAAATAATTGAGTCGAAAAAATAATTATGGTTAAAGTTGCGCAATCAAATTTTAATGTTTTGTGCTTTCGGTTCAGATCCAGGGAAGATAAATGATATTTCAAAATCCATTCCGTCCAGTCGAGGCCACAAGAACACCGTTATAATGATCCTGAATTGAATGCCGATCATAGTCACTGCAATTTTGGTCTCATCTTCAAAAATGTAAGGCCAAATCACGCCTCCTGACCAAAATCCGCACCAGACAGTTGATCGTTGTGGGTACATTTTTTATCTGAGCCACAATATTGCTAAAGTTACATATGTTATATATATGTATGTAACAAACATAGGTAATTGTGTTGGTTTATATGTGTTGCTTATATTTCAGTTTGTACTGTGTCCAATTAACTTATTTTTTATAGAAAATTTTTCGAAAACATATCTGATAAGCTGATATTATATAAGAGTCTTATAGGTGAAAAGTTCAAAATGTTGATTTCAACACACACACGGACAGATTGACAGAGGCACAGACGGACAGATGAACTTAGCTCATTCAAGTTCACTATCTACAAGGATTCTCTATATATAAATATTGTTAAATATACAAACGGAATGACAAACTTATATAAGCTCTTGTGTGAAGGGTATAAAAAGACATCAGATAGAAAAAAATTCAAGCAACTTAAATTAAACTTGTCCAAATGTTTTAAAAGAAAATATTTTTTTTTAAATGATCTAAAAGCAAACTTACTTTTTGATTTTAAAAATAGCCAATTGCAACTTAACTTACTATTTTATTATAAAGATTTTCAGACTCAAAGTAACAGTCACGCTTTAAAATCAAAGTTACTTTCTCTTCAAACAAATCCTACAACTAACTCTCCATGGTTGTTGATAGCAAAAGAACATGTTTTTGAAAAATTTCTTATTCAATTAAAATTATTTGGCTGCTTAAATCTTTTTATAAAATTTGTTACTTTTTTTTCGCTTTGAGTTTTTATCTTGTTTTGCAATCTTTACTGTTCGTTTTTTGTTGTACAAAACCATCGCCCAATTATCTTTTGTAAGTTAACGACGACTACTTGAGAGTGGGATTTAATACGTTGCCACTTCTAAGTGGCAGCTATAAGGCAAATAGTAAATATTTTAATGATGATTTAATATAGAGTTTTCTATTTAAATAGTGCGTGTGTGTGTGTGATTTTTTTTGGGCTGTGAAATTCAACAGAACTATGCTTGAAATCTGGGTGTCAAATCTCGTTCTGTAAAAGACATGTTACAAGGTATAGTGGCACCATGTAATATAACGCATAAAAAATTAGCATTTCATAGTTGACAGAAACTCTGTCATCAGTATAAGGAGAAAATTGTTAATTTGCTGAAGAGTAAGGAGAAATCATTCATTAATAACTTTGGGATATAAATTTATATAAGTCGGAATCTGAATTTCGTAATGTAATAATAACATAAAATATTTCCATAAGACCTACTTAGTAGACAATTTTTTTACTTGGTTTTATGGATAACAAAATTAGTCTCTAAATTTAAATCAAGTTGCATGAAATAGTATCATATAAACAACAACAACAAATATTCAGTAGGAAACATAAAACCAAAATCAAAATTGCTTTTTTTTTTTAGTTTTAATTATATTTTTATTGAAGAAAATGTTTGAAGCAAATTTTGTTTCTTCAAACTTTATGAATTTTTGAATTTATAAATAATTCTTTATACCTACAGATATTGTAAAATTTGAATTCAATTTTATTTTTAAATTTTATTTATGTTTAAAACCAAACAGATTTTCCTAAAATTTTTGTAACGGTTTTAAAAGCTGCCTAAAATTCCTTTTAAAGCTGTTCTAAATTCCCATTATTAAAGCTTTGCCTTCAGGAAAAATTTTCGTTAAAAAGCTCTCAAGACAAAGAGAGACTATTTAGAACTTTTATTTAAAGTTTAATAAAACTCTAGGAAATGTACTCACTTACACTATTCCATACTAACCACTACCAGTAAAGGGTGTTTAAATAATTTTTACGTTCATTGGCTATTAGCAATTGCATATAAAATGGCAGGCATTTGCCAATAGAGGCATAGTATTAGACAAACAGCGGAAGTTGTAACATCTCTTAGTAAACAGCAGGATGACGGATAAAGAAGTCAAGAATATTGGTGGTGTAAAATGATATTATATTGAATTGTAAAGAATAAAATTAAATATAATAAAGACATAAGTATTTAATAAATTTTTAATTTTATTGGAACGTTACCGTAATGTGTTTTATTTGAAAAAAGTAAATTAGATAATTTTTTTATTTATATTTAAAAAAATAAATAAATGATAAATTTTGGTATTTCAGCAAACTTGTAATATTTTTTAAAACACTTTTTAAAAATTTGTTTATATGGAAAATTTTTAAAATCTTATTTAAAATTTTTTTTCCCAAAATATATTTTTTAAAACAAATTTTAACAATAACTTTGTTTAATAGAGACTGTTAAGTAAATGCCTTAAAAGGAAATGTTCACTAAAAATTATTTCTAAAAGAATTTTTACAAAATTTACTTTTATACAAATTTGTTAAATTTTTCTTATATAGAAAAATAATGTTTCATTTTTAAAGTTATTTAATAAATTTCTTTTTATATAAAAACTTTTGATACAGATTTTTAGAGGAAATTTTTTACGAAATTTATTTCTGTTGTATATTGAACATTTTCTTTCTACGAAGAATTTTGTATAATATTTGTATCTATAAAAAATTTTTGTACAAGTTATTTTCAGTTAAGATTTTAACAGTTTTTTTATAAAAAATTTCCACATATGTTTTTCTATACAACATTTTGATAAAGTTGCTTCTTAAAAAACTTGTATACGTCTTAATATTATAAAAACATTTAAATAGATTTTACTTATTTTCTAATTCTGTTTTTTTTTTTAAATTTAACTTTAAATAATAAATACATTTCAGGGGTATTATTAATTGGTTTGTATTGGTGCTTATAATACCCCGAAAACTGTGCTTTAATATCAGCCAGAAAGTACGCTAATTGCTTATCACAAGAGTTCTTTAAAATAAATCTAAAAGTCATGGGAACAATTCAGTTCAAATTGATTAAGTCAGTCAATATTTTAATACAAATATATCCTTAGAAATTTGAGTTTATGACAGGGAAAAATTCTCGCATTCGATTACGTTAACAAATTTGAAAATTATTATTGCAATCTAGATACCAAAAGCCTAAAAATTTACAAACAAATTTCCACATCACTTGAATACAATTTTGTGATCTCAGCCAAACGTCAAAAATTAAACAATCAAATTTGACAGTTAAAATAGTATTTTATACATGTAGAAGTGACCAAGCTATAAAGACCCTAAATCTATATCTTGCGTAATGCTAAAATTTATTAGGAATAATAATGATCAAAAATATCATTTGAGTCGAAAGGATTGGATTTTTGAAACCAGCTTCCGGGCTTCGTCAAAAGCAATTTTTATTTGGATAAAAATAAAATTTATTTATTTCAAGGGCTTTAGCAAATAGAATACAGTAATTAGAAAATCTTAAAGTAAATTCTTTTAGTCCCTACTGTGAAATTCCGAAATATTTTAAAGCTTGTTTTCTGAACTCAGTTTTTATATCTTTTTAATTATTGTACATTTTGAAGCAATTAATGTCAACTTTATGGACAAAAAAAACAAATGAAGATAAAAAGTCCAAAAGAAACAAATAAAAAATAAAATTATAAGAAAAAGTTGTGGTATATTCTTATTCGGCCTTTTTAACATACAAATTTTTTAATCAAAATAATCAAGCTTGAGGCCAGTTTTTTGTTTAAGAAATAATTTTAATTTTTTCTTTTTTTTATATAAAAACTACAAATAACAACACTTACAATGAAAAAAAAAAAATTATAAGAATAATTAAACATCCCTAAAAAAGCAAACGCAGTAAACATAACTGAGTTGATTTAATTTATTTTAAAGAACAGCTACTTGTTCGTCAAATTTACAAATAAGCAGCGCCTGTTTGCAACTCATCACAGTTGTGTAAAAAATTTCCATTTAAATTACGACATTTAGGCCCTCCACCATAAAAAGATGTATGAAGAATATTAAAAAATTATTATGAATCATCGGCATTGTTTGATGTTTAAAGTAAGATAAAAATATACATGTATATATTGGAAATATCGAAGCAGATCACTATCATTTCGGGTCACTCCTTGAACCTGTTTTTTCCCCAGTGATTTCAAGGCTAGCAATTAGTCATCCTTCTTTTAGTAAGTTCTACGCAGCCACAATTGTTTGCACTGACTACTGCTCTAAATATCATCTTAATACTTTTTGATATTTAAAAAAAACTATATTTTTTTTAGAAAATAATCAATATTTTTAAAGCCTGCAAGCTTTGAATTTTTAGAATTATTTATATTTCGAAATTGTATACTTAATTAAAATAAAATAAAAAACTGAATTTTTATTTTGTCGAACTTTTCTGTTTAAACTATTATTTAAATTTTTAATCAGGCTTGAGTTCATATTAATATTCTTTATTTTTACAAAGAATTTTTTTTTTTTTTTTTTTTTTTTTTTTAATTGTGATAAATGAAAGAATAAATCTTGAAAAATTATATTTTTACCGACACTAGCCGAGTGGAATGCATTTTCGAAACCAGCTACGATTTCATCATCAGCACTCTCTGATCGGTGGTTACATGTTGGTTGTAAATATCATCTATTTTCGAAACCAGCTACGATTTCTTCATCAGCACTCTCTGATCGGTGGTTACATGTTGGTTGTAAATATCATCTATTTAACTCACGGGACTTATGTTAATTGAATTCGGTAACTAATTTTTAGTTTTTCCTATTTCATATATTTTTACCACAATGAGTTAGATTGAAATTTTAACCAAACAGCAACCCTTTTTACTTTTGTTTGTTATTATCTTTCATTTATCACTATTTTTGTCCTGCTCTAGCCACCAGTTAGGTAACGATAAGAACAGATAATTGTTTTTAACAATCAATGTTTATAATCATTTGTTTTATTTTCTGTGAGGTCAGTATACAACGAAATGTTGACTGACTAACAGTGAATGAATGATTTTTTTGCACCGTGCCCTGTGTTTATATAAAATGAATTTTTATTTTGTCGAACTTTTCTGTTTAAACTATTATTTTTTAATCAGGCTTGAGAGCAGGACAAAAATAGTGATAAATGAAAGATAATAACAAACAAAAGTAAAAAGGGTTGCTGTTTGGTTAAAATTTCAATCTAACTCATTGTGGTAAAAATATATGAAATAGGAAAAACTAAAAATTAGTTACCGAATTCAATTAACATAAGTCCCGTGAGTTAAATAGATGATATTTACAACCAACATGTAACCACCGATCAGAGAGTGCTGATGATGAAATCATAGCTGGTTTCTAAAAAGCATTCCACTCGGCTAGTGTCGGTAAAAATATAATTTTTCAAGATTTATTCTTTCAGTTATCACAATTAAAAACAAGTAACAGTGCTATATTCGGCCGTGCCGAATCTTATATACCCTTCACAACGTGTAGTCGTGCAATAATAATTGTTCGTATCACCATTCATCTCATATAAAATACGTGCATACGTACACGTTAGAATAAATGTGGCATCGAATCCCAGCTGAGCCAAAAAAAAATTTATTTTTTTTTATTTAATATATTATTTATATTTTATTATTTTTTTTTTATATTTTTTTAAAATTTTTTTTAAATTTTTTTAAAAAATTTTTTTAGAAAAATTTTTAAAAAATTTTTTTAGAAAAATTTTTAAAAAATTTTTTTTTTAAATTTTTTTAAAATTTTTTTTTGTAGTTTTTTTTTATTATTTTTTTCTTATTTTTAATATTTTTTTTTGTAATTTTTTTTGTTTGGTATGTTTTTTACATGTATGTATGTATGTATGTTGTTGTTGTAATTGTGAAAAAAAACGAGGTGGTCGTGGTTTTTTGCTCATATCTCAGAAAGTTATGGGGCGATTGTGCTGAATTTCAATAGCGATTCATTCCTGGATATTTCCAAGAGATTGATACCATATACAGATCTGAGGAACATATAGTTGCTTCTAAAAGTTGATTTCAACCAACACACGGACAGACGGGCAGACGGACAGACGGATAGACGGACAGACGGACAGACGGTCAGGGCTTAATCGACTCCTCTATTCATAAGCTTTCAGAAAATATATACTTTATGGGGTCGGAAATGAAAATTGTAGAAATTACAAACGGAATGACAAAGCTATATATACCCTTGTGCACCACAGGTGAAGGGTATAAAAAAAAAAAATTCTTTGTAAAAATAAAGAATATTAATATGAACTCAAGCCTGATTAAAAATTTAAATAATAGTTTAAAATGAAAAACGTTAGTAAAAAACCTAAATCAAAATAATGTTATAGAGTCATGGATCAGGTGATGGTAGTTATGAGATTGATAAAGTAAAGATTACGCCATGTGCAATATTTCCCTTTAGATGACAGTTTTTCCTTCGTAAGGATTTCCAAGTTTATTTTAAAAGTAAAATCTATTTATATAAAAGTAAAACTCTGTGTGTGTGTGTTAGCTATAGACTCCGAAACTGTAAAACCGATCGGACTCAAACTTGGGCAAGTTGTTGTACACATTCCAGGAGGTGTTTATGGGTGGCAAAAAGTGAGCGGGGCCACGCCCATAAAAATTAGTTATCATTTTTAGCTACTTTCACTTGACCGATTTTTCTGAAACTTTGTACACATATTGACATGTCATGACTGTATAATTTCATGTTAAAAAAGTGGGCGGGGCCACGCCCATAAAAAAATTATAATTTTGAGGTACTTGCACTGGACCGATTTTTTTGAAACTTTGCACGCATATTGAGCTGTCATGACTATATAATTTCGTGATTAGAAAAGTGGGCAGGGC
This sequence comes from Phyto melanocephala, assembly GCA_941918925.1. Taxonomy (NCBI): domain Eukaryota; kingdom Metazoa; phylum Arthropoda; class Insecta; order Diptera; family Rhinophoridae; genus Phyto; species Phyto melanocephala. Next base: position 2,870,555 of record OW799236.1, read on the forward strand.
CACGCCCATAAAAAAAGTTATAATTTAGAGGTATTTGCACTGGTATTTGAAACTTTGCACGCATATTGAGCTCTCATGATTTTACAATTGATATTCAATTTAAATTTAGAATGCATTTTTATTCATTAAGGTGCGTAGCAACGCGCGTCGGGCTTTTCTAGTCTTAAATAAGTATCAACAAACGTATGTATAATGTGAGAGAGACAACCCTACTATTTAAATTACTGGTACTGATAATTTTACAATTGGAACATATATCGCATGACGTCAGCGTTCCATACGTTTGTACAAAAAAAAATCACTTATGCTTTCAACACCACCAACACATGTTGTTTGAAAGTTCCAAATATTAACAAAATTCTTACAACTTGTAAACAAACACACTTTAAATTTGTAGTTCTTATAAGTCTGTATTACATTTTAACATTAACATTTGTCATTCACTGCAGTTTATAAGTGTTTGTGTAGAAAACAAATCAAAAGAATTGTAACATATTCCAATATATGTAATTTGCATTTCCACAAAATAATATCGTTAACAATTCTGCTTCAACAATTAAACACCCGCAGGACTATACAGCATATATAAACAAAATACTTATAGAAATACATACATACATACACATACTTATACATAATTCTACAAGCACAATTGAGTCTATGTGTATGATTTTAACAAAACAATCACAAGCTGTAATCACATTTATAAGATTGTTTGTATGCGTGTGCGTATGTTTGTGTGTGTATTTTAAATAAGATTCCATAATCGTATGTGTTTGTATGGAAAAGAGCCTGTGCGTGTGTATAGATTTTACCCAACATGATGTTGTTGCTCAGTCAGTTAATATTTAATTACATTTGATTGATTTGAATTGCAATTATAAATAATATGTGAATTATGTTAATGAAGTTTATTGTTTGTTTGTAATGTTTTGTTGTTGTTGTTGTTATTTTATCATTTAATCGTTTATGTACAAGAATCATCTGTATTGTTTTATGTATTTGTAAATGTGTAGTTATGCATAAGAGGGTGTGCAGGCATAACATTTATTTAATATTAAAATCATTATAATCTTTGATATAAGTCATCTTAAATTTACTTGCGCTGCTTAACATTGAGATTATCTCTTGTTCATAAATTTGTAAAATTAAATTGTTAATAAAACTGGTAAGTCTTTTAGATTAGAAAAAGTTGTACAAGTAACTGAGTAAAATTAACACAAGTAATTTGCTGAGCAAAAGCTAAAAATCAAGCCTAAGATCTTTATAATTAACCTTAATCTTCATATACACAAAAAAAATCCTTTTAGTTTCTTAAATATTTCATTTTAAATACTTTAAGCCTCTTATTGAAACTGCATTTTAAATTATTTAATAGCTCTATTCATTTCATAGCAGTTACAGGTCAATCAATTTTAAATTGCAGTATATTTCTACTTACACGCACAGTGCATACATACATCTACGCAAATGCCCATAAACATGTATTGATGTTTACTAATTAAGAAAATTTACTGCAGTGTATAGAAATATCCTTAATACGGAAACACACACACACATGCACATAAATACTTTAAAATCTACACACATTTATACATAGAAACATGTATATCATTGATTCTAACGTTTCAATGCTGTTGTTAACAATTTATCAGACTCTCTGTATACCCTATCTCTGCTCTGCTCTGCTCTCCTTTACTTTACTCTATTTTGTTTTAATATTTGGAGTTGATTTGTCGATATTGAACTAAAATTAGAAAATACTACTATTAGAGTTATAGGTAACGAACATTTCGGTTACTTAAATACTTATATAAAATGTGTGTTTGTGTGAGTGTGTGTATATTTATAGTTAGTGGTAATTACACACTGCTTAATTGTAAGTAATTTGGAAAAATTGCTACAACAGCCAAAGGATATCATCAATATTTGTTTGATAACAAATTGATGCGAATGCTTTTGCAAACCATGCAAAGCAATAAATTGTTCAACCAAGGAGAAGTTTGCAAGTACATATAGAAATTTTAATATCTGCTAAAAATATTAAGTGTAGAAAATATAGAAATCAAACTGTAGAACAAATATTAACAAGCAAGACGAATTTAAAACCTAAAGATATAAAAGAAAATATTTTTTTTTTTATTAATTAAATTATAACAAAATCAAGTAAACCCTCAAAATATATACTGTATAGCCAGTATTGCTACATTACAATGCTTATTAAAGTAAAGGGATTGCGAGAAATTCGTTCTAGATTAGTTCAGTTCCTGTTCAGTTCCAGTTCAGTTGTAGTTAAGTTTTAATCCAGTTCAAGTTCAGTTGTAGTTTAGTTCTAGTTCAATTCTAGCTCAGTTAAGCTCACTTCTAAATTAGTTTAAGTTTAGTTTAGTTCACTTCTTGCTTGGTCTAGTTCACTTCTAGGTCAGTTCTATTTAAGTTGTGGCTTAGTTTAGGTTCAGTTAAGTTCAAGTTAAGTTCTAGTTTAGTTATTTTTTAACTATAGGTCAGCTTTAGTGCAGTTTAAGCACAGTCTGAGCTTAGTTCTAGTTCTATTAAGGTTCTAGTTAGTATTAATTAGTTTAATTCTAGCTCAGTTTTTTTTCAGCTCTTATTATTATTCTTATTCTAGTTAAGTCTTAGCTATAACCGAAGCCACCATCAGTGTGTCTCAGCTAACTCCAAAAATTTAATCATCATTCCGTCTGTCTTTTTACTTAAATTTAAACAATTTTATTCTAAATATTTTGTTTGTTTTTAAATTAAAGAAAAACATTTTTATAAATCTATTTCTATAGATATAATAAAACTCTTACAATTTAGTGCTGAAAACAAAAACGAAATTTTTTAAAATAAATTCAGTTTTTATCTTGCGAAAATTTTGCATATTCATTTTTATCGTATGATGTGTTGAGAGAGATGCAAAAGTAAAAATCATCGAGCGCGAAAAAAATATATTTTATGTTAAGGCAACTGGAAAATTATGCTTTTACCAACGAAAAAAAAAATCGTAAAAAGAATACAAAAAAATTTTTGTGTAAAGGAAGGAAGGATGTCAAAAGTAAAAATTTTCATTTGAAAGTAGGGAAAGGGACGAGTTCAATCATTGTCATGACTCATTTTGGCGATGCATGGCAGAAGTTGGTTACAATTGCACGATGTTGTTTTGTTGCAGAATGAATTCCAGGACATTGACAGCAGCATGATATAAAGACTTTTTAAATGGCGGTTAAGGAAAGAGGCAAAAGCAAGTGGTTCCTTACATATTTTTTATTGCTTTAAAATCCTAAAGTTTTACCTTAATCATTTATTATTTTATACTTTATTAAGACTTATTTAATCTTTTTTTTTGTTCTCAACAAATGATGCCTAAAGAAACTGTCAAATGTTCTCGAAGTGTTTGATTTCTTAAACTCAATAGAGACAACTTTTTTTCCGTGTTGTGGTAAGAAATGAAGCTTAAGACGGATTACAAGCCTAATGCGGTTTAAAAATGATAGCAAAAGCAAATTGAACATAAACTTGATTTGCCTTCAACAAACTACAAACACAAGAAAATAAGCAGTTGTCAAAATGTAAGAGTTTGTAATGCTATCGATTGACTTTTTTTTTTTAGGCAGAAGGGAGATCATGATTTAGTCTTTGTACATATATTTTTTTTTCTATAGAAAGTTTTGGAATTGTTTTCTGCTATTTTCGATTTTAGTTTTATTATTGTGTACTGTTCTCTCTGTTGGCTGGCACGTGCTATAACACTTTTTCTTGTTAAAGACCCCAACAACAGCTCTGCTAAATACAAAAGGCTGACATTTGTCCTAAGGCAGCAATAAATATACGTGTCAATTTATCATGTATAAAGAGATTGGGATTGGGTGGGTGTATGTGTGTGGCATATCGGAAACATTTAGAGAGATTCGTTTCTTACCTGGTGGCAAAAAAAAAAAAAAAACAAACCGTACACATTCATATATTTATTTCATTGGCATTAAAGCCAATTGCTTGGGCAGTAAATGAACTCATTAGGTTAACCGCCCATAGAGACATTAAATCCGGGCAACAACAACATTCACAGCTACTTAATACTTGTAACATAATTCATACATATGTTTATGCCCATAATAATGTGTGAATGAGCCATGTGTAGAATGCGAAGCGAATACAACACTTGGAGAAATTTTCTTTTGGGAAACTTAAAAAAATAAGTAAGAGCGCTACATTCGGCTGTGCCGAATTTTACATAACCGCCATCAATTTTGTGTAGTACTTTTATAACACAAAATTTAAAATTTCGTTAACAACTCTAATCAGTGTAGAATAACTTCTCGTAACCATATGTAATAAGTGATTTATCTTGAGGTTTGATTAATAATGTAAAATAAAACACATAAATTTGACAATGAACTTAAAGAGTTTTTTATTGGTTAAAAGAAAATTTTTTGGTTTCTACTGTTTGAAAATTATACCATGTAAATGTTGTAGAAGACTTTTTTTAGCATGGCTACTGGTAACTCGCGAATAACACGAGTAATTTTGGCTTTCAAAGCATCAGTTATGACTTATTCTTGAAGACTTCACACTTTCCATATTCCCAGAGAAATTAGTTTAAAGTTTTGATATGATTTACCGTAGCAAAATGTGAAATTAAGTTCTCAACAAAATGATTTTTCAATAAGTCCATTGTTTCATGGGCTGTATGTCTTGTAGCTCCCCAAAATGATATTTCAATATGTCCATTTTTTTCATGCGCTATATGTCTTCTTGCCCCTTCTTGCTGGAATCAGAGCTCACCATTTACATCGTGCGATAACGGTTACTATTGACAGATATATTTTGGTTGGCCTCATTTTAAAGAAATATGGACCAATGATGTTATTAGCACATAAACCACACCGTTGTTGTTACTGGACATAATAGTAGCAGGTACTAGGTACTCTTCTTGTTGTTCATCAGCCCCAAATACGATGAATAGTATTGGCAAAAGTGGTTTCAGTAGGTCGATTATGCACACCGTTGTGGTATGAGATTTTTCATCATGACTTGCCAAATGATACTGAATAAAAATTATAAAGCAGATTGATATGATTCATGAGAAATCTTTAAAAAACGCCAATTAATTTTCAAACCTTACGTAATTCACCCGATATTACTGTTTTTGCTTACGCCAATTTGCTATTAAATAATATTGGTATATTTAGTCTCAAAAGTAAAGCTAAGTATTTTTGCGACTTTCCTTTTTGCAATATTTGAGAAGTGGGCGTTAAAGTAGACGTATGAAAGTAATTTCTAATAATGACTTCTACTTAAAAACACAGTGACCACTCTTTGTTCATGGAAAAATTATATTAATTTAATAAAAATAATTAAAGGGTGTTTGAAAAGGCGTGTCGGTTTTATGACGTTTAAAACTTAAAGTAGACTAAAGAGGATACTGTGCGGTATAAAATTTTGTACATTTTTATCTGCAACACATTTCGCCATTTACGGATTTATATAATCTTTAAAGAAAAAACTTACTACTTTTATCACTCTACGTCATCGCGTTTAGATACAATTGAATTTTAATAGAGATTAGGTAGAACAGGCGGCTATTGTGGAGCTTACTTGAATAGAGTATAAAAAAAAGAATAAAAAAGAAAAGAAAATAAAATAATAGAAAAAAAAAACAGACCAGTCCAGAGTCTGTGGCGGGAATCGAACCCGCATCCCCTAGACTTGCAGGCCAGCACACTACTGACTAGTCCGTCGGCGCCTATTTCTTTCTGTCAGAAAATTTTTTTGTTATAACCAACTCTTGCATTAAAAGCTATAACTATACTTAAGCCGATTTTTAATACCAATTTATTTATTGATGTATAGGAAGTATTCTGGCAAAATGTCATTCGCATAGCCTTTTCTCTTTGAGCTCTATCGTGATTTTAATGGACAGACAGACGGACACAGCTAAATCGTCCTAAAATGAAACCAGGACTTGGAAAATATATATTTTATGGGGACTAAAATAAATAATTTGATGTGTTACAAACCCAATAACAAAATTAATATATCTCCACACAATTTTTGTTGGTGGTGGGGAACACAAAACACCTTGACTTTACAACACTTTTAGCACGTATGTGTGTGTATCTATTATGAAGCTATGTACGTGAGTACAAAAGATTGTGTAGGTGTGTGTGTGTGTGTAAATTTTTTTCTTGAAGCTTCATTTAATCAAAACAAAAGTGAATACGATGTTCGTGTATAATTTTATTTATATTTCTTTTAAAAATTACCTATTTTAGATGCTGAGGCTAAACTAAATGACGCCATGAATGCTAATAAATCTCCCAAGAATATGTAAAGTTCTGAAACGCAGTACTTTTTTCAAATACTACCTGCATTCTTACTTTTACAAACTAAAGCTCAATGGCAAAGATTAGAAATTTAAAAAAAAAATATTGTTTGATTAATATGTTGTCTTAATACCACACGACAAGTCTATCGACAATTGACTGACTTTAGTATTCAAGTTAGTGAAGTAACATTTCCATCAAGGGAAAGAAGAAAAACAAAGATTTTCGAAGATTACTTGCATAATCATTTAATATTAAGTGGAAAAATAAGAAAAAGCGTACAAACAAGAGATAGACATTGATATCTTAATTGTAATCTCATTTATCAGGTGGGAGAAAGAAAAAACAAAGAAAAATCTAAAACTTTTTGTTTTGTTTAAGAGTTTTGTTTTAATGTGGGTTAAACAAGAATATAAAAAAAAAATATTTTAATACCTTCAACACACAAAAAAACACGCAACAAATAACGTCTACAACATGAACTCTCAAAGGGTGGTCTACCTGCTTCAATTATTATGTTTGATATCAGTGCTTCCCAACATTAAACTATGCAACAATGTAAGAAATATTATAAAAAAAGTTTTGGGAGCTCCGTCTTGTTGATGATAATGATACCTCTAAGCATAGTGCTTCAAAATAAGTTGTAATCTTAATTACTTTTGTTTAATTACTTTAAAGTTTAACACTGTGCCGAGGCATAAAGCACATTCCTTTTTAAGGTGACTTCTTCCTCTAGTTTCAAATATTTAACAGGTTAAAACAATATAGTATGTGTGTGTGTTTGTGCAACCAAGGTAATTTGTTGCTTTATATTTACACAACTAGACCAATCGCCTTAAGGTAGGCTTTAAAATGTTGCTACTCAAAATTTTTAAGGCGCAATAATATTTTTTTAGAGAAAAACAAAAACTGTTCTCTCTTTTACCTTTGCGTAAGTAACAAAATATATGATAATTTTCTGCTCCTAAGGAAAATATTTATTTTATAGTTGTGCGCGCCCTTAAAGCAGATGTTTATTGGGGTTATGAAGATGCAAAGTTGATGATGCTGCTGTGAAGGTAAGAAGAAACAAAATTAACTTGTTATTACTTTAAATAAATTTGCATAAAAATAATGAATTTTATTACAAGCAAAAAAATTATGTCTGTCATTTTAAGATGACTTTGAATTTAAACACACACTTTTTTCTTTTAATTTATTTTGCACATAAAAGTAGTCTTTAAAACACTTTATGATCTGATTCTATGCATAAATTTGCTATGAAGTATGTATGTTTGAGTATAAAAATCTAATGTTTTTATTACCTACACTATATAATAAAGCATTTAGTTATTCATTAAAGTCAGCCTCAATGTATGCTGTATTATATTTTAGTACACTCAACTTCAATGTATACATTTAATTTGTATGTTTTTCCTGTTTTTTTTGAGCGGTGTTAAAGTATTTTATGTTAACATTTCCGAAACACTTCACATGCACAAATTGGTTAAAGGTTTAATCGAAAAACAAAACAAAAAATTTATATAATATGTGAGTATGTGATTACATGTGTAAAAGAAATATGCACTTGTAAATTTAAGCTGAAAAGAAAAATTAGAAAAAAAATGTTTCTTTAGAAGATGTTGCAAAATTGAAGTGCGTTTAAGTAGGTTTATTTTAAAGTAATGCAGAAAAAGAAATCAAATGAAAGAAGGCAATAGCCAAAAAGGAACTAAAACTGAATGAAAATTAAACGAGAAAGGGGAACTAAGTTCTGTTCCCCTTTCTGAACCAGACCTTAACTATAGTTTGCACTAAATCTAACTTAAGCTAACTAAATGGGAAGAGATCTAACCCAGAGCTAATTTTAAAGGTGAATAAAAACTGAATATACCCACCAACAATTTTAATTTTAAAATTTTGTTACCAGTGGTGATCTATTTTGCTTACTGTATAGCATACATGGTAATGGTAAAATTGTTTGTATATGAAAGCTCAGAAATTTGGACTTTAAATGCTCTTGCCAGCCAGTTAACACTTAGTAAGCATTTTAAAAGACTTAATATTTGTCTAGCAAATTGTAAATTAAGCTTTTCTATTTACAAACATACTTTCTATTTGTATTAATAGAAACGCCTTATTATATGCTTTAATTTTTTCACATTTTATTTTATTTCATACCCTATTAATACAACAACTAAAAAAATAGAGGAAAAAAATGGAATATTGTACTTTGATGTCATTCAAACGAAATGAAAACAACATTAACACAATTTCCTCACCTCTTTTGCCAACATCATTTTCCATTTTCTATACATTTTTTCTTTATGTCTTTTATATACAATTTTTTTCTATGCAGCCTTAAGATTCGAACTCTTGTTAAGTGCTGATGGATACTAATATTATACGTTTTAGTTTTGTTGTTGTACTTGCTGCAGAAAGATGTGTTAGATTTGGTTTAAGTTTATATTATTTTTATTCGCTTCGCTTTTGTCTATTCCAACTTGTCGGAGCAAATACAACCGCATAGTTATGGCCTTTGGAGAAGAAAAAATACCAGTCAATACTTAAAACCGCAGTCTTGCCAGAGTCAGCACGTAAAAGTAACAGACAACGTCAGGCAACCATATAGCAAATGAGGCTGTCGCATCAGCAGTGGAGAGAGGGGTTTGTTGTGTTTCCTAGCACAGTTACGTGCTGGCTGTCTATGGATGTTAACGAAAAAGGCAAGAAGAAGACTACTCACAGTTTTTAACACATGATAAAGTCAAGACTTATCTTTATCTTTGGGTTTCCGCTTAAATAAAATGAAATGAAATAAAATTTCTTTCTACATGCTGATGTACAATTTCGTTTCTTGTTGGTTTTTGTTTTTTTTTCTTAGAGATTGCAAACAGTTTAAGTTGGTATGTATTTAAATTTTTAGCAATTCTTTATTTTAAAACCATCAGCCACTATTAACACCAACAGAAAGAGGGTGAAAATAAAAAAACTTAAACATTTAAAAGCGAAACTTAAAAAGTTTTATTTTGGCAACAAAGGTGTTAAGTAGGTGAAAACTTGTATAGACAAAGTTGTTTTCTACGTTCTGTTCTCTTTCTCATTTAAACTACAAGCCGAGAGTACGAACATCTTTTGTTCTAGTAAACTTTATTCCCTGCATATGTGTTTAGCACAAACATTGCACTTGTAGTCGAAATACATACACACACACATATATATGTAATTTTTATCCAAAACCCATTTCAGTTGCCGTTATATATAGTGCCAGTGTGGTAACTGCAATATTTCTAGTTGCACACCACACACGTTTTTACACACACACACACACAAACACATCTTGTACCTGTTTTTGTCTTTTTCCTATTGTTTCTGTTGTTGTGCTGAACAATAGTTTAAGCCTTTAGGTGGATTTTCTTATTAAATAATAGAGTTTTCCAAGAAAAGTAATGCATTATCGTAATAATGTTAGAAACTGAACAAAGAAAAAAAAAAAAAACTAGTAAAACTTTCTATCAATTTCCAGTTTTAAATGTAGAAAGTATTTTTAATGGTTGATACTAAATTTAACCCTTCTTGAAGAAAATTTTATTAAAGTTCTAGTCATTTTTATAAAAATGTGAAAGTTGTTTTATCGTTTTTTGAAGAAAATTTAAGAAATCTATCATTTAGGCTTTGCAATATGGAGTCAGAATTGCAGGGTATGTTAGACAATTCTCGCCTTATAATTAATAAAAATTTAAGTCTATCTCTTGATTTATATCAGATAAAAAATAACTTAATATATTTTGAAATTTTTGATGTGTAATGTACGATGTCAACGATGTAAAGTGTTTGTAGTCAACGATTTAAAGTACAAAATAACACTCTTTCGAATATTTGTCCTTCTGTCTGTCTGTCTGTCTTTCTGTATATCTTCATTAACTTAATTGACTTAGAAACTTCTAGGAGGATTTTAATATAATATTTTTTGCACATACTTTGATGCCTTTAATTGCAAAATAATAACCTATTTTGAACAGAAAATATAAAACATAGACTAAAGTATGCTGTTTAAATAATGTCAAAAAATTTATAGGAAATAAAAGCGTGGTCAGATATAACACAACGAGAAATATTTAAAACAATTTACACTAACAACAATATGCAACAAATATATCTGCGATTAAAAACTTTTTTAAATTTTTGATGGGTTCCTCTCGCGATCCGGGCTCGCTAGTAAACAATATATTTGCTAAACTAAATTATTAATAATTAAAAAAAAAAATAAATAAATAAAATTTAACAATTTTAATTGTTTAGAACAATAATTTTAATGACCTAAATTTCTAACATGTAACAATATGTGTGAGTTCTGTCAAACAAATTTCCAAGACGAAAACTTTTGCATAGTTAATGTGGTAAATAATATTTGTTAAATTGACTTAGCAGTAGAATTATTAAATTTTTGGCCCAAATGCGCCGCTATCAAAAACAGGTATTTTGTTCTGACAGAAAATTAATTTAAATAAAGTCAAGTATCCAATGCACTAATGTATTCTAACTATACCCTAATCTATACCCTAGGAAACGCAATTTGCTAGTGCAAATCGCCATACAGTTGCAGAGGATATACTCTGCATTCTTATCCTCCATATCACAAGACCTACAGGTCACTAAATCCGACCTAACGATTTTGTTGAAATAGTATCTGAGCTTACAGTGGCCAGTAAGAAAACAAGACAATATTCTCAGGTCCTTCCTATCCAGCTAAAGGGGTCCCTTAGATTTGGCTTTAGACAGACACAGAAACTTCTAAGCTCATATTTTTATATTCATTGATCAGTGGTTAAAGAGCAGATATATCTCCCTGAATATATACCGGAGTAATACCACAAAATAGCCCCGGTCTCAATTAGTAGACGATCCGTGCCCATTATCTGCGAAGCGGTCAGCACATTTACTGCCAGCATGTACCTCATGACCCGGTGTCCAAAGTACTCTAATTCTGTAATAATCAACTTGCTAATGTCGTTTAGTTATTACAAAGATCTTTTGTTTGTTTAATTTTAAATTAAATTTAAATTTTTTAATGGTATTTATAAAAAAATTAATTGTATTAACAATTTATTTTGTTCTGTGTAGACTAAAAAATTTACTTACACTTACATTAAAAGTCCATAAATTTTTTCGCTTTAAAGGGATTATATTCTAATCGTATTTTTATAATTATCTTTTATCGAGAATATCCTTTATTGTTTTTTTTTTCAATAAACAAAAAATAGTACGGAAAATTAAAAAAGCCAGTTATTTTATACGCAGTTTGTTTAAAAACAATAAGAAAAAATATCCAATTTATTCTTAGAAATTGTGTCAGCTGTCGACACATTGTATACTTTATGTTATTCTTTATTTTTCTATTTACATTTCACTAAAAAACAATTTTTGTTTGTGTTGTTTTATGCAATTGTATATTTTATTAAAATATTTTTGAAATAGAAAAAAAACGAGAAATTTATTTATTCGCTAAAAAATGGAGGGTGAGTGAGATTCAAACAAAAATCAATCAAGTAACACAACTAATGGAAGTTTGTTTTATGGTGATTAAAAAGGAAATATTTTAGAAGGAGTATTACAAAAATTTAATTGACAACAAGCATTTCGTTTAAGTCGACATTTATTTAATTCCTTAGATGATACAATTATAATTAAATAATAACAATAATAATACATCGCACAAAATAAAAGAAAATTAAAAATAACAAGCAATTTCCTTATGTGCCTGTCGCAAAAATAAATGAAATTTTATTTAATCAAATATATTTTTTCAATATATGAGTATGAGTATGTTGGTAAGTATGTTAGTAGGTGTGAGTTAGTTGTACTTACTTTAAGATGCATGAGGTGTCAGCATTATAATATGATTGACATTTATTTGAATCATATTAATGTCACTCATACTTCAGAAATATTTTCTCCAAGAAAAAAAAAACAACAACACTAAAATAGACAGACGTATATATTTACAAAAAAACATCTTACATGTTATTTACTTTATTTTAAATTCAAAGCAATGAGTACTTGTTAATGTGAACACACACATGAGGTATCAGCTTTTTAAGTATTGACGACATATTGTATTTCCACAAATGCAGATACAAGTAAAATGTAAACAGAATTTTAGTTAAAAGTTTGAATTTTTAATACTTACATCATTCTGCTAGATACAGATTAAGGGAATAATTTTAAAAAAATTTCAAAATTACAAAGAAAATTCTGGTATAATTTTATTTAAAAATTATTGACTTTAAATAAATTCTTAATTTATAGAAATCTTTAATCGCATGTATATATTAAAAAATAAATAAAAAAATCTGTATCGCTCTCTTCATTTACTAAACCAGGAAGAACAACAGCATGGTATTTTCAACTTCAAATCCTGCAAACATGTGTCAGTTATGAGTTATAAAATGCTAAAACTCCCCATCAAGCAAGAGATTACATTTGATTTTTTTATTAGTACTACATATTTGTAAAGATGAAGTACAACACAAACATATACAACTTCATCTTCTATATTTAATAGTAACAACATAGCGTTATATAGAAAAACACTTTCATGTTTACACCTACAAGCTCACTTTGTATACAAGAATGTTGGCATGTAAATAAAAAAATAGAGCCAAAAAAAAGCAGAATAAAAAGTATATTAGTATGCCAGAAGATATTTATATGATGACAATAATAAAATCTCTCAGGAGCAGTCAGTGAAAAAATAATTTTTTTTTTTATAAATTTACAGCTGCTTTGCAAGTGTTATAAACATCCTTTTGTTATACAATTTTATTGTTCGAATTTAGATTTGTATTAGATTAAGTATTATATTTCATGAGCTGTATATTTGAGCTGCAAAAAAATTTTTGCCATGAAATATATTCCGCATAGACATTTAAATATGTGTGTTGTGTTTAATTTTAAGATTTTACGCTTTAAAGAATTTAAAACAAAATTGTGTCTAGATTTATAAGAAATTGGGGATTATTTAAAAAAAAATAATAATTTGGAACAGTAAGAAGATGTTCCTAATAAAAAGTTATTTCCTACTAGAAATGTATTAAAAAGAAAAGTAGGTAGGGTTTCTTACAAAACATATTCATTAAATAAAGCACTTGCCTTTAAAAAATCTTTGTGTAAAATTTTTTATCTTTTTTTTAAACTGCGCCTTTTTTTCAAAAATAACTTGCTAATCAATATTACTGAAACGTGCATTAAAATTTATTTTTAAAAATCCAAACTATTTTGAAAAATTTTTAAAAATATTTTTTTTTTCAATAATGAGCTACTTTTAATCTTCTATATTCGAAGGAGAACAAAACTTGCTCTTTATGTTGAAAAAAAGAAAAAAATGTATTAAGGGCCATTTGTACAACTTGCCTTTAGTTAAAGGTAGGATTTTTTGCTCGCGATGAATAGCTTCGCATTATTACAACTTCCACTTTTTTTGTTATTGTTATTAATAATAATCGTATTTAATAGATGAAAAGTGATAAATGACAGATTTTTAATGCAAAGCCCTAAATTTGCTTTACATATTTTTAATAGGTGAATGCAATCATTTTAAAATCTAACAAAAAATATTTGGACACTACAATAGCACTTGTTGTGAATTCACTAAATGTATTTGAAAGATAGAAAATTTCGTTTGCAGGCAGTTAGAAAAAAATAAATTTCTAAGCAGTTTTTATTTTTTTTTTAATTCTATGCAAATTTTCTTACTTTAAGTTTTTGCAAATAAAAAAAAAATATATAAATACTTGGGAGGTAAACAACTGAAAAACCACATCATTGAGCTGATATCAACCATCAAAAACAGTTTAGTGGGGTCACTTGAATGTCATGATTTTTTTGTTTTTAACCGAAAGGTATTTTTAATAAACTAAAATAAAAATAACACTATGAACTGAAAAAAAATAAGTTTTTAATAAAATTAAATTAAGGGGCAACATTTTTTACAGCAAACAAAACAACATTACCCAGCAAAAAAATCTGTGACAAAAAAGTGATTTTGCAGGGGTTCAACTGGTGATGAAGTGATTAAATTTAGGTGAAAACACTAATGATTTTAACATTAGCGTGTCATTGGAGATCATGTGTTTACATGAATATATTAATGAACTGCACTCCATTCCAATAAGTGCATAGAACTCATGCATATTTAGTGACAAGTATCGGATATTTCATGCGTTAAAATTGTTTGTTTACATGAATTCTTTAAGATATTTTGCATGATGTTGCATTTATTTTTATGCACATCATTTATGACAAATTATTTTGTAGTTAAGAAGTCATTTAGAAATATTTATTTATTTACTTATTTATTTATTTATTAATTCATTTATTTAGTTATTTATTTATTTATTTATTTATTTATTTATTTATTTATTTACTTATTTATTTATTTATTTATTACACACACTCAACAACACTTATTGTAAGTGAAGAAATCGCGAAAATTTTATTTTAAATTTTTATTTAAAAAAACTCTTTCAGCTTATAAATCTTTTTAAAGTAATTTTCACAAAAAGTAGTAATACATGGTTAATTTCTTATTAAAGTGTGTTTCAAATTTGTAAAAAAAATTCCAGGAATAGTGTGAAGCTTAAGTAAATTTTTAATATTTGTCATACTGTGCGTATGAGTGTTTTTAATTACGAGGTTACATTAGAAACAGCTTTAATATTTAGACTTGGCTTAGAATTGGAAATTATTTAAAGAGAAGTGGTAAGATAATATAATAAATTTAAATAAAAAGTACACTATTTTATATATTTCCACATTCGCAGAGTTTTTTTATATATATTTAAAGATTTTTTATAAGAAATATCGAAACTAAAATCGTAATGAATTTTTACAAAAAACTAAATTTGACCAGAACTAAGACTGAAATACTAAAAGAATAAGACTGAAGAATACAAAAATTAAACGAAAATGGAAATTAAATTGTATTGAATATATAAGGCAATAACAATTGCATGTTTCCTTCATAATGATTTATTTACATTAGAGACAGCAATTTGTTTATAGTCTGTGTGCGAAAAAATAAATTCTGTTTAATGTTTTTCAATTTTCTGAAGACATTAAATCAAAAATCAAAACAATTGTAAAATACTTGATTGCTACATTTTTTGTTTAAGAATACCGTTATAAATGATACCGTTATTTGTGACATCTTAAAATAAAGAAATTGCCACACAGACTGTAACTTAAAAAATTATTTCGATCCTTTTTTAAAAAAATCATAGTGATAGAAAATTTTTTTGGAATAAAATTTCTGTGCATTGCTCATATCGTCGGTCTCATGTAGAAAGGCCCTAACTCGTACTTTTTACGAAATTGAGTTTTTCCAGCGATTTCAATACATTTTACACAAATACATCTCGACACAAAAATTTAACGCAATAGTATCAAAAACAACAGTTTTACAAGCGATTTTATAAAAGAAATTACATTGCGATAATACGGTTTCTGTAACGTTTTAACCTTCCCCTGTAAAATTTTAATTATTTGAGTTAGGGCCTTTCTACATGATACCGACAATATACTTCAATAATGTCATAACTCAATATTTTAAAATATTTTGAAGTGTGAACTATAAAAAAGGCTTCCGATTAAAGTGTATATGAAAATTCTATGCTATTCCTAAAATGGTTAATATTTTCAAAGTCGAATTCAGTTTAGTTATTAAATACAAGATTTAAGATCAAAATTATTTGTTATTACCCAATGTTAGAAATCTTATAGAAAACAATTAATTATGGGCACAAACCTTTTTTTTTGTCTTTCAAAAGGTTTTGATTTTTAAATATGCGATTATTGAAAATTTGCGAAATTTTTTAAAACTTTCACTCGAATTTTTTCCGAAATTATATTTTCTGAATTATGACACTGTTGAGGTAAATAAAAAATATGGTTGCGATCTCATTGAAGACTTAACAAAGGAAATTAAAAAACATATTTTTTGTTTTAACACCTAAAAGGCGATTGAAGAAAAATCTATATTATCCATTCAGTATAAAAAAATAAATCAAATTTAAAAAGTACTTTAAAGCTTTCCCCTCAAAGTTTACAAAAACCAAAAAAAATCTACTTAAAAATTTCAGCAAAAAGGTAATAAAATTGTAGATTAAAAACCACGATAAGATTGTGCCCTCCAGAAACTAGTAATGAGAAGTCATTTGATGTGGTGTACGTGTTTATATTATTACCTTCCTCTCTGCTTCCCCTTCGCATAAAACATGACACAATTTACCATTATAGCTAACGGCTATATAAATGTTAATGCCAACAGGATATTTTGATACAAATATACTAAAGTATTTGTAAATAATATTTGAGTTAAAGTGCGATAGAAGTAGATTAACGAAGAATTTAAATACAATTTTCTAATATTCATTGCTATTGCATATTTTTTGTTTTGCAATTTCCTAATATTGTTAAAGTTTCTGCAAAAATATTTTAAATTGTGCTGAAAAGGAAGAATAAGAAACTTTAGCCAGAAATGTTGTTTATTAAATTTAACACTTTCTCTCTGACAAATTGTTCAACCATTGACCACTTAAGCAACTTGGAAAAAATTTTTTTTTTGTATTTCTAGTTTTTTTTTTTCTATAAAAACTTAAGTGTTTCAGTTGTTGTCTATTATATTGTGCAAGCGAAAACTTTTTGACGCATTTCACGTGAAAGTTGTTCCTGGCTGCAAGCCCTCTTATTTTCTTCTTCAAACTCCGTGACTGTTATGGGAAATTTGTTGCCAATAAACATTTTCTTTAACAGCAACATCGTTATGCATTTACGAGTTCTTAGTTGCTACAATATTCAATTTTCTCTATATTTTTTTTTAACAACAAAAAATTTCGTTGATAATATTGTTGTCTGCTGAATTTTATTGAAGTTAAAAATATAACTTATTTCTTTATTGAGTTTTGTTTGCATCGAGTTTGTATTGTGCTAAAATGGGAAAAACTATTTCACTTAGCATCGAAACAACTAAACAATGATGTATTATTGAAAGCAGTTTTCTAAAGACAGTGATGCTTATTCTTAAAGTTTAATATTTTGTAATATATTTCATTTTGAGAGAGTAAAAAAATAATTTGTATGCATTGTACTTATTTTATATGGAAAATCACATGAATCCCATTAATAAAGCGTCACTCAATAAAATACAGATCAACATAACTTCCAAATAGCTTAGTAGTGTATAGTTCCTTCATAACACCCCCTCTTATAAATGAAGAGCATTTTTGATTCGTTTTGGTCTAGTAGATAACACTGACATCTTTTCTTAATATTTTCAGTAAATATTTTACTAAAAGTATTTTCATTCAATTGAAAAACACAATTCTTACAATGTTTCTTAAAAAACTAATACAGGGATTTACCGAACAGCATAAAAAATATATTTTTAGGGGTCCCATTATATATGTAATAGAGCTGTAAAATAATTCAGAGGCTCTTAAAACTCTAAAATCCTAGTTAATCGAGGTAAGCAGTTGTATAAGCTTGCAGGGGCTCACCTAGGAAAATTGGCTGAAACGATTAGTTGTGCTAAGTCCCGGGCACTATGATACTTCTGGGAACGAAGTGACAAACAAGCTGACATAAAAGGCTCTACGAATTAAACGGCATAATTGAAAAGCACTTAAGAAGTCTTCAAAACCAAAACTAAACGATCGCTGCAGGATTGTAAAATCATTTGAACAAAAACATATAAGAAAGAGAAAGAGCTCTGAAATTGCTTAGAAGTATATAAACCGGTGTTTGCTTTATAAGATCATTTATTGCTAAAAAGCAACCGAATTCGATAAACTTCTGCGGTTTCTGTGAAATTGAGCAGGAGATGGTAGAAAAAATACCTGTCATTGCCTAGTACGTACGTAGGAAGCTAAGCTAAATTGAACTTTGATATGGCATCTTCCCTTTATTATTTATTACTGCTTATCTCTCTTTTTTTTAATGTCCTAGTATTTAAATTGAACTTGGAAATATTAGTCCCTAGGTAAAGTAGCCAATTTCTGTGGATTCTCAATATTGATAGCATGCTCTTAAACCTATTCTTTTTTATGAAGATGAGTCCTAAATAAAATAACTGAGGAAATTGCCAGAAAAACTCATTGAATATAAAAAAAATTATATTTATTCTAAGGAATGCAGATTTTAAGAATTTTTGCATAATCTTGAGTTATTAAAAAAAAATACATAAACAAAAAGTGGCTTAAATTAGGAAATTTACAATTACTAAACATTAATTAAAAAATTTTAAGAATAATTCCCCTAAATAATGAATTTGATATACTGAAAGTAAATGATTTTTTTTTATTAAAATCATTTGGGTTGTGTGCTATTTACAACTTCATTTTACTTTCACCTCTTTCTACAATAAATATGCCTTAACTTAATTAGTATATGTAAATATGTACTTAAAATTTGTTGAACAGTTTATGTTTGAATTATTAAAAAAAAATAATTTTAAAGTTGTGCATAATGCCCCAGCTAAACTAATATTTTCCATTTAAACAGTTTTAATTTCAATATTCAAATATTTTCATTTAATCTCTTTTCTTTTTGCTGTCGATTTTTTTCTGTTGCTGCTGTTTGTTGTTTTTACTCATTGTTTAAGTTGCAAACAGCTGTTCAAACTTTGCAACTGCAACTCATGCAAGTTTCACTTCCACAACGGAAGTAATAACAATTCTGGTAAACAATCACTATCACTGCATTTCAATAGAACTATTAAACACACACACACACACTCTCTTTTAGCATACACAGAAACACATTGGCGTAAGATTTGTGTGTTTATCCTGTTACCTGTAGACGTCATCAGCAGTGTATGTGTGTGTGTGCGTGTAAAGTTGAACATTAACCTTAACATTTTTGACGCGTGTTTTGCGGCATGTTGTTGTGGTTGTGTGGTTGAACGCAACGCAACACAGCACATCACAAGCAACAACAGTAATAATCATCACATCATCATCATCATCAACCACCAACCAACAACATCAACATTTTTTAATGTTGTTACTGTATTAATGTCTAACTAACAACAAACACACATTCAGAACACACAGCATCAACAATAATATTCCTCGTTCTCTCTCTCGTCAAACTTCGTTTTGTTTGCTTCTTTTATGTTTCGTTGTTTAATCTAACGAAGTTGGGTATTTAAGTTCGTTTCTTTGCAGGGTTCGCAGTTTTGCCGAAAATGAAACACACATTCACACACACATTTAAAATGTTTCTTGTGTTATCTGTGACAGTTGCATGCTGTGTTAAATTAGTTACCTTAAGGAATTCGCTTGTAACGGTTGTGCTTTCCAGCTAGCACTTTCTGTTGAAGAAACAACAACAAAAAATAAACACGATATATTTCTCTGAATTTCAAAAATATTTAAACGGATAAATACAAAAATATATATTAAAATAAATAAGATGAAAGTTTAGAATATTTTAATCGTGTTTGTTTGTGATTAAGTGATCGTAATTATCATGAAATGTTTGCTTAACGGTGGATGATCGAGTTTGTTTTTATAGCGAAATTTAAGGAAAATGTAAAGCATATGGTGTTGCAATAATATTTTTGAAAAAAATGAATAAAAAACAAATATCAGTGATTCAATTAAATTTCAAAACTTTTAAAGTTAATACTTACAAAATATATAATTATGTAAGTAACTCTAATCACGATGTGAAGTTATATATTTAGATAAAAAAAAATTACTTACAGTTGTGATATTGTTAAAGTATTGGTTAGGGTTTCTTTCGAATGGGGCGTGACCATATTTTCAATAAAAATGTAAACAAATTTGAAATTTTTTTATTTTAATACAATTTCCTATACATAAATTTATCAACACAATCGATTTATTTATTTATTTAAAAAAATTTTATAATTTTTAAATATTTTTTAAAAAATATTTTTATTTTAAATATGATTTTGATTCTATGAGAATCTTATATTATGTAAAATTTTTAACAAATTTTTAATTAAAATAAAGAAGAAAATTTCAACTTCATGTTCTATAGAAAAAAATATTTATTGAAATTTCGATGCAATATTTTTCAATATAAAAATTTCTATTCATCCATAGGGAACAGTTTAAATATTCCCATTTTATAGTGAAATAACTGTTTAAATTTTAAACTATTCTAAGGTGATATAGCAAGTAAATATAAACATGAGTTTGAGCCTAAATTTTTAAGGACACGAAGAATTTGAAGCAGTTGATGTCCTTTATGGGACTTATAAAAAATTTTCTAACAAAGGACTTTGGCTTTCAATGTTCTTAAAACATAAACTTTAATAGTTATAGTTTCTGGAGTAGTTTTAAGAGATGGATTTTATATGAGAAGCATAGACAAAATGGAAGTTTATTGTGAGTAAAAAAATTGTATTTCTTGAGCTTTATATTTACTAAGAAACATTTATTAGGTTAGGTTGTAAAAGTGGGCATTAAAGAAACGAAATTTTTCTTATAAAAATACCATAATCCCAATCTCGTTAATATCTCGACTAGATCAAGAACCCAGTCCCTTTAATATTATTCCTTAAGGATTTACAATTTGAATTTTTTAAGTATTTCAAGTCTGGCATAGTGTCCACGTAACAGTTCTGACTTCTAATACGGGAGGGTTAATCTTAGTTTTATTTTTAAAATATTTAAAATTTAATATTTTTTGAATTTATGGCCAAATATTTTTTAACACTTTTTTTTATCAGATTAAATAAAAGCAAGTTTTAACGCTATATTCGGCCGTGCTGAAACTGATAATTCCCTTTACCGTCTTGTATATAGTTAAAGTGACCACAGTATAGCTTAACCTAGATTTCAGAGCTAATTTTATATTATTTTTTACTTTATTATTATAATTGCCATATTTGATTTTTACATATTTTTTGCCTTAGCTGGGTTTTGAAACAAGGCTCGCACTAACCAGTATACCATGTTTGTGTGGATATGCTTTGAAAAAACGAGGTAGTAGAATGCAAATTATTATTTTAGAAACAAAACTTAAGTTGTTTTTGTTGTTTTCAATAGAAAAATTCTTTTACATTTCTATTAGGCTGATGCTTTTTATAGGTTCAAAATATATTTCAAGATGTTTTCCACATACACACTGTAATACTGACTTCATTAAATGGCCCTCTTTAAGCTGTAAGGATTCACAATATTATAAATGTACTTTACGCGATCACATAAAAATATTGTAAAAAAATTAAATAGTATGACAACCTAAAAAGGTAGATCTCCTGTCATTATTATTTTTAGCCTTTTTATCCTGTGTGTCTATGTGTGTGTATTTGTATGTAATAGAGTACAGTTTGCCAAAAAAAGAGAACATTTTATGCAAATTTCTATTTTATGCCAGAAAATTTTATTTGTTTACTAAACGTAGACACAACACAAAGTAAACAATGGCCAGCAACAATAACAACAATTACCAGAAAAATAATACTAATATTAGTTACCTGTAGTAGTTGCCACCTGTCTGTACCTTTATGACGTATGTAAGAGTATGTGTTGTGTTTGTATTTTTGTTTGTGTGCATGTTTAATATTTAGTTGGTGTGTATATGTATTATTTAGTGCAGCCTGAATTTAATTGCCCTGGGTCCGAATACATTAAGGGCAAAAATAAACAAACATATTGTGATCAATTAGATTGGATTTTTAAATAAAAAATTTAATGAAATAAGTTTTAAAAAAATGTTGATAAAAAGGAAATTTATAGTAATTTCTTTATCTTGAAATATATATATATAATGTATATAACAATTGATTTATGCTGGTCTATATCGATGCCTTACTTCCTCAACCTCGTATCTTAAAAAATAAAATTTTTCATCTTGTATTTATGTATATTAGTAGTAATAATATACCCATCTTTTTTAGTTAAAGCATGAAATAATCGTTTGATATGAAAAAGTCATCAGTAGACCTTTAAATCATAAAATTAATGAAAAAGTTTAAAACTGAATTATTTAAAATTTTCGTAAACCAAATAAAAATTTTATATAAAAAAGAATAAAAATATATAAAAATTTTTATAAACCTACCCAACAACGAATAAACTGATATATATGGCTAATGCTCAAGGTGTCCTAAGTGTCGTATAATCATAATATCATAATTTTTAAAATTTTTAAATATATATAAAAATTGTACAATAACAATGCGATAATCTCTAAATATTTTAAAATGTTTGGGATATAAAGACACTTAGAACACATTGTGAATAAGCCAATTATAATTATTTTTTTAATCTTTTGTTTACGAAAAAAAAACAATAATTCAGTTTGTTAGTTGTTCTGATTAAAATAAAAATTTTTTAGTTTGTCTTGTAAAAAAGGCAAAGTTTCTTTTAAGCATAAAAACAACTGATAAGAAAATAATTTTGTACTTACTTAATTTATTCTTCGGCTGCACTATATAGTGTTTAAATTCTATGCAAATCGTTGCTGACAACATATCAAGCCCTAAAAAAAAAAATTACAAAACTAACATATGTATGTTTTGAAATTCATTTTTTGATACAGACTTTTAAAACTTTCAACACCTCGTCTGTTAAAATGTTAAATTGGAAATAATAACAATTGCAGAAATACAAGCTATTAATTTTAATCTAAACGACAGCCACCTTTTTCTGTGACGTAACTTACAATAAAATAATATAAGATTCAACCAATTATTAACGAAATAAACAAATTAATTAATTACAAAGAGAAGACAATATTTACACATGTAACTATTACATGTTAAAGGACTCGTTACTCTTACGTAATCATATACGTTCCGAATCAGTTAACTAATTTTTGTTAAGGAACTTATGTATAAGTTGCTACTTTTTCGTAAACATGACGTAGCGTCGCAGGCGAACCTGATAAGATTTAAATTTCTGTACTTTTTTTACATCTAAGCAGTGTTGTCAACAATATTTTCGAAGTAACATTTTTATAGTGCTTTTTACTTTTAAATATATTTTTATATCATTACTGTAGTTTAGAGAGTATTTTATGTTTAAAAAATTTTATAGTAGAAAAATAAAATAATAATTTTTTATAAATTAGTTTTAAAACCACAAATTGCTTTAAAACTATGGAAATAATTTGTAAAAGGTTTTCAAGTATCATAAGTAATGTTTTATTCTTACCAATAGATATTAAAGATTGTTTCTGGTTTTTAAAAATAATAATAAAAAACATGTTACAAAAATATGAATTTTCCCAAATTTAAAAAAATTTAATTTAAATATTATTTCTGCCCGATAAAACTAATAAGTGTGATAGCAAGTTATCGGAAATAAATAACAAACAAAAATAATTTTTATATAAAAAACTTGACCTTAAGCTCAAAATTTAGAACAACATACTAATTTTAAATAAAATAAAAAAAAATAATTTTAAATAAAATAAAAAAAAGTGTATATCTTGATCGTGTAAGAGCTCGTTGCTAAGTTTTTAAGATATTTTAAACAAAGTCTTACTTTTTTAATATTTCTGCCATAATAAGAGAACTGAAACTAAGTTGGACTTATTCCATTTAAAGTTCTAAAAATCATTAACAAAAAATTTTTAACTTCACTTTTTATTTTAATAATTAAAAACCCCTGATTTGTTATTAATTTTACTTATATATTTGGTTTTATTTAAAGAAGTGTTTAAATAGGATTTTGCCGTTTGAAAATTTTTTAAGCCAAAAAAATTGATAATATGATACGCTCACGTTATTAGAGTAACTATCAACATTCAAATTTGAACGAAATAATTATAAATTCGCAACGTTTACATAAGAACAACGAGGGCTTTAGTTGTTTTAATCTAGAGATGTAACCGTTAATAAATTTTAGCACATGATCATGCAGCACACAAAAAAATATTACTAATAGACGCCCTTGTTTTTGGTTTGCTTACACATAATTAAACTCACGTAAATGTACTGAGAAATTAACCGCGATAAAAATTAAAAACTATGGTCACGATATACTCATGAAAAAAAAAATTAATTAAATCGTTTCTAAATTTGTAATAAAAAAACATAAGTAAAAATTTTACACAAACTTGCTGCCAATAATACATATTTTATATATGCATTTGAAGATTTTCCAATAATCTTAAGAAATTCTTATTGAAGAAACACATTTCAAAGCATTTCAATCACGAAGGAGTCACGCAAAAATTCTACGCTGCATATTTTCTTTATGATGACTTAGTTGAAGCAAAAAATTGCTCACGATCATCTTAACTTTCATTTTTTTTACGTGTTTTCATCGTTATAAAATCTACACTTAGTTTGACGTTTAAATTGGGGTTTAAAATTCGACTATAAATTTAAATTTCCTTTGAGAATAATTTTTATTTCCAAATGTACGCTAAATATTTATTGAGACAATTAAAATAATTGTTGAATGTGACTTAGTTGAATTAAATTAGAAAGAAAAATTAAAATCAACTTCTCCTTAAAAATTTTTTTCTGTGTGTTACGCTATTGTCGCCGTAACTTTTTAGTCTAATCCGTAGGAAATATAGACAACAAAATTTACGTTTCTATATAATAAAAATATTTCTATATGAAGAATTAAGGTTTTACTTATACATATATAAGTTACCCATGATCTTGACAGTAAAAATTTAAATTTTTATGGAAAAAAAATTTTGCAAATATAAGACAAAATATAAAAAAAAACTATCACCTGTAATATTAGGTTTAAGCGGTTTACGTTATTTTAGCGTTTAAGGCTTGATTATATTTAATTGTGTTGCCCGCTTTTTAATAACAATTAATCAAACCTTTCGATTAATTCGATATTTATATGCAATTTCGTTTACAATTGAGTTTTTGTTCTTTTTATATATATATTGTTTCGAAACTGCCCATAAATACAAATACTACAGAAATAAACTTTAATATTTACATTCACTACTAAATACTACGAAAATAATTGCAAAAATAACAAAACCAGGACAGAAAATAAAAGTTCAGTGTTGCTTTTGTTTTAAACATTATCCCTGCGTTATTTGACATGACTGTGTGTAAGTTTTTCTTTCGCTCTTTCCTGTAACAGAAACTAACAATTATTATTATTTTAACAACTCCCATCGATCTTCATTGACACTTGTACTCATAACGTATCGTTACACAATGACATGGTACTGTGTATATGTAAGTGAGTGAACTCCCTGTCTGTGTATTGTGTTCATTTATATGGAGAAAAAAATTGTAACAGCAAACGGGTTTTTTGTTAAGGTGACCAAATTTTAAGAGTAAAAATTCGGTCGTTTTTTGAACCTCAAATATCTAAAAGTTGTTGTACAATGTAGAATCTATATGGTCGTGAAAATTAAGTTTAAACATGATTTAGATTGAAAATTCAGACAACTTCTCTAACATAGAAATTTTTGTTTGAAATAAATGTATAGAAAAGAAACAAAAATAAATAAAATTATAATTTTTGTGAATTTAGTACTTTGTTTGTCATTAGCCCATTTGTTTCTACATCAGGAGCCGGTGCTAATACTAGCGTGAATGGCGAAAAGTATAACCAAAAGTTTCGTGATTTTTTATTGCTTATGTTATTGCAAATCATTAGAAGGAGAATTTATTTGAACAAAATAGCGCAACATACCATTTGACATGTAAAACCATTACTTTGTTGAGCCGAATGATCTCAAGAAATGGAACTACCTCGTTCGTGAGATTTGACATCTTTGGACTAATATGCCAGCAATGACTGATCATTTAGAAGACAACACGCGATATAAACAGCTATGGTATGGTACAATATTGGATTGGTATGATGGCATTCATAAGGCACAGTCGTGCTGGTCCTATTACAGAAATTATTTTTGAACATTAAATGCAAAAATATTTGTGAGCTAACGAAGGCAAAACTTTAGTCATTCCATTGAATTTTGTGATTTATTTTTGAACAAGTTCTATGCCTCTAAAAAACATCTAATATTAGACTTTAAAATTTAGGTTTTTGGTAACAAATTTAGTAAATTAATTGAAACGCAAGGGTATGTATTGAATTAATAAAAAAATTTAGTTGAAACGCAAGGGTGTGTATTGAATTAAATTAAATTAAATATTTAGTTAATTTACAAGGGGGCCTATTTCTCATATTGGCATAATTAAAAAAAAAACAAAAATATTTTTTACAATTTTAAAATTTCTAAAATTATTATATTATGACAACCAAGACATGTTACCTCTTCTTGTGAATTCATCAATTATTCCTTTGGAGTGTATGTAACTCAATTTAACTAATTCCGAAATCTTATAACATCTTAACAATCTGAAGTAAAACTCATTCAAAGTCATTTATTTTATATTTAAATTCTTTAATAAAAAATAGTTTTTAATGAAAATTTTTTATTTGTAGCGATTATAACTTTGCTGTCATAAAACTATTATTTAGCAATGAAATACTAACGGTCTAATTCATAAAAATTAAAAGAGCTTTAAAAGAGATTTTTAAGTCAAATTTTCCAAAAAAAAAATCAGTTTAATAAACCCTTGATTATAAAACTTAAATCCCTGAAGTTGAAGAAGTGCAATTCTTAAATATCGATTGTTTAATAAATAGAAATATAACTACTCAATAGTGACCAATTTAAATTCAGATATAATCTTAATAATTTAAAGCCTTTAAATTATTTTTTCTTTTTATAAATTGAATTTTTTTTTTATAAAATTAAATTTTTGAAATTAGTGAAAGAATAATTTATAAAAAAGTTTTATTTTAAGGGCTTTTATTATAAAAATTTTAATTGAGTTTTTTTTGTCTTTATAAAATTATCAAGCAATGTTGACTATTAATGTAGATACAGTTTCAAATTGATGAACTTTATAAAATTTTTACTTTTAATTATTTTTTTAAAATTTTTCGCATTATAGCTTAAAAATAAAAAAAAATTATATCAATAGAAATTAATCTAGTTCGACTTAAATGTTTAAAATTAACACAAATGCCATGTAGAAAAACTTTTAGCATTGTGAGCACTGAAAAAAAATTTAAGGCGTATGGTTACCTTAGTTTTATTTACTAATAATTGTTGTTTTTGTTTCGTCATAATAATGACATTTGCTGCTGCAAGTGAGTAAGTGTGGGAAAAATTCGTTGTATTTATTAGCAGTAGGGTTTTTTTTGTGTTGGTTGTCTATGTGTAAACATACTTACGTACAAGAGTAGAGTCGATTTTAATGCATTAGTGTTTGTATTTAATCACTGAAATATTTTAAACACTGCGAACAATATCCATCATAAAACCTTACAATTTGGGTTCATTTATTCTTACTTTTTTGTTATAATTGTTACATTACAAATTTATTATAGAAGAATATTTTCCAAACAACAGAATAGTTTGTTTTAATAATTCTTGAATTTTAAAATTTAATGACACTAGGACAATATGACATGATACCACACCTTGTTAATCGACTAATACTAAATGGAAAATGAAACATTTAATTGTTGCCAGGGAATATGCTTTGAAAATACCCACATGTTTGCCTAAAAATGTTGCTGCATAGGCCGATGCGTATTTTTGTATATACGAGTGGTATATTGTTGTTCTATGCGAACAACTGTGATAATACAGTAGCAGACATGGCAAGCATTTTTCACATACATACATATATGGAAACACAGTTATATGTCAGTTCAACAGTTCATCAACAGCGAAATATTTGGTCAAAGGTCAGTTAAGGCTTTTAATGAATATGTTACAAACAGGATTAAAAATGGAAAGAAGTTTTCAATATAATTTTAATTTAATTTATTAATAATGTTAGGATTAAAATTTTGCTGTTATTATATGTGAACCCATTTAGGGTGAAATTATCATTAACTATTGAGGTAATGTTGATTACCTCATTAAAAAAATTGCAGTGAAGAGAAGGCATACATTGATAAGCTCTTGAGCCTGCACAGCTAACAAAATATAAAAAGAAATTTTGGTGGACTTTAACTATTTACTTCACAAATGTCAAAACCATCATTTGCAAAACTTATAAATTTATAAATTTATACGCTGAATACTTTTTGGGTCAGCCTTTTTTATAAACAATTTGTGTGTTTTAAAATATATTTTTACGACAAAAAAAAATTGTGAGGAGTTTTTATACCCTCCAAGTGTGATGCTATAAATTTCATATTTTTTGAAATTTCATTAATAGGGGCATCGATAAGGAAATGTTTTAATGTTAGTGTGTCTGTCTGTCCATGTGTTGATTGAAAATAAACTTCAGAAGTCCTCCCCAAATTGCACAGACCTGTATGTGGAATTAATCATTTAGAAATAGTCGTGTTTATGTCCAGAAAAATCGCTCCATGCCTTTCTAATATATGAGCAAAAAACATGACAGACCCTGTTTGTAACATATTTTTAGCACAAAAATTAAAATTTTTAAGCTCTATGATAATTTACAGACAACTTTTGCTTTTACTCTTTGTAGATATGATATCGTCGGTCACAGGTTGACAACTCTTAACATGTTTTTTTTGTATTTTTTAGGAGACGAAAAAAAAACGTTATTACTCCTTTACTAAACCGCGTTGAAAGTAAATAAAAAAAAACAAAAATTAGTAGGAGATATTTACTTTATTAATTTTATTTTGGCTCTAGTTCATTTTTAATATTAAATTTCTATCATTAAATGAAGAAATCAATTTTTATTTGTGATACTGAAAGAACATATTGGAAAAGTAAGTTTTAATCCCGAAAACAGCCGATTGGAATTCATTTTCGAAACCAGCTACGGTTTCATCATCAGCACTCTTTGATCGGAATGTCTTAGTGTTGGATGTAAATATCATATATTTAACTCACAAGTTTATACGAAAATTGATTTTATAAATTAAACTTTACATACAAATTCATATTTTTGCTGTATTGCGTGCGTGTAGTGCTATTCCCCTTTTTGTTATTATAGGAGATATTTATTGTAAGATGATATATTAATATAAATGAAACGTACTAACATGCTAAAGGACAAACACAGTCTTTTGGCATCAAAAACCCGATTCGATTTTTTTGCGAGTTAAGAGTTGTCAACCTGTGACCGACAGAAAGTTAAACACAAAAATGATTTTCAAATATATATATTATTTATAAATAAATAAAATAAATATTTTAAATATATCAAGTTTCTTTCGCACATATAGAAGTTTTGACATGTTGCTGATATCAAATTGCAATTGCCGTATCCTCAAAAATTATTGCTTAGAAAACAGCAAATTTGTTTAAAATAAACTGAACAAAATTTCACCTGCTTTAGTGTTTATTTAAAATTTACAAACAAAAATTTTTTTCTTTAACTTTTAGACTACCTGGAGGTCAATATGTATATGAAAGGAAAGGCCTGTACTAGCAAAATATTATACGTTTCAAAAAACTTAAAATCAATGATGTTCGCTACTACAAAATGGCGAACAATTTATGTGTAAAATTTCTTATTAAAAAATATACCCTCTTTTTCTATATCGAACTAATTTGGTTGGCAGTAGCGCTAAAGGAACAAATCACATACAATTTTCCTTCCGTAACTCGAACTTCCATAAGTCGAAGTTCTCCATAACTCGAACAAAAAACATACACATGAACTCTATAACTCGAAGAATTTTGCTTGTTTCGTTTGTTTCTTGAGCTGGTTTGTCTATTCTACGAGCTATTTTTATTTTTTTTTTTCGGGGAATTACAATTTTTTTTTTCCTTTTTGGTTGCGTAAGTATCAGTTCTATGCATAATTCGGGCAAGATGATAAATGTTGAAATCAATTTTTTTTTAAATTATTATGGCAACTTAACGTGTTTTAAAATGCTTATCAATTGAAAAAAAAATTTAAACTTATAAAAGACGAAGACGGATTAAAGAAAAATTAAGCGGTTGATATATATGGTACCTCGGTAAGCACGGTCTCCACAATTTTCAAAAATAAGGAATCAATTATCCAGAAATGATGTAGAAAGTTCTTTCCGAACATTAAAAAATTATTTACAGACAAATGACGCAACAACTGATGAGCACTACAAAGCTTTAAGCACATTAGAGTTATTTTTTTTACTGAAAATAACAAAATAAAAGTAAAATATCAGTCACTTATTTCAGAATATTTTACTTAACTGTAATTTTTTAATTACATATGTATATGAGTACATATGCTTGTTCATTTATATTCTTAAGTATGTAGTTTTCCATTCGAGGCTATTTTAAATAAAAATACATAATAAAAAACGTTTTATTCAATTTTAACAAAAAGTTCTATAACTCGAAGTCTCCGTAAGTCGAAGTTTTTTTGGGATAATGGTGATTCGATTTATGGAAGTTCGACTGTATTTATAATTTCAGACTTACCTTAGCTTAAGTCGGTTCCTTTAACTTTTCTGCCATTAGTCTTGTCTTAATGCATTTACTTATTTGTTTGTGTGTATATGAGTGTGCAGTTGTGTGTAACATACTTCATTATCTGTGTTTGTCTGTCTTAACAAATATGCTTTTACAGCATGTTTTTTTTTTTAGTGTGAATGTGCAAACTATTCTAGTGTCCCTTATATTACGTTGTTAGTTTTAAAATCTAAAATATTGTTTACATTAATATTTGCCATCTTGGCAAACACATATTTAATTTGTCGGTATTTGTCCTTCTGTTTGTTTATTTTGCAACTTGTTTTTATTCTTTGTTTTCTTAATATTTTATTAGATATCTTTATTGATTAGATTGGTATGATGACTTATTATTTAGGTATGTAAGCTACACAAAGTGTAAATATGGAATTTATGATATATTTCCTAACAATAAAGAATTAACTTAAAGACAGTTTTTCTAGTACTTCCATTTATCTCATAAAGGCGGTATTTTTTATTCTCTATTTACTTCTTTTCGTTTTAGCATTACTTTGCTTGCATTACTTAAGCTATACAATAATTTAAAGAAGTTAGACATTTAGTAGTCCCTGATGTTAAATAAGAAATTTATTTATATTGTGGGCTCTTAAAGAAGATAGCCGTAAATCTTTTGTGTTAAAAAAAATTAAAATAATTTTTATATATTTTAAGCTCATATTTTGAGGCTCTATGGAAATAATTTAATTGGATCTTTATCATATTTGTAAACACTAATGTGATGAGCTTAAAAGTGATTCTTAGAAAATGCTAAGTAGTAGTCTTAACTATCCAATATCAGATTATCTCTCCAAATCTTGTATAAGATGAGCTTACGGACACTTTGCCTTAGAAGAGAAACTGAAAGATGATGTTTTAATTTTTTTTTTTTTCATAAATTACATCACTTAAGAAATAAAAGACTTTTTTTAAATAAAATATTATTGACAACATGTGTTTTACATATCCATATTTATAAGTTTTGTTTAAGACTTGCTGATAAAATGTTTCGAAAATATTTAATAAATACAAATTTTAAGGAAAATGATGTTTAGATAACTTTTCCTAAAAGTTTTCACAAAAAATTATTAAAAGTTTTGAAAAGGTCTAATAAAATGTATTTGGTAATCCGATTTCAATGAATAAAAAATTCTTAAAAGAATAATATTTTATTGGTTTAATATTTTTGTCACATACATACATATTCATAAAACTAAGGGCCATTATTACAACTTGCCTTTAGTTAAAGGTAGGATTTTTTGTGCCCGATAAATAGCTTCGCATTATTACAACTTCCATTTTTTATTATTATTTTTTATTATTATTATTAATACAAATACATACATTAAAACATAAACCTGAAAATAAAAACAAAAATTAGTTTTATTATTAACCCTTCAAAGTCAAAGTAATCGGTAGATTAAATTTAAAATTTTTAATGGCCCACTCTATATAAGCAAACATTTGAACGCCTTTTTAATATGTTTATTGTAACAAAAACGTATTAAAAAAATTAAAGAGATCAATTTTTTTTTACAAATAAAATTTAAGAGCTCTTTGGAAATGATTAGAATTATTTACAAATATACAAAGTGTTTTAATTGGAGAAGCTCCATTTAAAATTTTAATGTTACAAAATTATTAAAACAACTTCCTTTATTGTTATTTAATATTTGAACCACAGTGGAGACTGTTATACTGATCCAACTAGGTGTGCTGGTCGACTATTTATATTGGCAGAGCCATCTAATGAATAATGAAAATTTTTATCTCCTTATTTATGTAATACTATGTTCACACAGGCGCCTTAATTGTCCATTTATAATATTATCGCAATTAAAGGCCTTATTGCGCTCCATTTACCTTACTAAAACTTATTTTTAAATTGAGCAATATATACTTAATTGTTTCACTTATTGTCTAAAACTCGAAATACAACTCTTGAGAAGTATGTTCAGTGAGAAGAAAATTCTTTAGGTGACATTTCAAATGTCAAACAAATAAATATACAAAAAATAAAAATTAAGAAAATGAAAAATTTTTGAAGAAAATTTTAAAAAAATGTTTGAATAAATTCAAATACATACATATAAGTATATATATGTATGAATATAATTGTATATATATTTTATAAGCAGGAAAACTCCTGAAAAGAAGGCATTATTTGATTTGGTATAAATGCCTCGTATTTTGCAGCTATCAAATGCTAATGGAGTAAGATAAATTGAGTATGTCTGAACACTTATTTTAATTGCTCAATCAACACTAAATTGAAACAATTAAAAATATCTGTCTGAACAGGGTATAAGCCTGATTTTATTTAATTTGGCTAAAAAAATTTATTTTTAGCAAAAATTGTATTTTTTAAGATATTTTTTTTAGTTCTTTTTCTCGTTTTTCCAACTGACGGATAATGCTTTGCTGTTCGAAAGCACTTAATATCAATTTATAAAAAATATTAAATAAATTAAAAATATTATTCACATTAAAAAAAAAAATCAGTTATTCAATTAACTAAAAATTTTCAAGCCACATATTTTTCTGTGTACCTAATCTAATCGTCATACATCAGCAAAGGCTGAATTTAGCTAATGTATACAAATGATGATAGCGGGGTTAGAAAGTTTTGAATTGTTTCATAATTTTGGGGACTCAATGGTATACCTCACTACGTTGCATGTAATTTGTTTGAAGATTGTTTTTACAATATTTGTTCGTGTTAATTATACGTATTTTTTAATATATTTTTTTTCCAAAGTAGACGAAATTAATTTAAGGTTTTGTTAACGTTTTTTTTACTCTCTTATATTTTCTTATTTTTTCAGGTTTATTTTTTTTATATTTTAAAGAGCAAATTATTTTCTTTAAATTTTTATTTTAGTGCATGCCTTTCATTTTCCTCTAAAAAAACCCATCCCAATTTTTGTGGTTTTACATGTGTTATTTGATTTATCCACTTCCAATGAAAATAAATTAAAATAGAAAAGCATTACTTTCACCAGCATCTCCAAGGGAACAAAATAATTTTATGGAAAGGTAGAAAACGAAATAATTATAAAACCATAATTTATAAATACTGACAAATAAAATTTATGACCTTATTTTGTTTGACAAAAAAAAAAAACATGTTTTATGTCATTCTCTTTTACGTCTTTTTTATGGCATCTTCGAATTAGAAGGGAAAACAAAATTTTCTTATAGAAACAGAAAACGTCAGACCACTTAACAATAATTTTTTTTTACCTAGACAACCAGGTTTATTTTGGAGCAGTAGAGAGCTTAACGCCTCCTTATTAACCAACAGCCACTACATTTCATTAAATCAGTATAAAAAAACCAGAAAGAGCCTTAAAGAATTTTCTTTTGTTTTACTACAGTTTTAGTGGAAATGCCAACAAACAAACTTTCACTTTTAAAGCCACTAACATACAACATGGCATAAATAAGACAAAAATCATAGAATTGTAAGGTGGTGGCGTTAAGTTGAAAGGACCTGCACATGTAGGCGTCATGCAAAATAGACACAAAGGTAAAGCGTCAATGTACGACAGATGTTTTCAATTGTCGGTGTTTGTTTTAGAATTTTGTGTGTGTGTATGTTGGTTATTCATCCAACATTTCTCAATGGCAGTATTTGGCCGTTTGTTTGTCTAGCTGTGCTAATGTTGTTGATCGTAGTTGTAGTAGTGGTATTAATTTATTGTGTAGTCATTGTTGTTATGACACAGGTATGCATGTATGTATGCTTGTTTGTATGTATGTGTTCGTAATGTTAAGTAGCGAGATGTTATTAGTTCTACCATTTCAGTCATCATGGTAATGAAAATTTGGCTTGTTCTCTTTTTTTTATTTTGTTTCGTGCTCAGTCATGTCATGACAACATTAAGCTGCATGAACTTGCTCCAAATCTTCACTGTGGCTTACCTAAATTTCATTTTTTATACAGTTTCATTACATTCGCTTAGTATGTACTTACAACATGACACAGGTTGATTCCCAGCACTTTTAGGTTTCTTTCTGCCATGTTT
Source organism: Phyto melanocephala (assembly GCA_941918925.1). Classification (NCBI taxonomy): domain Eukaryota; kingdom Metazoa; phylum Arthropoda; class Insecta; order Diptera; family Rhinophoridae; genus Phyto; species Phyto melanocephala. The sequence continues at coordinate 2,905,308 of OW799236.1, forward strand.
TCCTTTTGCGAATGGAAATTTTTTCGCTTTTACTTTATATTTCGTCTCGCTTGTAAAAGTATAAAAATAATTTGTAGTCTCATTTTGAAATCCTTTTAATTAGTCTGTAAAAGAGTTAGACATTTAGTAGCCCCCTATGTTAAATTAAATAACTTTATTTCGTAGTTATTAACCTTTGAGGGGAGACAAAAAAAAACCTGAGTTTATTAATATAATAATTTTAAGTTTCCAATATACGGAGCACTTAAATAAATCTTTGTAAACAAAATGGGAATACTTGTTTACAACTTTGGATATCAGCGAGATACATGGACAGAATGAGCGCAAGAGCGTAAGACAATTGAAAATGAACAGAAAAATATATTCAAAATTTAAAAGTTTCAATGGAACGTAATGTTATATTCTGTAAATATATAAAGAATGTTTTAGGAACTTATGAAGAAGATAATAAAGGAGATAAGTTAAGCAAATTCGAACCTCCTCCTCTAGTAAGTTAAAATAATTTAGGAATGATAATAAAACTAGAGAGAGAGCTATATTCATCCGTGCCGAATGTAATAATACCCTTCACCATCATGTACATTGGTATAATCCCACATCGTTGCTTAACCTATATTTCATGTTATACGCCATTTTTCTTAATAATTTCTGACACTATCCTCGATTCTGCATTTATACGCAGTTAACTGTATTCTAATAGTCAAGCCTTTTCATTTGATACCCATATTGATGGGGTTAAAAAAATTTGTTCCGCCATTTTGTTCTAAACACCATCTTGGATTTTACATTTTTTAATAATTTACTGTATTCTACTGGTCAAGCCTTTTCATTTGATACCAATATTGAGGGGGTTAAAGAAATTACATTTTAATATACCAGATTTGACCCATAAATAAATTTATTGTCCGTCATTTTGTACTGGCGGCCAACATGAATTTTAATTTTTTTAAGTGTTTATTTTACGCTAGTCAATTCTTTTCATATGATACCAATAGAAGCGGAAAAAATTGGTTTTAGTTTGTAATTTTTTTGAATATATATTTTTCAACAAAAAATTTGTCTATAACTTTACCGATTAGAGCACACTTTATCCAAAATTTTTGACGAATATCTCTAGCAAATGAAAAATTTTAATTTTGGTGGTAAAAATATGGGAAGAAACAGAAGCAGTCGTGCTTATAGGGCGATTCTATTAAATTTCAATAGCGATTCATTCCCGGATATTTTCAAAAGACTGATACCTGACTGGTAACATATAGTTGCTTCCAAAAGTTGTTTTCAACCTACAAACGGACATACGGACATTTCTTAATCGACTCCTCTATTCATATGTGCACCACAGGTGAAGGGTATAAAAACAACCTAATGAAATCATAAACACTACTAGACTAGGACTTTGCTGGATGAGATTGCGATACCACTACGTCCTAAAAAAAGTAAAAGAAAAAATTTTGGATTCTGGACTATACAATGGATAAGAAACTTTTCTACAGACTAAAATAAATAATCTTTAAAAACATCTAAAGCTTACAACATATTATAGTCCAACTTTGTCTCTTTTTGGGCTTTTCATTACCCCAAAGGTTTAAAAGAACAAACGCAACTCATACCGTTGGTATATATTTGTTACTGAAACTATTGCTATAAGAATGGCTGAGTTAGAGTTGGTGTTTGTAAATGTGTAAATGTGTAAAAACATGTGTATTTGTGGTTTACCGCGTATATTTTTGTTTGTTATCTTATTTATATGTTGATGTTTTTGTTTCTTTTATCGCTGTTGCATAAACAATGAAACAAACTACACAACACCCATAATAACATGTATGAGTAGTGGTTGGTGAGAATGTTTGTGAGTTACTTTATAGTTTCGCAAACGTAATGAAATTGAAAAGAATGTCCGTAGATAAGTACGCTTACAGCATTTTTAATGCCATCAACATTTTATTATTTTTTTTTTATTTTCCAACTTATAGTGGTGATAGTAGTAGTAGTAGTTGTAAATATAAATATTTTTTGTCTGTTCAACTGCCCGTTTATATTTAACAGTATGAATCGTATGTTAGTTTGTAAATTTTGCACAATTTCTCATAATAAAGGCCTGTTTACAGTTAGTGAGCATACGTACATGTATCTGTGTGTACGTTTTATTTTTTTTAAACATGTTAACTGTTCTCTTTGGCGGCCTCAGGCAACTGCCAGACTATAAAACAAAACATAATGGCAATTCAACCGTACATTCATTTGTTCGTTTGTCGCTCTCCGCATGACTGCCTTTGTGTCGAAATTAATATTATTAAATTAAAAATTGACAGCATACTTACATATACACACACAAACACACACATTCCTGCATATAGTCTTGTTAAGGACCTAGATTTTCGGTGGCTAATGGCCAAGGAAGTGGCCATAGGGCTTGAGGTGTCTAGGGAATGTGTTTGAATGTATGTATGATTTGTAATAGTTTTAAATATGACTGAGCAGTTTAAGGTGAGTGCGGAATTTTATTTTTGTTAAAATAAATATTTCACAAAAGAAATTTTTAAAAAAGACAGTTTTAAAAAATAAAATATTTAATAAACTACTGTATTAACTTTTATTCTTATTAATACTAATTAATTAATGTTTTATGTAGTTGTCGCAATTTGCTTGTTAATTATAAATAACGTTTTTATAAATAATTTTCGAGTGTCTAAACATTTTTGTTAAGACAAATTGTTTCATTAATCATTAACATCAAAAATGCTTTTATGCGAGCTCATTAAAACGATCACAACGCTTAAATTATAATGACAAATATATTTCTGACACTAAACACACTTTCGAAATTTTAAAACGAAAACTTTGCAAAAAAATAAAAAAAAAATTGAGGTAAAAGTTTTGTAATTAATTTTCATAATTTAAGTGTAATTTAATTGCCTTCATTTAAGAGTTTGTGGAAAGAAATACACAAACTCTTGCATACAAATGTGCACAAACTCCTAAAATCACACACCTTAAGAAAATCTTAATTTGCATAAGCAGACAACAAATAGAGACATGTTGGAATTAAACAAACTCATGAAAAGAGTTTTTATAAAAAATAAAATATAAAAAAAATTCACGACAACTTATTTAATAACGGCTATATAAACAACACCAACAACAAATTATAGAAAAGTTGAGAAAAGCTACAGAAATGAAACAGAAAACATTCGAATCAAGGCAAATCATACAAAACTACAACAACAAATAAATTAAAAAAAATAAAATCATCATAATGTCGACATAAAATGTAGAAAAGTCATCAGCAAACACTCTTTAAAAACAAACACATGTTCATGTACGTGTGTGTGTATATAAACTCTCATACAAATGTTTATAATTTGCATACTCATACCAATTTAAAATAAATGTATAAATATTTTGCATACACTAGGGCTGATTTAAATAGGTACACTTAAATTGTATGTGCTAATCAGACTTTTAGGAAATAGAGAAAAAACTTAGACTATAAAGATGATTATGGACTAGACAAAAACTAACAAAAAAAAAAGGTTTTGAACTTGATGTGAAATTAGAATAAGAGGCATTTGAGTAGACTATTAAATCTCATGAATACTTCGTGTGGAGAAGTTTGGTATAGTATTTTTTTAATTGTATATGTCTTGTTGTTTTGTGTATTCTTGTTTGCTGGTTATGAGCGGATACTTGGGGAGTAAGAGGGTTGGCACCTGCCGGAAAAATCGCCAAGAAACAGCAAGTCGGAGACCTCAAATCGGTTTATTTTTGTTACAGGCCTTGGTGCCAGCAAGGTTGCCGATAAACTGTTGAAGCATTTATCAAAGGGTCCTAACCCTTCTCGTGCCACACACATAAAAAACAAATGTCAAACACATACAAAAAACTCAAACACATCATATCATTGAACTAGATACTGAACTAAATTTTAAGCTGAACAACAAGCTTTATTAAGCACTAAGCTGTGAATTGCTTATATTAGGGTGTTACATTACATTTTTTTTAAATAAAGGGTATCCGGAAAAGAGTGATTAAAATTGAAGGGATTCAAATTTGCCACCAATTTTATGATGTTTATTTTTTTGTAATTCTTATGTACAGGCCACGCATTAAAAAAGTATTTCAACCAAAAATATTTAATTATTATAATATGATTTCCTTTAAAAATTCTGCATTCATTTTATAATACTCCAACGACCACTAAATAAATCCATAGTTCTAAGCAAAGTCCATTTACTTGATTTCTTGCATTAATTGGACTTTATACACATGCAAATGTAGATCCTCTACCTCAAGAAATATGAAAACTCAATTTAATTTCCCAACAATATTTGCCTCTGCGACATCCAACGAAAATACTTCGTTACCAAATAGCGCCTCTTGAATCGCTTACTTAGTGCTTACTTGCTTCCAAGAGCGCTTCTAGAATGATTAACATGATTTTCATATGCGATATCCCACTTCGTTGGTCTATTTTTAGCCTCTAATTAGCACTAATTCCATTCTTACCAGGAACAGCTTAATCATGACTTTTCCTTGTGCACTACTGAAAAATTAAGCAGCAACAAAGGTATAGGTCGATTGGCAGTTATAGGATGAGGATCTTTGGAAAATGTTTAAAAATTTTATAAAAATCGGTCTTCCGACAGGCAAAAAATTTTTGATTGCTGATACAATACAGCCTCAATGTTTCTTATTTCATCGAAATTAGATTTGAGTAATCTTAATTAAAAAAAAATACAACATAACACAAGATATTTTTCTTTAAAAAAAAAAATTCTGTTGTTGTATACATTCCAGGGAGTGTTTATGGGTGGTAAAAAGTGGGCGGGGCTACGCCCATAAAAAATAAGTTATCATATTTAGCTACTTGCACTAGATCGATTTTTTTAAAACTTGAATACATATTGAACTCTCATGATTCTACAATTTCGTGACTAGAAAAGTGGGCAGTGCCACGCCCATTAAAAATAAGTTATCATATTGATCTACTTCCACTAGATAAATTTTTTTTTAAACTTTGCACACATGTTGAGCTGATAATAAAAGTGGGCAGGGCCACGCCCATAAAAAATAAGTTATCATATTGAGCTACTTCCACTAGATCAATTTTTTTTTTTAATTTTGCATACATGTTGAGCTGTCATGACTGTATAATTTCGTGATTAGAAAAGTGGGCAGGGCCACGCCCATAAAAATTTTTATAATTTTGAGGTACTTGCACTGGGCAAATTTTTCTGAAACTTTGCACACATATTGAGCTCTTACGACTATACAGTTTCGTGATTAAAATAGTGGGCAGTGCTGCGGCCATAAAAAAAGTATAATTTTTAGCTTCTTGCACTTCATATTCAATTAAAATTCAGAAAGTATTTTTATTCATTAAGGGGCGTAGCAATGCGCGCCGGGCACTATACTAAGGACCAGACTGCGTCTAGCCTAAAATATTGAAAATAAGAAAAATTGTTTACTGTACCTATTATTAAAGTCGTAAAGCCGTGATCTACATAATTATTCATAAGTATAAATACTTTTACATACGAACGTGTAAAAGTATTAAAAAAACAAACCTTAAGAAGCACATATGTCGGTATATTTTTAAGTTGAAAAGGATAAAAATAACAAACAGCAATAAGTAAAAATATAATAAAAACGAGAAGCGACACAAAGTTTTTGGTAATCTTTAAAGTTTATTTAATAAAAACCTCATAATAAAATCAACAAAATTTGTTTCTTATAGAAAAAAGAAAAGAAAAAACGTTAAAATATAACTTTCAAGGAAAAGAAATATACAAACAAGTAGGAAGTTTCTCAACAAGATATAAATACGAATGCGCAAGAAAGTGTACTAAAACAAACAACGAAAAATAAAACATTTCAATTAATTGCAATCAAAAAACAAATTCTTATACAAAAGTACACATACGCACTGATAAAAGTTGATATAAAAAAATAATCCTTTTTCTTAAAGAATGCGATACACATATGCAGCCAACAAACTCATTAAAGAAAGCACAACACAAACACACGCTCATACACACATCTGTATAGACTGGCAAAGTTATGCTTATAAAAATTAAGGCATATGTTGGTACGAGAGTCAACACAAAATTGCTGGGTGACACTTAATTCAACAATCTGGATACGGCTCGTTTTTTTTCTTTTAATTCAAATCCATTTATTTTTAATAATTCCAAAAATGGGGAAAATGAGTGTAAACTTTTGAAAAATTTGACTTAATATTATTGGCATATTTACTAAAATGACATCAACATTTTTTAAAATTTTAAAATGAATAAATAATATTGTTTAAAGTTTTGAACATTTTTTTAAAATTGAAAAATTAGGAGATTACGACACTGAGGACAACGTGTGTTTTCTAGATTTTTAAGAACTTTTAAAATTGTTCTCGTTGGAATAATAGGAGGCATTTTTGCCAAAGACAAATATGTTCACTGCTAGAATATTGCCTGCAATCATTCTCTAAAACTTACTCATACACCGACACACACATACACAACATTTGATCATGATGCGTTGCAAATGCTGATGGTATGAACGAAAGCTACATAATATTAATAATAATAAAAAAAACATTTTTAAAAAATATTGCAGCATGTGCAGAGAAGTAGAGTCTGTATTTGTTCTACATGTGAATAACAACGATTTAGTACCATTGTTATACTGTTTCCTTATTTTATTTGTTTTTCTCCTTTTTTTAATACGCCCTCCTACAACAAACACACCCACACACACACATGCAGATTTAAACATGTATGCATAGACAGATGTATAGTCGTACTTCTATTTCCACCAACGACTTTATTCATTAAGTTAAAAATCTCATCAGAATACGAGAGATACTAATAAAACTTATCTCTTAAAATAACGAGCAAATTTAATTGAGTTTTAATTTGCAACATATTGAGAATACATTAAATTTTATGCTTTATAATCTGGGAAAATGTTAAACAAAGAAGATGTGCTTTTGAAATTGCAGTAATTAATTGAAAATACAATTTGGGTAAAAGTGAGATTTTTACTTTGAGAGCAGCATATTCTAATTTCAAATCGAACACATACGACTACACTAGTCGATATTAAAATTAAAGTACAAGATCTTATATATAATTAAATTTGTCGCAGTATTTAAAGTATGTAGAAGTCGTGTTCATAGTCTAGCCAGTTTATAATCCTGTTTATATGTAGTCTAATTTAAAGTCACGGCCAAAGTTTAGATGGTTTGAAACATTTTGAAGATGACCAGTTATATAGTCTGTTCAATTTATTGATTAATTAAAAGTTTAGTTAAAACTTAACAAGTAAGAGCACTATATTCGGCTGTGCCGAATCTTTTATACCCACCACCAATTTTGTGTACGTTTAAGGCACAATATTTATTATTTTGTTAATCGCTATAGAATAATCTCTTTATAATAAAATATGTATCACTTTCATTGTAGAGGGTGGTTAAATTTGAAGGGCCCATGTTTAAGGTGAACCACATCTAAACTTTTCTTGTATTTCATTTGACATTTCTCAATCTCAGACTAACTCAATTTGAACCGTGGAAAGATACGCAATCGAGCAACGCTTTTAAATATTAAAGATTTTTATAAAAATGGGCGTTCAAATCAAAATGCATTTCGTGCACTTCGTGATTCTTTTGGTCAACATAATCGTTCGAATTCGTCCACAATCGTGAGAATTGTAAAAAAATATTTAAATGTCTGCAAAGCAGGTCTGTATGAAATGTGAAAACATCTGTGAGTGCCATCTTAGTTCGTTGAATGGGAAACATTGCTGTTTTTCACGATAACGTGGCAAAAGAGCAAGCAACCTCGACTCATCATCGTGCCCAACAATTGAGCATCAACATTGTCATTGAAAATATGGACTATCGGATCGAAGTGTGCCGCCTAGGTTGAGGGGCCATTTGGCCGATATTTTGTTCCATACATAATTGAAGCATACAAATATTATCATTATAAAAATAAATGATAATAATTTTATTCAAAATCAACATAGTCCCTTAAAATTAAACCACCCATTTTAACTTCGGTATGCTAGTAAAATGTTTTCGTAAATTTAGTCTTTCAATGAAAGTGGCCGTTAAAATACGCGTGTCAATAAAGTTTCTGCTAATAAACATAACTTAGATATTTCAATATAGTCCTTTAGTATTCCAAAATCTTTATTCATAGAGAATTTACATGAATTTAAGAGGAAGAAAGTGAATTTAAGGTTAAATTTTAAGGGCCACAGGGTGATTTAAAATATACATTCTCTGCATTTTTCTAAAACGGGAAATTTATTAGTAAGATTTTAATTTTTAAACTTCTATAACATTTTGCTTTTAAAAGATTTTCAAACGAAATAAGTTTTGTATAATTTTAAAATTTGTTAGGCATTAGTAGATGAAAATAAATTGTTTATAATGTTTAGAGATATTTTTTTTTGACCTTGGTCAAAATTTTCCTAAATTCCCATTTTTAATAGAGCATAATTGCAGGAAAACATAAGCATAAGTTGTTAGCATGCCATCTAGTAGTTGCTAGTAGAGTCATCTATCTTATCATCTTTATCTTATATTTAGCTACAGTACATTAAATGGTGCAGTGTAAGATGAATAAATGCTAATATATATGACTAATATATTTTTATAAAAATTTAAGGAAAAAAGTGTGCGTGGCACATCTATTTTCCGTTATAACGAAGACTTTGACCAAAAAGCCATGTTTGTAAAATTTCAGAATCGTACATATAGTTTTGTCAGTTTTATTACGTTTTAAATATACACTGTATACGAAATATACACTGTGCGGTATAAATTTTCGTACATTTTTATCTATAACTCTTTTCCTTATTCATAGATTTAAGCGATTTTCAGGGAAAAATATTCTTTTGACTCGATAAATATATATTCGAAGTTTCATGACTACGTTTATGCGTCTGGACACAATTCAAAAGTGAAAGTGGGCATTATAGTAGACGTGTCAAAGTTGTTTTTGCTAATGAGTACAACTTAGGTGTTTCAATATAGTCCTTTATTATTCCAAAAATTTAGGTAAAACGTTATATGGGAGGTGGGCGTAAAAGTGGGCGTGGCACCTTAATTTTTTGGCATAGTAATGAAATTGCCTAGGGGGATAGACGTAGCAAAATCTATCATCATACCTCTAATTTTAGCGGTTTTATGAGCCTTAAAATTTCATTAACGGTAGATAACGTGAAAAGTGGGCGTTATAGTAGGCGTGTCAAAGTTATTTTTGCGAATGAGTACAACTTAGGTGTTTCAATATAGGCCTTTATTATTCCAAAATCTTTATTAAGAGAGAAATTATATGAATTTTGGGTAAAACGTTATATGGGAGGTGGGCGTAAAAGTGGGCGTGGCACATTGATTTGCCGTTACAAGAAAGCGTGTCACCAAAAAGCAAAGTGTGCAAAATTTCAGAGTCGTACATCCAATTTTGTTGCTTTGATGACGTTTTTATTTTTAAATATACCGAAAAATACACTGTGCGGTATAAATTTTCGTACATTTTGATCGATAACTCCTCTCCTAATGCATGGATTTAGACAATTTGCGGGAAAAAATATTGTCTTTACCCAGGAAATATATATATTTAAAGTTTCATGAGTCTACGTTAAGGCGTTTGGACACAATTCCATTTTATTCGATGTTCGAAGGACACGGTTTCTTCGACCTACTCTTGCTTTTCGAGCTATAACTCTCTTCCTAATATTCCGATTTAGCCCATTTTCAATACCAAACAAACCTTGTCTATAAGAAAGATTCTGGCAAAATTTGAGCCCCCTAGCTTTTTCGGTGCGACCTCTATCGTGCTTTCAACAGACGGACAGACGGACGGACATAGCTAGATCGTCATAAAATCAAACCACGATTCAGAATATATATACTTTATGGGGTCTAAAATGGATATTTCGATGTGTTACAAACGGAATGACAAAATGAATATACCCCCACCATTTTTTTGGTGGCGGGTATAAAAATAGTCCTGTCCACAATTGCCAGTCTAGAGGTATTTTAGAATAAAGTCTAGTTTGTTGTATAGATTGTAGTGTAGCTTGCGCTCTACAATAAATTCTGGTATGAAATCAATATTCTATGTGATCTCTTTCCTATCTTATAATCTACTCTTTAGTCTGGTCTGTAAGACAATGGAACAGTATTATCTTATATATTCTCATGTAGGACAATATCTAGCCGATGGTCAACTATTGTTCTGTGAACAATTATCGTGCAGTAAAAGATATGGTGCACCCTACGATATGACACACAAAAATTTTTTATCTAAAATTCTACAGAACGAGTATAAAGACCCAGACCACTTATGTGTGCAAAACTATCGCTCGGCACCTACTTATTACTACACCGAGTCAAATATCACCACCGACATTAATTCCAGACTAGAAAACAATTTCACACTGCCGACTGGTAAATCACACAGCATTTGCAATCGCCAGCATTTTTCTAAAACTTAGATCTTAAATAGCATCCACAGTTATTGTGTCCTACCTGTGATCCTTAGTCTACCACTAGCCAATGTTGTATATCCGCGTACTATAAGCACTACTGTTTTAGCATCCTCTTTGTGCATTCTAAAAACATCATCAGATTTATAGAGTTTACATAGTGAAAGGTTTTGCCCGCACTTAACAATCACCCAAATTAATTCTGGTTTCCCTTCCACAGAATATTGCCGCTTTTCTTTTTTTAAAGTTCATTAATGGCTTAATTCTCGGCTATGCCTACTTATTCCTTAACCCATATGTCATTTGTATAATTTATTTTTTAGAATTTAAATAAGTGCCAAAGAGGACTTCACTGCAGGGAGAATCGTCTTCCCTTGCTGCCGATCCTTAAACAGGTAATTCAACGGGTTCAGCAAATCAAGCATCTCTGCTTGCTAAACAGGCACGTACTCCTTTGGATTCATACAGGATAAATCTAACTTAAGTAAGTGTACAACAGTAGCAATCATGGACCCATCAGAAAAGATATTGATTTCACTAACCATGCATGCATTGAACATGGAACAATGTACTCTGAGCGTACGTTGTAGACTTTAGAACACTTTCATTTAAATCATCTGTGTTTACCTGTTTATGTACGAGGTCAAGGATTCTCCTATGCTCTAAATTCGACACAAAGTAATAACGGGTACCGCCTCTTTGCCTACGAATTGTCTATCTTTCAACTTTTTCTCTTATGAAAAAGTCCTGTGACATAATCCTAGAATTGAATAACTCATGATAAATAATTCGTTTTTATATTCAGCAGCAAAATGAGCTGAGCATTTGATGAACTGTGTTTTGTAGTTGAGACAGTAATATTTGAAGAGACTTATTTTGTTCAAAATATATCGCGTTTTCTGTAAAATAATTGAATAAAAAAAATGTTTTTATTTTATTATCTTTATCTCCCTCTCTCAAAGCATTATGGTGTGTTTGCTCTCTCACTCAATTATGCGTTTAATTGTTAATAACTTTAGCACCAACAAAATTCATAGCGGCGAGTTTTTTTTTTCGTAATACAAATTTGTATTCTTTTAACACAGACTCTGGTGTGGACAATATTCCACACATATTTCAATAATTTTAAGTGACTTTTTCAGAATTAATCATAGATTTTGTTGAAACATTGTCATTTGCATTGAAAGAAAAAGTTGTGGTTTTTGTATCAGAAAAAAAACTATAAATGTTTGTTTTAAAGCAAATTTTAATTTATGACAATTTAAAGTATCAGCTGGTCGAACTTTAGCTCTTCTACAATTTATCATCGTACAGTTTTTTCTTAATAAATTTGTCAATTCTGAGCATTTAATGCATTTTACATGCTCATATACTTTAGCTTTATCACACAGATGTAACTGGTTTCTTTTTTGTTCAAGATAAAGATGCAATTATTTTTACTAACTATGTTTGATAAATCTAACAAATAGTAAAAAAAATAGTACACACACATACAAAAGTTTGTCTTTGTTTTCTTAAGTTTAAGTTGTTAGAACAAACAAGTAAATATTTTCAACAGAAACTGCAAATAAAATGAAACGAAACCCCAAATATGAAGTTAAAAATCCTTATGACTATTATTTAGCTGCAAATACACACACACACACACAAGCACAAAAGTCAGACAGACAGACAAACAATTGCAAGTGGCAACAAACATATGTGCATGTAGTTTCTGGGGGATTTTAAGGACTGAACATTATTGAATTTTAAACAAAACGACAACAATGGCAACAGGAAAAATGTTCCCAAAACTATTCTTAAGAGAGTCATGTGTGTCATTGTAGTAGTTTTTGAGGTAGAAAAACACGTACTTTTAATAAGCCTCTAAGGGCTATAACACTGGATTTGTAAGGACTTAAGAAAACTTAGTTTAAGTGTGGGTATATGTGTGACAAATATCTGTGGTATTTATTTTAAATTTGTAGCCTTTTGTATTTATACGACTTGTAGATAAATTGGAATTCGGCAGAGATAAAAACTTGTTAAATTATGGTTGATAACAAATTTGTACAATTTATGTTCAATTTAAAATTGTGTTTTTTTTTGTTCTGCTTTTCCAGAACCTGAGCTATGGCATGAAACTTTAACAAATTCCTGTTTAAAAGATAAAGCAAATATATTGAAAAGTGTTTAATAAAAAAAGATAAACCTAAATAAATGGCATTTCATTTGTGCAATACAACAACATGCAACGGGACAAGCTCTAACAGAGTTTAAATTAAAAAAAATTTTTTTTGGTTCAAGTTTTGTCTTTTTTGTTTTCGCTGGCGTATGAAAATAATGTTGTTGTTGCAGAATTGCAACATTTATGGTGGTATATGGTTGTTTGCATTTGTCGGTATCAAAAACATACAACAACAGCAGCAACAAGAACAAATAGTACAACACTGTCATCAGCAACAAAAACAACAGCAGCCGCAGCAGCAAAAACAACCGGAAAAAGTGTCGAGTTGATGGGCCCCTGGTATATAATTGGGGCCCTCCTACTGCTATCGGCAAGAGCGGGGGACTCCACAAATAAAATCATAATACCGCAACAAATTGGCAGCAATATCGTCAACACAAATGCCGCCAACGGCATGTATCATCACATTACAAAAACCTCTATTACAACGACCGGCAACAAAGGCACCGTTGTCAGTGGCAATGGGGTCATAGTGGCTGGCGGTTCACTACATGGCTCCATCGGGCCATCATCCTCTCTCAATAGTAAGTATTTACAAAATATAACTGCATATACCAAATATATATACAAATAAGATAAATATCAGATTTCATACGTATGTCATATCGTTGGTATGTCCATCTGTCTGTCCATATACAGGTTTTTTTTTTTTTTTTTTTTTTTTTTTTTTGGGTTTTTATACTTTGTATATTTTCCACCATTATTTGTGGTTGTACATCATCACATGAACGAAAACAGCATTTATGCAAATTGTATAGACATGCCGCAAAAACAAACAAGTTATCGAAATCGAAAAAAAATTTTAATTCTATAAAAAGTTACAATTTTCCAAAAAAAAAAACTTAAAAAAGAAATATGAAAAATAAACATATTGCGGAAAATTGTTATTTTATTGTTGAAATTTCTTTCTTTTTTATTTTAAACTTTTATTTTTTAGTAATGTACTGGGAGGTCATCAGCAGCTGTGTTAAAGAAAAAAACGAATAATTTCCATCATGTGTGTCATGTGGGTGGTTGGTCAATTATGCACTGCTATAAAATGTATTCATTTAAAAGGACAAAAAATAAACTCAACAAATTTTAAATCAACCTTTTGCACATTAATAAAAGTGCTTAACAGATATCGTTATCAATAAGCCATTAAAATCGTTAAATAGTAGGAATGGCTTAAAGAAATGTTCATTGAAAGATTATCTGTAAAGAAGTTATGCAAAGTCGATGAACAAATATTAAGATAAATACTTAACAGTTTTCAATAAATCTCTAAGTTATTAAACAGTTTTTAAAAATAATGAATTTTATTGAATTTTTTAAAAATGTCAATGATATGTAGCAAAAGAAATAGCAAATGCATGAGTTCAACCCATGATGAAGTGCTGCAGTTTAGGTTTAACGTGCCTGATTTTTACAATAGCATGTCAATGAAGAGCATTATATAAAACAAAATTCACTTCATTCTAAAAAGTGCATAGATCGAATACACAGAAGGTGAAAATAGACCCATGCTTTATGAGCTAAAAATGTTTGTTCACATGAATTATTCAAGATATTGTGCATGTATTTTAAAGCACATCACTAAAGGCTTCCTTTTACACTTATGAATTAAAAGTCATGAAAAATGTTATAAACATTGAACTTGTACAACATTTTTTTGCTAAGCACTCATAAATTGTAGATAGCCAATTTACTCTATTTTATTGAAACTGAAAAATTGCTATTTTATTGTAAATTGAAAGTTACTTATAAACTTAAACTTATAGCTTGCGACAAAGTCACAGAAGTCGGTACAAAAAAAAACCATTATGTGCACCGACAGCAAGACCAATGTTGAAGGGGCGAAAAATACTAGGAATATAAACGAGACGATTGCCCTTATTCAGCAGCTCCTAATCGAAAAGAATAATAAGGCAAAATTGTTTTGAATACCCGGTCACGTCGGAATAAATAATAATAAAGCAGCCGATCTCTCTCCCGTATATGGTCCCAACATTTTATTTCATTTCCCAGACTAAGACTTTTATCATAAGAATTTCCATCTGTACCGCGTAATTAATCTAGAAAAACCCAATGAAACCACCATATCTACAAACTGTTATGAAAATAAATATTTTATTATACCCCCCTTAACCCTCACCAGGCTTACGAACGGGTACCTAATATCTAGGGAACCACAACCAACACGCACCTTTTGCAACAATGCATCGTTAACTATAACACACATCTTAGCTGGCTGCTATTCGCTACACACACAGAGAAAACAGTATCGGTTGTGAGTACCTCTCTCTTCAATACCCTTAAAGTATGTAATGGTTAATTATTTATAACTTACTCACACACATACACACACTAATAGCCAAAAGGCCACAAACAAGACAAATAAAACTAAAAATTCAAACTGACAAGTAAAACCCATGTGTAAACAAAAATGTTTATATTTGTATGTGTGTATGATTGTCATTGTATACAAACAGACAAATGTATGAACTAATGTGTTGATGCCAGTGTCCATGTGTATTTTTGAGTAGATTTTGCCAAGGATATTGTACAGGATATTCCTAAACACAACTAATGACAAATGTCATCTCTGTGGTTGTACACAAAACAACACTTGGAATTTCTTATAGCCATATTTAAATTAGCTCTCCTACCCTCGAAGCAAGTATTTAAACTTCTCCTGCTGCCTTCTTGTTTCCTTCTTCTCTGTGATAAGTTTCACTTAGTTGTTTTATTGTGTTATTGTTTTGATAGTCTGTTGACTTTTTAAAGGAATATGACACTAATTATTAATGGAAACTTTATGCTTTGATTTGTATGTGTATACAACAAAACCAACAAATCTGTTACAACAATGTGAGTTTTGGCTAAATATTTTCTGAGTGTATGTGAATGTGATGAAATTCTTTGAAAATTTATAAATTTCTATTCAAAATACAATTTATATTTAATAATGCGTAGGGTAAGGTCTATGCAGTTTGAAATAAATGTCTTTCATTTGCTATACTTATGTGTGTATGAGTAAATAAATGTTATAAGTGTATAACATATGAATATTAAGTAACTAAGCATACTTGTATACATGCAGATAAATTATTTCATAAAGAAATTTTGTTGTATGAAAGTGATTTAAAAATAAATTTTAAAATGGTTGAACACATAACAAAATTGAAAAAATATTTTAACTGTGGTCACATTATTAGAGTAATTTGTATCTTAATCTTAAGCGCACTGCCACACATTGTGACCTGTTTTTTGTTAGAGGTATAGTTTGTTACAACATTTCAAGTATGGTCAATAGTTAATTGTCGAATGAGCTATCTGCGTCTATCTGTATGTCTGTTAAAATCAAAAACGACTGCTAAGTATTTTACAAATCATTTAAAGTGATTAGCTAGGCCAAAGCTCTAGGCAAACTAAAGAAATTTAAATCTCTTCCAGTAATTGTTCCTAAAATTTTCGAACAAAAACTTATTTTTTTTTTTAGTTTTTAGACATGAATGTGGTTGGATTAACGTCAACATCAATACCGAGTGCCAAAATCTGACGGTGAACTTACCACGGAGTTCAGTTTCAGATGACCAAGCTACCGCCCCGATGTGCCATGTTGTAGTACTCAATTATACCTACAGCTGCCATTTATTCCTACGTTAATCTCTTGGTTTATATATAGCCACCTTTTCAAAGAACTAAAGACTATTTTCGTAATGAGATTAAATATTTGAAACAGCCACAGAATCGGATTAAAGGTTTGAAAGACGTCGAACAAATCACCAAGTTACTACTTCTTTTGGAAAGCAACAGCAGCCCGAGACGTTAAGTCTTGCCTAAGTCCTCAGGTTCGTCACTTATATAAGCATCAGTCTTCATTTACTACTTCTGTTAAGAAGGCAACAGCAATCAAAATACGTTTGTTGTTGCCTGAAGTCCGTCACAAAGTCGGCCATGATTCCTCTAAATTTTTTTTATAGCTTAAAAATCAACCACAACGTGCATTTTAGTTAGTTATCTTGGTACCAGATAGGTTAGTGGTTACCCTATAGAAATCTATTCGATTAGAGTTTTAGCTCTCACAAGTTGTTAAAGAGTTGGTAATATCGGCTTGCTCCATACTGACAATACACCAATGCCGGGACACTAGCTAATAGCTCAGGGGTAGTTTCAAGACAATTAACAGATTCACTGGTATCAAAACAAGAAAGCTTGTTTCGTAGACTCAAGCACCATATAAAAAATGTCAAATTCAAGATGGAGTTCAACATAAATTGCAGTCAGGAATTCATATATTGGCCAAATCTAGTACATACAAATTTGCCGTTTTATTAAGAATATTAGTCGCAAGTGAAAGGGCCTGACCAGTCAAATACTAAAAACTATGGAAAAATTATAAATTTGAAATACTGTTGGAAATAATATGATTAACAAAAAAATTCATATTACAAATGTCACCTTAAGCAAAAAGGCACATTACGTTATTTTTTATTCCATTTTAATTTTTTTAAAATATTTTTCACAAAATAATCATTCTAAAAATTTTCTCTCTTCTCATTCATATTGATAAATTTTTTTATTTTAGGTTATATTTTTATTAAACTTGCTGATGATAAATCAAAAATAAGGAAAAGTTAAATATACAGTTAATTGAATTAAGGACATACACAATAGGCTTTAAATCATAATGTTATAACTATTATCATTCAATATTATTTTACAATTGTTATAACAAACTTCTCTTTATTGTTTTTGTTTTCTTTTGCCTAAAATTTAATACCAAAAATCTCCCATTTCAATTAAATGTAATAAACAAAAGTCCTTTGATTTCTATATGTGTGTATGTATGGGTGCAAGAGCAAAGGCAATGAATGGATGGTTCATTATTACATTAAGCAAAAATGTGTAGCACACCTTAAGGTGATTTTAAACACAGGATAAGTCCGTATAAAAAGGTAATAAAAGTGATCATTTGTCTTAGCAGGAATACATAAATTTATTACCTTTTAAATGATTTGTTTTACTTACAGTTATAAATAAATTCTAGTTAAATTTCAAAGCACATAACCGAAGGCTTAATGCATAAAGTCTCATAAGCACACACAGCCACGCGCAAGCATATTCATAAAAATATTTATACACATGAATGTTTAAATGTATTTGTTTGAGGAATTAACGCGTAAAAGCAATAATATTCATGTGCCCTATCAAAGCCTCAGTGAAATATTAAAAACAGGGATTTCCAATGTTGTCGTCTTAGCAATCGGCTTCAAAGTGTTAACATTTTTTTAACACAATTTTTTAAAAAATTTCTATCAATAAAAAATTGTCGATTAATTGACTTTTTGTAAATAATCTTAATGTTAAGAATTTTTGTTTATTATTAGTTTCTTTGACCTTTTTTCAATAATAATTTTTTAAGCTTTAGGTCTTCAAATAACAAAAAAAAAAAAATTATGTGTATCGAACAATCAAATATCATGAGACTCGACCTACAAAAAAATTAATAGTTAATAAATACTCGTGTCCTGATTATGCTACACAAAGAGTTAGCAAAATATCGATCAAATAATATAAATAGAAGAACAAAATTTTTTTTATTGCATATTGAAAGATCTAAAAAACTAAAAAAACTAAACTTGTTTAAAAAAAATGTAATTTTGTTAAATCAACAGCGTTGTTTTTGGTTTTTAAAATTTTTAAAAAATTTTCCAAATATTTTCTCTGCTATCATTTAAATATTTTTTGGGAACCCTATTATGTTAGTTAGTTGCCGGCTGTTCTATACACATGTTACATTAGAAAACATATATTTTTGCTCGTATTTTTGTTTATTTTCCTTTTAGTTTTGTATAATTTTTCATAACTTCAAATGGCCGGTGGTAACAACTGCATACAAATATTCAGTGGAGATGTATGATTAGACTGGTAACATATGAAAAAACAAAAACTAGCTGAAACAGAATAAAGTTTTCAAATGCCAAACACGTTTTTTAATTGGTTTTTTCTGCAGGACAATTTTTATTTTACTTCTCAGCCTAACAAAACCACTCTCCCAGGTTTTCTCTGCCTAAATGAAAACTATGCTACTCGTATTCTCGTATTAATAGTTTGGTTTTATTGGGAATCCATGTTCAACATAAGACTATAAAATGTATAAAACATTTGTCAAACAACCAAAAAAAAAAAAAAAAATTAAAAAATTGGCCAATAAAAGAAAAAAAAAAATATGTGAGTCTTATGTCCAGTCATAATAATAGCAAACAAGCAACGACTACGGGAATTGTTTTTTATATGAAATTTCGAAACCTTTAACCCAACATGTGCCTATGAGGATGGCGATTGTAGCAACCAATTTTCTATGCCTGCTTGATGATAAATGATGGCTGTTGCAGGTCTCTTTGTAAAAATGTATGTTACAATTGAAATCAATTGAACATGACAAATATTGGCTAAAATATATAAAGAGAAAAATTGGTAGAGGTTAAAAAAACAAAAAAAAAAAATACTTAGTATTGAATAGCAATTTAATAGCAAACATTGGGTTTTATTTAAATTAATTAAAAAAAGTGTAGTAGAAGAAATTAAACGAATGTAAGTTTATTATCTCTTTGAATAGTCAATGAAAAAAATTATATAGAAAAACGTTAAAGTTTTACCTGAATTGTGTTCCAACGCATTAAAATTTGTTTTTCGCAGTATAAATTTTTAATTTAAAATTTGTTGTTCAAATTTAATTAATTTGAAAAAAAAAGGATTTAAAATTAAATTTAATTTGAATTCGTATGAAATAATTTGTTGTTGCTTCCTTTTTGCCAACATTTTGTACAATTATAAAGTAGTCCCATTTTGGATAAACTGATAAAACTGCTTTACTACTTTTAACTGCTTTATAATTTAACGAATAATAAATTGCGTTAACGATTTTTTTACGACAAATATGAGGTGAAGTTGCTGAGGCAACCTAAGGATTTCTGGTCACTCTTTAACATGCACTCGACCTGATAAGAAGTCATGTAGGTTACCTCAAGCTGATTTCGCTCAAGAAAATGTCTTTGCAAAAGGAAAATTATCTAAAATTTGTATAAAAAATTGCAAATGTGAGTACAGTTTACTGAACATAGCGGTGTTATTATTTATTTAAGGTGAAGCCGGTTTCTTTTCTGTCTCCATTTAAATATCGCCCAAATTCCCTAGGTATGCAATAATGGCAGACTTAAAGGTACATCATTTGTTCAAATCAGCCTTTAAGTATTTTCGGCAATATAAATATGCCATTTCACATTCAGTCTTATGCAGTTTGTTCGCCTAAGCTCCTAACGATAGATTAGTTGGTTTAGTGATCCCCTTTATAATTTTAAAGTTTGCCCTTGCTTGTGCCAACTCTAAGCATATGTATTTTGGGTTAAACAGGCTGTTGATCTGATAGCCATAAAACCAGAATCTATGACGTATTCCGCGATGATACCTATTACTTGGGGTAGCATTCGTCTAGAGCCCTTATACATATTTCATTTATCTTTGCAATTTTAGCGTTTTTTTTTTACCCAATCGAGTAAGAAATCACCCGGTGGATTATCCCCTACTCCTCTTTTTATTTCGTTAGTATTCACATGGCATATTGAGTGTAAATTGCTGGTCCTCGTTCTGCTTCAAGTATCTCCGATATTTTTTCCTGCTACGATGTTTGGAGGTCGATAGGTAGAGCTCAAGAGAAAATTAAATATCCTTCTTTCCTCCTTGCTTAATCTGCGCTTGCTTTAAAGAAATTATTTGTCAGAGGCTGTGTTATCTTCTAGTCAGGACCTTCTATAGCCAGGACGTTTGAATATATCATAGCTTATTTTATAGAAAAATCTTAAATAGAAGTCATAGTTTAGTTTACAGTCTTAAGTTTATTTTACGCCCAGATTAAATTAGTCATATTTCTCTTTCTTTATACAATTGTCGATGGAGTTATCTAATTTATCCATAAAATTGCTATAACAATTCATCCTTCGTAAATTATTGTGTTCTTTATGACACATAAAATATATACCTATAGAACACAATAATTTAAAAGCGACGAATTGTGAACCGCAATATGGACCTTAATTGCATAATTTAATAATTGACTTGAATTTAATTATTGTTGTAAAAATTAAATTACAAAAACCTTATTAAAGTTACCTAATTTAACCTAAACAATCAAAAATAGCATAAAATTTAGTTGACAGTTTTGTTTTCAAATGAATTTGAAATGAAAGCGATATTTCTTTTGTATTTATTTGACCCGAATAGTCGATTAGTTTCAAACAGCATAATCGCTATTGTTGGAGAGCTTACAATACATTGTTTAACATACACAAAACTATATAACATGTGTATGTGTGTGCTATGTATGTAGATAGTTACCGCAAAAATTCCGCACACTTTTTATACCCTTCACCTGTGGTGCACAAGGGTATATATAGCTTTGTCATTCCGTTTGTAATTTCTACAATTTTCATTTCCGACCCCATAAAGTATATATTTTGTGAAAGCTTATGAATAGAGGAGTCGATTAAGCCCTGACCGTCTGTCCGTCTATCCGTCTGTCCGTGTGTTGGTTGAAATCAACTTTTAGAAGCAACTATATGTTCCTCAGATCTGTATATGGTATCAATCTCTTGGAAATATCCAGGAATGAATCGCTATTGAAATTCAGCACAATCGCCCCATAACTTTCTGAGATATGAGCAAAAAACCACGACCACCTCGTTTTTTTTCACAATTACAACAACAACATACATACATAGATACATGTAAAAAACATACCAAACAAAAAAAAAATACAAAAAAAAAAATATTAAAAATAAGAAAAAAATAATAAAAAAAACTACAAAAAAAAAGTTTAAAAAAAATTTAAAAGAAAATTTAAAAAAATTTTTTAAAAATTTTTCTAAAAAAATTTTTTGAAAAAATTTAAAAAAAATATAAAAAAAAATAATAAAATATAAATAGTATATTAAATAAAATAAAATAAAATTTTTTGTATTATATTATTATTGTATTATATAAGTTTTTTTGGCTCAGCAGGGATTCGATGCCACATTTATTCTAACGTGTACGTATGCACGTATTTTATATGGGATGAATGGTGATGCAAACAATTGTTATTGCATGACTACACGTTGTGAAGGGTATATAAGATTCGGCACGGCCGAATATAGCACTGTTACTTGTTATACTTCAGTTTGTTGATAAATTTCAATCATTCATGTTTAACACATGTAACTTAGACAGACTTGTTGATGTTGCTACGTTTGTAGGTATGGCCGGAATTCATTGAATGCCGCACACATAAACACACCAGCTACACATACAATGTTGTAAGGTAACTCTCTATACAGACATATAGACATACTTATACTTATGTGTTCCCATAGTAATTTAATAATGTTAATGATTAGAGATGTAAGTGAATTCATATGCACAACTACACGTACAAAAGGGCATATAAATGCAAGAGTATTGGTGAGTGTGTTAGTTATACATATAGTTATTAATGTTTGTGTAGGTATATAAAGATGAATATACGTATGTATGTGCGTATGTATGTATGCATGTATGTATATATTTATTCCTTTTAAAACATTTAGCAACATCGTTCACATATCATTAGCCTTGCCAAACACTTACACCCCAACAAATAAGTTAAAGCCCAGTAGTACTGAAGATTTCAGGTGAACTGTAAATTGTTTTAACTTCAATGGTTTACTATTAACTATGTAAATTACACAAAACGTTTTTATTTAGACATGGCAGTTGACATACAGTTGAATATTTCATTATACGTGATAAGCAAAAAGTCATCGTTAGGATAAGAAATTTAATAGCTTCGTTTATATAATATATTTTTTTATTTTATTTTTTTTACGTTATAAAATATTTAAATTGGAATTTTTGCTCTACTAAGTATGAGAAATGATGTCACTTAAATGACCTCCGATTTCAACTTTGCCATGACGGCCTCATTTTAAACATTTTTCATAACATCTTTAAAAATTTGTATCTGTAGCGCTTGAATTTATGTAACAAAGTTGTCCTAAAGTGTAAGGATTCTCTCGGGCTTGATCATTACTCGCCTTTTAAATAACGCCGGGTACTGATAAATTTAATGAATGACTTGTATAATTTATTCCCGAAAAAATTGTTCATTTTTGAAAAAAAATAAATGAATGTTTTCGATCTTTTTAATTTATATAAACAGTTTTTACAAACTTTCCCTGAAGAAAATAAATTAATAAATAATATTAAAACTATTTTTTATTAAGAAAAGTGATCTCAAGCTCAATAGAAAAAACTGTTTATATTTTTGAAAAATTTTACCTAAAAGTTACATCATGCCTCTGAAAGTGCGGTCAGTGGCTCCATGCCCATGCAGCTGAAACCACAGCTCAGGTCTCTTTTCAATAGCAGAATGTAAAAAATGTTCTACAGTATTTACCGCACTTCGGTTATCTGCATTGAACGCTTACATGCATTCCAACATGAACTATTTTTATTGGTATTTAACGCATTTTTATTTTTGCAAATGCATTTCTCTTTTATAAGAAAAAAAATTCAAAAATTTGAAATCCATAGAAGCGATAAATATTGTATCATAAACCGAAACCGCTTTCCGTTTACGGTAACAACACTTCCATCTCCATTTTTGAAACAGTAAAGACCAGTTATATTTCCAGATGTAATGCTGCAGCAAACTCTTCACCTGAGGGGGTGCATTTAAATGTATAGAACCCCAGAACCTACAGTTCTGCTTATTAATAAAATCATTTAAATGAGCTTCATCACTCATAATCAGATTTTGAACAAATTTAAATTCGTTTCTGGCCAACTGTTAAAATAAAATTGTAAAATTTAGATATTGCCGATGATCTGCTGGATTTATTTTTTACACTAATTGCACTTTGTATTGGGCTAACAGAAAATATGTTTTTTTAAATGCACTATAGTGACGTGGAAGTCATATCGAGCTGAGCAGAATGCCTTCTGGTAGAAGTTTCTGGCGTTTCGTTAACACTTTTCCGTACACGTTCAATATTTTTCTCATTGCATATTAGACGTGGTCTACCATTTTAAAGCAAATCTTTTACGATGTTAACGAAAACCTAAGCAGCAAATTAAAGAGCGAAATTTTGATGTTAAAATGTCGATGATATGCTCTTTGCATTAAAATATTTGAGTGCTGATTTAAGTGATAAAACTGTGGTTTTCATGGGCAACCGCGTATGTTCATTTTATATGATTTTGAGTTAATAATGCCATATTGCTTGCTTGCCTTTACTTGGTTTCACAAATTTCTCAAATAAGATGAACCCATTCCGATTATTTTAATGGCATAACAACATAACTTCTATATATATTCAAAAATCGTTCAGCACTTACACGGTTTTGTAGCTCTCCTGAAAAATTTGATTTTAAGACATACGTGGTTGCCCGTGAAAACCACAGAAAATTCTATTATTCTGTTGCTTTGTTTAAATGTCAATCTCTCTATTATTTATTCTCCAGGTGTTATTCATAAGTCGGTAAAATATAAAAATGAAATATATAAACGAAAAAACTATTATATTTTTAAGCCCCATGATAACTTTTGGCCCACACTGTACCTAATATGAAAACATATTAAGGCAAGTATATAAAATTATTTATAAAAATAATTCTTGTATTAATCCAAATAAAATTATGGTGTAAAACTTACTAGCGAAAAACATTATTATTTGACACATTATTTTGTTTGTAAATTTTCACTGGCATGAGAAGACGTTCAGTAAGTGAAAATTGTCACCTAGACACATGTGTGCCAAACGATAAAAATAAAAATTATTACTCGATATTTAATTTGAGTCTGAGAAGCTCTGTAAACCTAAAATGTACCTGGTGAAATCTACCGGTCTAAGAACATACATATGCACAGTACACATCTACTTGTTACAAGCATTTTGCGTGTTTTGTGGGCAGAGTGTTAAAAAGGGAAACGGAAACACACACACACACACCTACTAAACCATAAACAAATGTTTGTTTATTCATGCAATACATAAATAATGTATATATTTATTACAAACATTTATATCAACATATAAAATTACGAGGGATTATGTTGAAATGTTTAAAAGATTTTTTTAAATTTATATCAATAGTGTGAATTTAAATAATATAAAATATTAATATGTAAAAGTCCTAAAAGAATTAAAAACAATTTAAAAGATTTAACTGAATTGAAAGGAAAAGTTCGGATTTTGAAGAAGTAACCAATGAAAAACATATATACTTCTCAGCCCACCCTCGCATACTTATTGCTATGCTTGGCAAACTATAATTGTTTTTGTTGCCTTTTTTCTTGTCCTTTTAGTTTTAGTGGTAAACATTTTATGTTTATTGCCAGTTAATTTATTAGTTCAATAATTGAAATTTGATTGAAATTAATTACAAAACTATATATTATCTCAACTACATACAAATTAAAGCGATAACAATAGCAAAAACAATTTACATACACTTACACATACACATGCTACATGCATGTTTGTAAACATCTACTTAAAAACAATAATACTGTTGTTATAATCCTTTATTAAATACTGATATCGATATAATTATAAATGGCTTAATTGCCAACATTATATCTTTTAAAAATACTTTAATTTACATTTATATAAATTAAATAGTTAAAATTGAAAAGAGATAAAATTTTTAAACGTTTCTTTTTCGTTTGTTTATTTACAGCGATCGTTGAAGAACCCGAATTTACTGAATATATTGAAAATGTTACAGTACCTGCTGGACGTAATATTAAATTGGCCTGTTCGGTTAAAAATCTAGGCTCATATAAGGTAAGATTTTTAAAAATATGAAAATTGCTTATGTTCAGCATATCGAGTAAAATTAAAATTTCCATGTCAGTATTATTGCTTATAACAACAATGCCATGATAATTTCACTTGGAATACAAAACATGCGGGAAAACAATAAAATTTCAAATGCAACTGCAGAATAAAGTTATTCACGGTGGAATATAAAAGCTTATGAAAAATTACAGCTTAAATTTCTACACTGAAAAATTAGCGGAATTCACTCTTGGTAGCACCTTTGCAATTAGTGCAAATATGCACTAATTTTTTGCTACCAATCATTAGTGCATTTTTCATGTGTTTTGCAAACTTATTGCAAATTGCGCTTTAATATAATTTGTTTTTGCAGTCGTGCAAAAGTTAAATTGTTTGCTAGACTTGCACGGTCTGCACGACTTGAAAGGGTAGTTTGTTTCAAAGACATTTAAGAATGAGTTCCGCTTTTATTTCAGAAACATATTTTAAATTAAACATTTTCATAAAAATAGGTATTAACTTCTCTTTCTGAATTGTAATAGATCTACACACTTTAAAGAGCAATGTACGTACATATTCATACATATT
Organism: Phyto melanocephala; assembly: GCA_941918925.1. Classification (NCBI taxonomy): domain Eukaryota; kingdom Metazoa; phylum Arthropoda; class Insecta; order Diptera; family Rhinophoridae; genus Phyto; species Phyto melanocephala. Next base: position 2,931,459 of record OW799236.1, read on the forward strand.
TTATTTTTATTTATTATTAAGTCTTAATTTCATATCCTTAAAAAAATAATTAATAATTTATTTTTAATTGTTGCTTACACATGTATAAATGCCGATGAAGTTATAGGTGCTAGTCTATCAATTGTATATGGCCTTATTGAAATAAATTAATAAAAAATAAAGAATATGGAATATGAAATATAAGTTTTTTTGTTTAAAAAATTCAACTAAGAAAACAAAATTCTTAAAATTTTTATTTAATATTTTTTACATTTAAATATTTATTAAATAAAATTTTACGAAATTAAAATTTAACGAAAATTTCAAGTGAAAATGTCTACTTAATTTGTAATAAGAAACAAATTTTTCAAAAAAGTTTTCTAAAAAATAATATTTAAAAAAAAAAATAATAATAATAATAATAAAAATTTAAGTAATAAATTGTATCTTTAATATTATATCTGAACCTCTTTTTGTAATATTTTTAATTAAATTTCTGTTTGGGCTATAAGTTCAATGCGATAATGACAGAATATCTAAGAAAAATTTGTTATCCGATACTAGCCGAGTTTTGAAACCAGCTGCGGTTTCATCATCAGCACTCTTTTGATCAGAACTACAAGTGTTGTATATAGATATCAGCATTTAACTCAATATTTTATTGAAATTATTATATGTTTAAACTTTATGATTTAACTTAAATTATGACTTAACTAAACTTTTATTAAAAATTGCACTTAAACATCTTTAGTTTTACCTTAAAATATAATTTTTTAACACAATTTTTTTAAATTTCCGTATAAAAATTCAATATTCTTTTAAAATTTTAATAATTTCTTGAAAAGAAAAAATTTAAATTTTATATTTGAGTTTTTATTACTATAATTTAGTTTTAAAAGCTGCTTATTTGCTTTGATTTTTTTTCTTTTTTTTTCTAAATTTTATGAACATTTTCCATAAGCAGAAGAAAAATTACAAGTTTTTAATAGAAAAAATAAGTGGAAAATTATTTATGAAAAGAGAATTCAGAAAATTGATTTTTTCTAATTAGGGATTTCTGAATAAACGGCCATTTTGTTAAAACTATTTCTATCAAATTTTCTTGCTGTGCACAAGCAACTTAGCTTCGCTGAAGTAGTACTAAAAATTGTATACAAAAATATTTTTCAGTAAATAGATAAATAAAAAAATTATTTATTTGCTGTTATGTAAAATTAACATGTTTAACATTAGGCGCATATAAAAAAAATATTTTATCAAAATTTGTGTTCTGTTGCAATAATTTTCTTTTCAATGTTGTATCAAGAAATTATTGCCAGCAAAGAGGCCTATTCCTGGATGCATGGGTTTATCAATGTTCACGAGATTCAAAAGCGTCCAATGTAGATCAAACAATTCTCTGGTTGGTTTGGATTTTGGGCTGGCATTGTCATTGTTTCATATTTTATTATAGGTTAATGATTTCCAACTTATTTTGGCCTGAATTGGATGCTGTAAAAACCACTAAAGGAAAACTTAACAGAACTGTGCTACGTGCCAAACACCACATACGCATGAGGTCATGGTCATTTTACATGTATTTTATGTTAGACCGAGATCAAGCGATTCGATCCCCTTATACTTTTCTTAATAATCATTAAATACAGCTGCCCTTAAAGCCAATATATTCAATGTCATCGGATATATTTAGTCTAATTTATGCATCAGAATGAATAACAAATGTCAAGGATATTTCACACAAATTTAGTTTTGCTTAAACTGAAAAATAGGAAGCGGTTAACAAAATACTAGTTCTTGAAAATTTTTAAATCGGGCTTTGAATGAGACTATAACGTAGAACTGAACTTTAATATAAAATAAAATTTGAATTATTTTATGACTTTAAAGCGGAGTTAGACGTTAACAATATGACCAAAAGGGCTATAAATAAAGTAAAAGCAAGAGGCTGACCATGTGTTTTGAGTAGACTATTGACTACATTATGACTCGGCGTACGACCGTAATCTTAGTTTTACTAGACTTTAAACTAAACCATGAGTTGAACTATAAAGTAGAGTTGTTCGGAACTTTAAGCTAAGTTATTTGCGCTTAAAGCATTGGACTATGTTAATACCTCTATAGTGATCTAAGTTATGTGAATGAGATAGTCACTAGCTTACTACACTATGAGTTGAATTTTAACCTACACAATGAAATTTAAACTATCAAATAAGTTAGTATATAAAACAGGTTAATAATAATTTCACTTTATGTGTGTGCATGTGCCTTACAAATGGGCTACAAACTTTACCAAAAACTTCGCCATGAACATGACTATAGAAATGTTATATCTCCGAAAAAAAGCTTGTTATTTCAAATTTATTTTTTCATACAAAAAACTTTTACAATAAATCAAAACAAAAATATTTGCTGACGATGCTACACAACGGAGAAGCGAAATATTGGAAGAATTAATACAAATTAAAGATGCTATTTTAATAATTAAAAGACCTCAATCTTAAATAATTTTAGTTAATTACTTCATACATTTTACTACATATTCAGGTCTCTGAAATAAAAACTTTAAAGCAAATGGTATTAAATGGGACATTGCGAAAAAATATGACTACTGGCATACATTACATTACAAAATAAAAACAATTGGTTGAACTCGACTGAAATTTTCACTACATAAGTGTCACCATACGAAGACACAAATATCTCATATCAAATGCTACTTTTAAATAAAAACGATTAAAAACTTGCACTAATATCCTAAACACAGTTTAATTTATTCAATTTTCATATTAGCTCGCTTTTATTGTAAAACCCTTTAAATATTCAACAATGCTTAGTAACCAACAATAATACTCAATTCATTAACTCTCAAATCAACAGTTTGCCAGAACCACAAAATCACCACAATTACAGCGAAACACACTTGACACATATGTACATGTACCCACACACATGAAGAGAAATCCATACAAATTAGTGATAATTAACACATCCTTTGAATTGTAACAAAAAGAAAAATGTTTTATTGTAAAATTAGTATTCCGAGGAAAAAATCGTTGAATATATTAGTAGATTAGTGGATAAAAATATTTATAGGGATCTAAATAAAAAAAAAAATAAAGAATAAAAGCAAAATTCGTAGGGTTGAATTTTCCACTTTATGCAAATAATTTAATAAGACTCATTATTGTAAAAAATTAATTTAAATTAGATTATAAATATTTTATAATTTTATTGATTTTAATATTATGTACGTATGTATGTATGTGTTATAAAAAGCTTATATGAAAACTTGACCAATAATTAATTATAGAAATATAATTTTTAAATATAAAAACAAATAATAATACTTTGAATAGTTTCTTTAAATGATAGACGCCTGACTGTCCGTTAAATTTTAATCAATGTCAGCAAATTTCAGGCCATCATTTACACTTATGACTTTAGTTAAATGCTGATTAAAACATATTTATATAATATTAATTATTGGTATTAAATATTACAAAGAAAATGTACAAAACAATAAACAATAAAATGATAAATAAAATGCAGTGTAATAGAAAATGATTTGGTGACATTTCAAAAAGGCAAATAGTTAGTCCCGAATTGTACAGTAAATGTTTAAAAAAATATAAATAAGAACAGTTAATATTTATTTGAAAAAAAATGGTTTTTCTTAAGAGTCTAAGAAAGTTAAGAAAATAATGAAAAATGTTTTGAAAATAGGGAATTTTTTAAAAATAAAGCAAAAAAAATTTAAATAAAAATATTATTTAAAAATTACAAGATGTGCTCTCATGCCATATTGCCGTAATTTCCTAGCTTGTAGAAGTTTTAAACCATTTTAAAATTTTGAAATATTATTATGAATTCACGTTTTGCATATTTCGATGCAATTAATTTAACTTCATTAAACATTTTTTTATCCACTGTATTTTTATATTAAAAAAATATATAATTACTTCTGCCCACTCTAGACCGTATGAAAATATTAAAAAATAATAGCAAATAATATTAAAATAAAAAACCGTTATTATTAAATATCAATGTCACACAGCAAAACAATAAATACATGCACACACACACACACCATTAACATTCTCATCTCACATTAAAGTAACAACAGCCAGCATTCGTTTGCCATTTACACATTCCATTCGCTCATTCATTCTTGCAACAAATTAATTTTACGCCTCAATGATGAGCATTAATGTGATGAGCTGCTGTTGCACGATACATGCAGTGCATATTTATTTACAAAATGACAGTAGCAACAGAAATTAAGAAAGAAATTAATAATATCACTTACCTTTTACTCAATTTATTTGAAATGTATACAAATAATGCTACTTGTATACATACATATGTGTATATAGGTATTGTATTTACTCGCAGTAGTTGCACGACATACTTTTCCAACAATTAAATATGTACTCGTATATATAGTTTTGTGTATGTGTTGTAGTTTTGTCTGTATGATATACATAGATTTTTCACTTAAACTGGATACTTACTTGGTGATATCTCTTAAAAATATTTTTAATAAAACCGACCGCTAAAAATGTTGATACACCAAGAAGAAAAAAGTGTGTCTGCAGTGTTGCCAATTTAAATAGAATTTATTTAAATTTGGTATCTTATTTTATCCAATTTTTTGTTTCTTTTTTTCTTGGTTTTTTTTTTTGAGATCTTTATACAGAAATAAAGAAGTTTAAATAAAAAATATACTTTGTCTAAAAACGTATGAATTAACTAATACAATTTTTTTTTGTATAATAAATTCTTTTGCGCGCCAACGCTGCTTGAAAGAATTTATATTTAAAAAAACAACAAATTTAAAACCACAAACCACAAAACAAACCACAAATAGTTTATACATTTACGCATTTATTCTCACACTGTAATCTCGACTTAACTCAAAGCTCTTCCACATTTAAAGATTGCAAAAAAGTATTAACCACCCCTCAAAGAGCATATTTTAAACACCTATGCAATTTTTATAATTTTTGTATTAAAATAATCTCTAAAATAAATACATATTTATTTCATTTAAGCAGAAGCTTTTCAAAACAATTATTTTGAAAACTTCTTTTTGAAAAATGTATCAACAGAAATAATTAAACATTTTTTTCTAAAAAATATTGTTTAATTTTCTATAGAAACTTGTAATGAATTTTTTATAGAAATTTTTGAGAAATTTTCTATAGAAATTTTTGAGAAATTTTCTATAGAAATTTTTGAGAAATTTTCTATAGAAATTTTTGAGAAATTTTCTATAGAAATTTTTGAGAAATTTTCTATAGAAATTTTTGAGAAATTTTCTATAGAAATTTTTGAGAAATTTTCTATAGAAATTTTTGAGAAATTTTCTATAGAAATTTTTGAGAAATTTTCTATAGAAATTTTTGAGAAATTTTCTATAGAAATTTTTGATAAATCTTCTATAGAAATTTTGGATAAATTTTCTATAAAAAATTTTGATAAATTTTCTATAAAAAATTTTGATAAATTTTCAATCGATATTTTGATAAATTTTTTATAAAAATTTTTGATAAATTTTTTATAGAAATTTTTGATAATTTTTTTTAAAAATTTTTTAATAATTTTTTTTTTAAAGTTTTTAATACATTTTGTAAGAAATTTTTGATCTATTAATATTTTTGATAAATTTTCGATAAATTTTCTAAAGAAAATGTGAATTTTCTGTCATTTTTTTATAAAAAATTTTGTTAAATTTTCTATAAAAAATTTTCTTAAAATTTCTATAAAAATTTTCTTAGTTTTTTTTTGCATTTTGATGAATATACTTTTAAAAATTTTGTATTTTTTTTTAATTTCTTTCAAAGTTTTGATTAATTTTCTGTAAAAATTTTTGTTAAATAATCTAAAAAATTTGGTCAAAATTTTTGGTAGATTTTTTTCAAATTATGATGAAGCTACTTTAAAAATTTTGTGAAAACTTCTTTTATAAATTTAATAAAAACTTCTTTTAAATTTTTTGTTAAACTTTCTATTAAAAATATTGCAAAAATTTCGTTAAAGAATTTTGTTAATTTTTTTTAATTATTAATTATAAATAAATTGAATGTTTTCTGTAATTTCCTTTAAAAATTTTGTAAAAATTTCTTTTAAAAATTCAGTAAAATTCTTTTTAACAATTATGTTAAAACCAGTACATTTTTTTTTAATTTTCCATAAAAAATTTTGTTAAAATGTCTATAAAAAAATGTATTAAATTTTTTCAAATTATGATTAAAGAATTTTAAAAATTTTGTTAAAATTTATATCAAGAATTTTGTAAAAATGTCTTAAAAATTTTGTTTAAATTTCTTTTGAAAATTTTGTTACATTTTCTCTAAAAATTTTGTTGAATTATCTGCAAAAATTTAGTTAAAGTTTTGTTAATTTTTTTTTATTATGTTGAAACACTTTTAAAAATTTTCTGAAAGCTTCTTTTAAAATTTGTTTGAAAATTTCTTTTAAAACTTTTGTGAAAATTTATTATAACAATTGTGTTAATTTTTCAGTTAAAAATTTTGTTAAATTTTCTATAAAAAATGTTTTTAGAATGTCTATGAAAAATTTTGTGAAAATTTCTTTTAAAAATTTTGTAAAAAATTTCTTTTCAGAATTTGGTAAAAATGACTTAAAAATGAAGTGAAAATTTCTTTTAAAATTTTTGTAAAAATTTCTTTTAACAATTGTGTTAAATTTTCAGTAAAAATTAAATGAAATTTTTTTTTTTAAATTTTGTTAAGTTTTCTGTAAAAATTTTGGTTCAATTTCTGTAAAAATATTTTGATATATTTCTTGTGAAACATTTTTTAAATGTTTCTGTAAAATTTTTCCAAAAAATTTTTTTTTATAGAAAACTTTTAGCGATTTTTTTTAATAAACATATGTTTTTTCATTAAATAAACATAGAAAAACATATGAAATGTGTTAAAAAAATTTTTAAATAATTTTTAAAAATGTTTTACAAAGTTGTTGTGACTCTCTGCTTTAAAGAATTCAACAGAAGTCATTTATTATTGCAATTTTATTCCCACAATGCAAGAGACAGTCGGGCAAAGAGTCTGTCAGAGAGACATCTAGACAGACAGTCTGACTGTTAGCATTCCAGGGTTAAAATAAGCATACAAGGAAGTATCCATAAAAAAAAGACTGAAATTTAAACCACATTTGCTGCTGTAACACACATACACATTCGTTTCACATCTCACCGTAACACAACACAACAAGTGAAATGTAGTGGCAGACGACAATCACTGCTTTTACGCGTAACTACAACGAAATAAAATAAAATTTCAACATTAAACGAGCATATGAATGTAAAAAATGGAAATAAAAACAAAAGAAACCATAAAATTGTATAAAAAATAAATTTGTGTTTAAGTGTGTGTGCATATACAGGCACTAGTACAAAATACTTACAGTGTTTATGCATGTATGAGTGCATGTATATATTTTTTATTAACATTTAAGTTGTAGTATGTCCTTTAGTAAATTGTTTATGGTTTTTTGATGTTTTCCTGTTGTTCTTTTATTTTCTCGGTGAGACTTATACCGGCTTAAAGTAGGCTTTAGTTGTGTGTCATAAGATTTGCGGTACGTGGACATTTTTCTAGGTTTTTTTCTCTTTTAACAATAAACGGACAATTGAGACATGTAGTGTTTTTTAAGAAAACCAAAAACAATAGAGTAGGCATAATTTGGATAAGTTGGAAATTAATAAATTTTTAATAAAACAAAGAAATTACTCGTTATAAATCAGCAGTTAAAAAGCTGAATTTTCAATTGTTGTGGCGTTACAAGCATATAGTATATTTATTAATAAGGTATTACCAAAGTCATTACCATCGTAAAACCATTTCAAAGTGATAATGCTGGTATTGACCTATCATTACTAGGTAGGTAGGTAGGAAAGAGGGATGCAGAATTCACCTCCAACACCCACACTCGAAGACCAATATGGTCTATTGTGTTTCCCTTTATATAATAAAGATAGAAGATCGATTAGAGAATCATTACTATCTATATATATAAAAGTGAAACTCTGTGTGTGTGTGTGTGTGTGTGTGTGTGTGTGTGTGTGTGTGTGTGTGTGTGTGTGTTAGCTATAGACTCCAAAACTGTAAAACCGATCGGGCTCAAACTTGGGTAAGTTGTTGTACACATACCAGGGAGTGTTTATGGGTGAAAAAAAGTGGGCGGAGCCACGCCCATAAAAAATTAGTTATCATTTTAAGCTACTTGCACTTGACCGATTTTTCTGAAACTTTACACACATATCAAGCTGTCATGACTAAATAATTTCGTGATAAGAAAAGTGGGCGGGGCCACGCCCCTAAAAAATTTTAATTTTGAGGTACTTGCACTGGACCGATTTTTATGAAACTTTGCAAACATACTGAGCTGTCATGACTTCACACTTTCGTCATTAGAAAAGTGGGCAGTGCCACGCCCATTAAAAAAAGGTATAATTTTGAGGTACTTGCACTGGACCGATTTTTCTGAAACTTTGCACACATATTGAGCTGTCATGGCTTTATAATTTCGTGATTGAAAAAGTGGGCGGGGCCACGCCCATAAAAAATTAGTTATCAGTTTTAGCTACTTGCACTGGACCGAATTTTCTGAAACTTTGCAAACATACTGAGCTGTCATGACTTTACACTTTCGTCATTAGAAAAGTGGGCAGTGCCACGCCCATTAAAAAAAAGGTATCATTTTGAGGTACTTGCACTGGACCGATTTTTCTGAAACTTTGCACACATATTGAGTTGTCATGACTATACAGTTTCGTATTTAGAAAAGTGGGCAGTGCCACGCCCATAAAGAAAAAGTTATAGTTTTTAGCCTTGCACTTGATATTCGATTAAAATTTAGAATGCGATTTAAATTCATGAAGGGGCGTAGCAACGCGCGCCGGGATTGGCTAGTATCTATATATATAAAAGTGAAACTCTGTGTGTGTGTGTGTGTGTTAGCTATAGACTCCAAAACTGTAAAACCGATCGGACTCAAACTTTGGCAAGTTAATGTACACATACCAAAGAGTGTTTATGGATGAAAAAAGTGGGCGGGGCCACGCCCATAAAAAATTAGTTATCAGTTTTAGCTACTTGCACTTGACCGATTTTTCTGAAACTTTGCACACATATCAAGCTGTCATGACTAAATTATTTCGTGATAAGAAAAGTGGGCGGGGCCACGCCCCTAAAAATGTTTAAATTTGAGGTACTTGCACTGGACCGATTTTTCTGAAACTTTGCATACATATTAAGCTGTCATGACTTTATAATTTCGTGATTAGAAAAGTGGGCAGTGCCACGCCCATAAAAAAATATAAATTTTAGGTTTTTCCACTTGATATTCAATTAAAATTCAGAATGCATTTTGATTCATTAAGGGGTGTAGCAACGCGCGCCGGGTTTGGCTAGTAATGTATAAAATAATGACAACTTGTTACACGAATTAAGAATTTTAAAAACTTTTTTAATTTTCAAAATTTAAAAATATTTTTTTTTCGTAAATTTGCGATTTTTTTTTTCAATTTTAAATATATTCAATTGATTTACTTTTTAATCTGTTACAATTGAAGATTTTTCAACAAATTTCAGAGTTATATTCTTGCATAATGCAACGTAAATTATATCTGTACTTTTTATTACTTTTAAAATGTTGAAAGTTTCCCTGGCATCCATTAATTTTACTGCAATTATTATTGTGCGACTGTCAGCTACCCGTTTTCTTACTCTTTTATTATTTTCCTGAACTAAAGTAAAATGCATGTGGCATATGATTGTGCTTATAATTGTGTATATGTATGAGTGAGCTTCTTAAAATTGTCTGCCATACCAACGGAGTTGTTACAATTTGTATGTGAGTTTTTTTTTTTCATAAGACTCTTTATGGCTGTGTGCAATTATTTTTCATGCTTTTTGTAAAAGGAAACAATAAAAAGTGCACACACAGCTGAGCTTCAATTGTCTGAACTCGCATGAAATTTTTGTTAAAAAATTATTATTACAAAAGAAAGAAAAAATAATACGCGTAAGTTAGAGGAAATAAGTTTTCCTTATTGTTTGTAAGATTGAATAATAAAAAATATTTTGACAAATTTGTAAGTAGTTTTGACAAGTCCTTTCTGAGTAAGAGAATTTTTAGTGCACTAAAAGACAGCAGCGAATTAATGTAAATGGTGTTGAAATTTGAGGTGTTATCGGAATTTGAATAACAACAAGTCTTTTTAGTGATTAAAAAGATTTTTATTTCAGTTTCTTACAAATAGGCTCCGGTCAAAAATAAAATGACTGGGCAGGCTTCGAATCTTTAAATAAAAATTCTTAATCACGTTTTGTCAATGGTTGATATCTGCTAGATAGTGTTGTTTTCAAGCACTTGAACTGTTGTGGTGTTGTTGATGTACACTTTCGATTTCAACAAAAACTCACATAAAAAAGTCTAAAGGTTTCAATCGCAAGATTTTGATGACCAATTCACTTGTCCTCTACAAGAAATAATGCGACCGTTGAACTTTTCTTTCAAACGATTTATTGTTTTTATTGATGTTTAGAGAGTGGCACCATACTGTGGAAACCACATATTCTAAATGTACTGCATGTAATAAAAAAGTTAAATTATGGTTTACATTATTTGTGTATTTACCCAGAAGAAGCTAACCATAGTTTGGTAGCGAAATACTGGTTGTTAATAAAAAATTTTTATAAGAAACAAAAAGTGATCTCAAGCTCAACAAAAAGAAGAAATTATTAAAATAAAGATCAAAAATATGTCATGTAACAAATATTGCAACAATATCCAGCTCTGAAAATATTTAAATCATAATAAACAAATCATCTTTTAGAAAAAATTTTTAGGTTTTTAAAATGTTTATCAGAATCAAAATTCTACATCAATTATCTTCACAACAGTGTTGTGCTTGTACTGTGCTTAATAAAACTTAAATCATTTTGTTTATTGGGTAAAATTCAATTTCCCTCATATGCCACTGTTTAAATAGTCCTTTTTGCTACTTTATTACTCTCTTTCTTGTTTAATTTTCCAAAATATACAGCACGTTTGAATACTTGGCAACCATAAAAATTCAATAAAATTATTATTGGTTTCAAAGTGATTTAATGCGAGACATAACAGCAGCACACATACACATAAACATGTACTTATACAGGCTTATACATTCATCCTGTTTATTAAATGATGACCTTTGTGTGTGTGCGTGTGCGTGTGTATTAAAATCAAATTATTTGCGTTTGTCTTGTTTTGTTTTGTAAACAAAAGACAACAACAAAAATGATATAATATGATGTATTGTTCCAATCAGGCGCGGATCTTGTTTTTGGGGTGAGGGGGTTAGTTTTTATTAAAATGTATAAAATGTTTTTTTGTTTAAAGGCTGCCTACACTTTTACTTATCAAAAGAAAAAAATTAATTTATGAAGTTAAATATTCTTTTTACCTGCCCCCTTGAACCCGCACCTGGTTTCAGTACAAAATTATATGCACACACACACACATAACAGCCTATACGTAAATAAGTACTGATACATAAGCACATTTGTTTGTATGCATTATAAATGAAAAGTTAGTTTGAACGATTTTATTTTCATCATCGGTATCCTCGCGTGTGAATGGCGTCAGGAGTTTAGTACAAAAGGCATTTAGTCAAATGGAATAAAAGTGTATTTGTATTGAATGTAAGCATATTGTTGGTAACTCTATACAGTTTTTTTTTTTTTGAAAACCAGCTTATGTTTTAATTTGGCTATTGGTGATACTTAATAGCCAGTAGACGAATATGTAACAGGCTTTTGTTATACAATATGTTACATTTGGCGGCCTCCTAACCATATAACGAATCAAAAAAGAAATACTTTAATATTAAACAATAACAACAGAAAATTGACATCTAAGTTGTGTATACAATATTACAATTTGTTACAGTTTTGCTCATACCCACACTGTTACGAGTATACTTTTGATAAAAAGTTCAATATGCAAATTGAAAAACAATAAAAACTAGGCAACCTTTTAAACTTTTTGTTGTTGTTGTTGTTGTCAACAATGAGGCCTGGCAACATGTTTTCACAAGTAAACGGAAGCGGCTGAAATCTATCAAAACAATATATAAAAAACCGGAAGTACTTGTTGTTATGAATGTCTCCGCAAAAAAATATGTGACATTTAATATATTTCCCCAATTACTAAGTTTCTAAGAAACAATTAATATTAAAATATTTTTTTTAAATAATTTTAAAAATACAAACAAAAAATACAAAAGGGACAGGGGTAAGTCAAGCTATGCAGAGAAAAAGACCAGCAATTTTAAAATGTGGTACTTAAATTTCGTTGCTGTAATTTGCTTTAATTGTTTTACTTAAAACTATATTCTGAACTAAAATTTACATTTTATATTTTCTTCTACATTTTGCAAAGCATTTCATAGCTTACACTAAAATTTCTATTTTATAAAGAGTGATTTTTAAGAGCTATAGGAAAGTTTAAAAAAAAACACATAAAATTCAGAAAAATTCATGAAATTTTTATTTGAATCGATGGTACGGTCCATACAATTTAATGTTTGAAGATTATTTCATGCAAATGTTGAACGTGACTGCGGCTCAAATGATCCATCCTATTAGTCCAATTTTGGCATACTCTTTCCAACATTTCGGCCGGTATCTCATGAATAAATGCTTCAATGTTGTCTTCCAATGCGTCAATTGAAGCGGGCATGTGTGTATAGACATGAGCTTTAACATAAACTCACAAAAAATAGTCTAAAGGCGTTAAATCGCACGATCTAGGCGGCCAATTGACCGGTACCGAACATGAATTAGAATGTTCACCGAACTCGCCTCTCAATAAGTCCATTGTTAAGCGTGCTGTGTGGCATGTGGCACCGCCTTGTTGAAACCACATTTCATGCAAGTCAAGCTCTTGCATTTTGGGCAAAAAAAAGTTGGATATCATCTCACGGTAGCTCTCACCATTCACAGCTACGTTACGATTCGCATCATCTTTGAAGAAATACGGTCCAATGATGCCACCAGCCACCAGATTCTACGGTCAACATTTCGAAAGTAAAATGAATTTTAATTGTTGTACGTGCTTTAATTAAATATGAATATTTTAATTACATCAATGTTTTTTCATATGCGCCATCAGTCCTTCTTTTTGTGAGCCACTCTCTGACCCACGTACTTCTTTTAACTTTTCTTTTATTTATTTTTTCAGTTTTTATATCTTCAAGTACACACACGATAATTAAAGCTGATGCAATTTGTTTCTTCTTTAGAGAACAAATCATCTTTACGTAAGAAAAAGATTGAATGCAGAATGTTTTAAAATTTAAGCTAATATAAACAACAACAAATTTGGCATCTACCACAACAACTGTTTCTCAGAGTTGCAGTACATTAGAACAATCGTGTGATTGTAGTGCGACAATTATTGACACTTAATCGTTTTGCGTCAATTCGCGACAATTAAATTTATGTAAAATGAGTTAATCATGTGACCGCAGAGAATTTGATGGGGACAGTTTTATTATTGTGCGTCAATTCAGCACGATAGAAATTGGGTATGATTGCTGTATTTGTGGCAATCGTGTGATCCTAGCTTAAGACGATTCATGGTTAAATTATAGGCCAAACTGAAGATGTTTGACAGTGATACAAAACACGAAACGTGCATCAGCTGTTCAAACCAGTGTTGCTAAAAAGATAATAGCTAAAAAAATCAGCCTTTATTAATATAAAAATTTTGTAATAATAGAGAACCTTTTCTCAAAAATCTTAAGACTGCTATAATGACAGTTTTTTGTTAAAATTTCAATTTGATATTAAAATTTTTATGCTGTACTCAAATTTCTGTTTTTAAACAGTCGTGCATTAACAAAATCTTCGATACGAATGAAAGTAATTTTCTTTTTCATTATAAAATTATTAAAACATAAATCGACAAACAAGTGATAAGAAAAATAATTTAAATGCAAAACTGTTTAAGCTCATCTAAACGTTAATTTTATGAAAACCATTTATCAGCAAAAAAAAAAATAAATAAATAAATAAGCTTTAAAACAAAAGCCGGAAAAAGTTTAAAAAAAATATATAACACTAATGCATATTTTACCATCTTGTGTGTACAAGCACTTTAGATAACATGCTTCACCTTGTTTAGCAGAAATTGGAAAAAAAAACTCAAGGCTGTCTCAGAGTAAAAAGGAAATGCCTTGTCTTATAAGCCACATTTCAGTGTTCAAGTATGTGTGTTCAGCCAGCACATACAATTTGATAAATGACTATATGAACAGCAAAATGTCACTAAGTTTCCTTTTCAGAATTAAACTATAAAACAACAACAACAACTACCACTACTACCAAGTCAATGTGACTGACTGTAGTCAAAAAGTAGCAGCAGTAGACCGTTTAAGTGTACATAGCACTTTTTGCTTGATGACAAACACACTCTTACAAATAACTTATAAAATATGCAAATAAATGTTTTTTTTTTATACAGAATTTTTTTGTTTTTGCTTTTCACTTTTTGTAACACAAGACAAAATAGCAAAAGTAGACAAGAAAACTAAAGAGCAAAAAACACGGTAGCAACGACAACAACCATATTAAGCATAAAATACAATAGTTAATGCACAATAAAAAACATTTTTCATCAAATGTGGTAAACGATACGTAATTTAGGCAATTTGTCAAAATGAACAACAACAACAACAATAAAAACAGCAGCAATAATTTACGTTGTTAACTCACAAGGTAAGTGAACAGCAGAGAGAAAATGTTTAATTTTAGAATTTGAACCTTAATCAAATTGCGAGAATTAATGCCCAAACCATAAGATTTAAAAAAGACAAAAGAGTAAATTTAAAGTTTAGTTATAAACAATAAATTTAAAAATTTGTATTGGGCAGATAATTTTGTATTTAAGCCACGAACGTTTTGATATATTATTGAAATATCAGTAGAACAATTTAGTTTTTTGGAGTCGTTAAGACACCTATAGGGAGACGTGCAGCAGTCCTGCGGTTTTCTTTGTAAACATATTTGCGCACAAATGTACTTGCAGCCCAAAAGCTAGGATCAACAAGATGTTCAAAGAGATCTTCAGGTACCGCGATTTTAAACGATGTTATTGTTCTCGGTTGGGAGTACGTATATTTGTACACAGAGATTTCACAATTTGTCTGAAGTTTTGATCGAATGTAATATTCAACATCCTCAGCAGAAGTTTCAGCAGCCAAACGTGATAAAAAAAATATTTTTATTAGGAGGTATAGCTTGTAAAGGCTTAGGTGCAACTTTGATATTGTTAGAGCTAGTAGACGAAGAAGTCAAAATTCGAGCATAATTAAGATTTCGTTCAGGAGCGTTAGATGAGTTATTGGCTGTGGGCTTTATGCGGTTTTGTGTTAAATGAGAAAGATTTTCAAAGTTTTGTTTTTGCATTAACTTATAATTTAGGAATAATTATTCCGTTTCATACCAAAGTTAAAAACTAGTTTTTAAATCTTAACTCAACTTGTACATTTTAATTTAGTACTGAAAAGACAAATTTCAAAATTTAAATTTAGTATCAAGACAGCTTTAATTACAGTTTGTAAATTCTATGATAGTTGTAGTCGAGTAGTAGAGACTGACTCTAAGGATTTTTAGAGATTTTTAAAAAGTACAGAAAACCCAACAAAAAAGATGTTTTTAATGAAATTTTATTCTTTCAAAAATTTATTTAAAAAGCTAACTAAATTAATTATATTTTTTAGAAATAAATTTTTAAAATTTGAGTAAGTTAAATTCCATGAGATTTTTTTAAGGTCCACTATGTGTTCCTCAGATCTGTGTATGGTATCAATCTTTTGGAAATATCCGGGAAATAATCTCTATTCAGCGCAATCGCCCTATAACTTTATGAGATATGAGCAAAAAAACACGACCACCTCGTTTTTTTACAATTACAACAACAACAAACATATACATATACTGGTTAAAGTACACCTGGCATCGAATCCCAGCTGAGACAAAAAATTTTTTTTTATTTAATTTTTTTATTTTATATATTATTTTTATTTTTATAATTTTTGTTTTTTTTATTTTTTTTTTAATTCTTTTAAAATTTTTTTTTTAATTTTTCAACTTTTTTTAATTTTTTTTTGTTATTTTTGTTTTAAAATTTAAAAAAAAAATTTTTTTTTAGTTTTTTTTTTTTTTTTTAAACATACGTATTTGCCATCAGGCACTTCAATACAAATTATGATGATTACTAGAAATTGAATGGTTGTGGCAACATTAGTCGTTTGATCTTAATAAAGCTAGGTTTTCCTTATTAAGTTTTGAATAAAAAAAATATTTCGTCTAAATTTCTTGATCTTTTTTAATTGATAATATTTCATTTTTATTTAAGCTTGAGAATAACTTTTTTGTTTTTTTATAAAAAATGATTTATTAGAAACCAATGTTTCGCTACCAAACAATGGGTAGCTTCAATATAATTTCTGTACATATTTACCCTGAAGAAGCTACCCATTGTTTGGAAGCGAAACATTGGTTTCTAACAAATAATTTTTTATAAAAAAACAAAAAAGTTGATCTCAAGCTTAAATTAAAATCAAATATTAAAAAAAATATTATAAAATTCTTCATGAGAAATCTGTTTAATGCCACAACTGATAAGCCAATGCTAGTACAGTTCATAAATTATTTTTTACAGACGATCTAGGGTTAACCTTACATACAGTGTACTACTAAAATAATTATACAATTTTTAAAGTTTCGACCTCCATTTTAATCGCGAAAAATGTAAATAATTGTGATTATAAATTTTATTCAATTGCTTTTATATTGCAAATTTTTCTAAATTTTTCTAAAAGATTTAAAATTGTTATTGTTAAACTTTGTAAAGAGCAGAAATACCAACGTGAAACCATATCAATAAAAGTAGTTCCACAGTACAAAAAATTATTGAAATACTATTAACAGAGAGAAATACTATTAACAAGACTCAAACTGAAAAAGCAGAAGTAAGTCCCAATAAGTGAGATATTATGAATACCAAGCCATCACGGGCTGATCGGAAACGAGAAAGCCGACAAATTATCTAAAATGGGAGCTCTTCAGAGTACTATAACTTTGGATAACGCTAAACCACTTAAACGATTTAAGGATGAACTTAAATGTTGGGCGTCGGAGGAAAATGCCAGAAAATGGCAAGGCACTGACGTCGGTAAAGTGACAAAAATACTATGGGGTGACCTAAATCTTGAGAAATCAAAGGAAATTCTGAGACTAAATAGACCAACACTTAGGAGACTAACCAGTGTGATTACAGGTCATAGGAAGTTGAGAACTCATCTAGCTCGCATGAAACTGTCTGAGGAGACAATATGCAGAGCATGCGAGGAAGAGGATGAGACTTTGATACACTATCTCTGTAATTTTCCTGCGTTTGGGCATATTAGACGCCAGAATTTTATAGTGGATACTATGCCGAATTTGGAATACCTGGGGAACTCGAGCTGGATATCCTTTAGGAATTACATGAGGGGACTGAGTTCTTGAACTAGTCCGATATTTATGGGAAATTGTGATTATGGTTTTAAATTGGGAATTCCGGTTCCCACATGGAGCGCACAACATGCCAACTGGGCATAAGTGTATACCTGTCATGGGTTTGGGCTTTTAGTGCCCCTCCTTTTCTACCTAACCTAACATAAATCCCAATAAGAGAAAAAGAGACTAGAGACCCCTGTAACAAACTATTCGTCGAGTGTTGCATTTCTGGTTACTATGGACGTAAGATTCGAAAAATTCCATTTATAAACAGCATCAATAGAAAAAAACAATTAGACATCTTAGTACGAAAATAAGGATGAACATTTCTGGAAATAAGTTATTAATTTTGATGAGAGAAAACAAACTTTTTTTTAGATACCAAAAAGTGTGAAAAAGTGAACACTGAGCTCGATCGAAAAAGTATGACTGCCATAGAAAAACTTGGTAGTGGATCGGTTATTGTATGGGGATATATGCTTGCATCTGGTGGTTATCGAAGGAGCAATGGAGAAGATGGTTTATTTGAACATTTAAAAAAATAACTTGCATAAAGTGCAGCTAAAACAAGACTAGCAGGATCATTTGTATTCGAACAGGACAATGATCCTAAACATATAGCACGTATTGTTAGAGAATGGCTATTGAATAAAACGCCAAAACAACAACAAAATATATGCAAACTTGAGACCAGATTTTATATAAAAAAATATTGCATTGTAATAAAATAATTTATTATAAAAAAAATCTGATCTCATGCTTGCATACAGATGCAACATATTATTAAAGAAGGATCGAAGAAAATAAATAATACAAAGGTTTTTAACTTTAATTTAAAATTTCTACTAAATAACATGTCATTGAACTTGCAGAGAAAAAACCACAATAATTTTGAATAATTGTTGATTTTTTTGAATTAAGAAAAAAGTACAGAAAATTTTAAATTACATAATTTTTAACCAATTAAAGGATTTCGTTAAATATGGATTTATTTAAAAAAAAATAAACAAAAAATAATTCGTCATTATGTCTGATACCCATTTGATGTAAAGTCATCTCGGAACGATTAAAAAAAAATAAAGAAAGCATGTTGAAAAAGTAAGATGTTCATAAATTAAGGGAAATATCTGTGGCTTGGAGCTAAAAGGGCCAATGTCACTTTTTTGCGTTTTTGAGTTAATCATTGCATTAGAATTGTTTTCTTGCTCTTTTCTTTAAGTCATACTTAACCCAGAACAGCTTCATGCTGGCCAATGTCACTATGAAAGCATATATAAAAGTTAAAGTTCAATTCAAATTTTCTCAACAGTAAATATTTTGACATTGGCCCTTTTAGCTCTAAGCCACAGTTATCATCTCTAATCAGAATAGATTAAATACCAGCTTCAATAACGACAATAACAGAATTAAGCAAACTTTTATTTAAATTAGGATTATCACTAAAATTATAAATTCAAACAAAAAATTTAAAAAATAAAAGTTTTTTCTATAAAGTTTCATTTTAACAAGATTAAAAAAACGTTTTGAAAACAATAGAAATGTTAATAGAAAATGAAAATACTTAAAGCCAATTGTATGTTTGAACATATTTGAATAATAATATTTTCTGTGTTACAAGTATATAGATGTCATACAAATATGCAAAAATCTTTTAAAGCCGACCAAAGCTAAGGAATTATCAATTGTCTTAGATGCTTAATAATACTTCTAGTAACGCCGATAAAGAAATTCTGATAAAAAATCAAAATTTGCAATCGCTTTTACATGTTGTTCTTTGGCCACTAGATTACACCACTTCCTTAGTAGTGACACAGTTCCCTTAAAGTTTTCATGTGGTGTTACCACAAACTCCTTTATTTGTTAAATATTTATGTAAAGTTAAAAAATTGTACAAAATGCAAAACAAAACATGCAAAAATATATACCAAAACTGTTTAATCATGATGATGTTACTTTAAAGGTTTCAAATAATAAACTTTTTATTTTCAATGTCATATTTGTGGTTGTTAAATTTGTCACATGATATGAAACAAAATATGTAGGTGCCTTTCAAAACATCATCACACCCTTGTCATCATCATCATCAGTTACTTTTTCTTTTAAATTTTTAACACTAATTTTTAAACACTTTTCACTCAATATGATGCAGCATATTGAGTAGTCAGTTGGTTTGATGTTACACATAAAGAAATTGAATGAATTTGCCAGTAATACATTTATACAAACATCTGCATGATATTCTCCCTTTTTATGCTTCCTTTTGCTGTTTTTTTTTATAATACTTTTCCTTTATATTCAATATATGTAAATATTAACAGTTTTTCCTGATCCGTTTTTAAACAAATTTGTCGTTTTTTTCATACTAAAAGAATGTCAATGCGTATGTGTAGTTGGTGTTTTTTTGTGCCATCGTCATCTTATAATACATTTTACACTTAACATGAACATGCATATTTGCCAGACACAGAGCATTATTATACATACATAGTAAATATCAAGCCAATAAAAGCAAAATAAAATTATACAAAAAAACAAAAAAAAAACAAAAACTGAATACAAAATTTACATATTGTCAAGTTAGTCATTTA
Organism: Phyto melanocephala; assembly: GCA_941918925.1. Classification (NCBI taxonomy): domain Eukaryota; kingdom Metazoa; phylum Arthropoda; class Insecta; order Diptera; family Rhinophoridae; genus Phyto; species Phyto melanocephala. The sequence goes on from OW799236.1 coordinate 2,951,608, forward strand.
CTTAAATGTTTGATTTGTCATTTATCATTCTGTCTTCGTTTTAAGGGATGCACGAGTCTTCCCTTTCCTCTTTTCGATTCACAGTTTTGTAAAACAAAAGAAGGTCTTTTGTTTGTTTGTTTGTGTAAACGAACGGATGGAAATGAATGATTTTTAAGGTTTATAAAATCTATTGTTCATCATTTATATTACTGTATACTTTATAAAGCAAACTCCAAAGAATTATGAAAATATATGGGTATTTTAATAAAAAATGATTTTCAGCATCTGTTGCCCAAATGTTTCTGGTGATTAAGGGGCTTTTTCTTCTTCGTAGTTTTTTTATGATCCAGAAAGTAACATTATATAAATTTTATATCATAAAGTTAATGATAATGAATGCAATTGGCTAAGAGTATTGTCATTTAAAATCAAATGTATTAGGCTTGTCATTTTAAATATGAATATCAAAATAAAATTGTACGACACCTGTTCCATTTAAAGAAATTTCTATTGGTACTTTACTAACGAGAAAAATTTTAGGTTCAAGCTCATATACATATTGGAGAGACAAAGTTTAAAACTACTCTCAAAATTGTTGTTAAATTTGAAATACATGCTTACTTACATACATACCTAAAATATTTCTGTCTAATATAACCTCTTTAAAGTAAGGAAGATAAATCTTGAGTCTGAAAACCTGATACAATATCATCGTTGCTCTGAAGTAATCGGTTATGTAACAATTTTGAAAAAAAAAAAATTATTGCTCTATTTTGAACCTTTATTGTACGACCAATATTTATCCACCAAATCATTTTTGGGATATCTTGATTCGTTCAAAAATAAACAATAGTAAGAATGCGTAACTTAATTACCGTAAAGTAACAAAATAAGCTGCTCTTTAGGCTCTCCCGAAAACTCAGTCAAACTGCATTTGCTAGAACAACGAGGAAGATAAACTTTACTGAATTATTGTCTGAAGAAACAGTCGGACAAGACTTAAGTGAATGATATTAAAGGAAAGAGAAAAAAATTAAGTCAAATCTAATAAAAAATTCCGGCTGCATATTTTTGACTTCAACCCTTTTTGCCTAACGTCAACATTAAATTATTGTATAATGCAAAAAATTTTCGACTTACTTCCCAATTTATATCTGCCACGAATACCAGAGCTATTGTCAATAAAATAGTTAAAAAGAATTTCCCTTTGGAATATCATTGTATAGTCAGTACTTAGTAGGGTGATCTAACGGTTATTATTCGACCGGTTTCGGCGGTTTTAACCGATTTGAACCGGGTTTTTTAGTTTTGTCGAAGCCGAATAATCTAAAATGCACATTTCTCGAATATCGAAGAAACCGGTTATTTTGCTTCAAATAAACCGGTTATTGTTATGAGCTGAACAGTACTATTAAATATCTGCACACACCAAAATGTCCTATAAAAATCAATCATCAACAATCCATTTTAAAAGATTTGTTTTATTGAGATCAGTGACATTAAAAATCTTAACGGTTTAAACGATTAGTTTGTGTTTTATATTCTATAAATCGATTTTATAATAAAATTTCAATTTTATACTAAAATTTTAATTTTTATACTAAGATTTTCAAATTTATACTAAAATTTCAATTTTATAATAAAATTGCAATTTTATACTAAAATTTCAAATGAAAAAATAGAATCGGGGCGAGGCGAAGTTCGCCGGGTCCGCTAGTTTTATAATAAAATTTGTATATTGTATTAAATTTTGTATTATAAAAAATCACACCAAACTGTCAGCATTACTCAATTTAATTACTGGTTCTGAAAAGACATTTCATTTTAAATTTAAATAAAAAAAAAAAAAAAATTTTTTTTTTTTTTTAATTTTGGCGAAATTTATTTAAATGAATAAAAAAATTTAAATAATTATAAAATTAATTAGAGAACCAAAAGTTTAACTCCAATATTTAAATTTTGCCCGTCTATCCCTATTAATCCTTCTTATCAATATCAGCTTTCAAATGACCACAAAATGAAGCACACTTTACTACTACACAATCGTAAAGGCGTTTGCAAAACATATTAGTTTTTAACTCACATGCATCAAACAACCGGTTCATGTAAGCCAGTCATACAATATTGAAGAAAAGAAAACAAAAAATGAAATAAAACTAATACAGCATAGAACACGAATACACTTATATACTCGCATGCGACAAAACAAAGTTCTATGAATACTTAACTTAATATAAAATGAAATAGAAACTCACGCTTGAATTAAAATAAATACAAGCAGGAACAAACGGCATAAAGCTAAAGAAAAATTGGAATAAAGTAAACGGAACCGTACCAGAAGTAAATAAGAAATATAAGAATGTATAAATTTGGTTTTTTGCAAAAAAAAAACATCTAAAATGAAATGAAAAAGTCAACACTCTGGGGAAATAATTGAGTGAAGGTATAACTACAGCAAATATAGTGAGAAACAAGAAATAAAATTCTAAAGAAAAGTATCATGAATGAAAATAAAAAATAATGTAATATATAGGAAGACAAACATTACTCTTGAATTTTCATGAAGAACGTGCAAATAAACATAACTGCACACAGACATTTATGTGTTTGTAAATTTGTTCTCACACATATTCCGCCAATATTTCTTATTTTCTTAATAGAAAATAAAAATAAAAAAATAAACTTCTATTTCGACAAAAACCATTCACCACGTATTTTTCCACAAAGTGAAATTTATATCCCTGAAAAGCCAAGAAAAAAAAATACAAAACTAGAAGCGTTATAGAAAATAACCCCGAAATATATGCAAAAGTATTGCAAACATAATAAATATGAGAAGAGAGCTTTACATTTGTGCCTCAGTTGACTGCGTATGTATGTACATATAGTATATGTAAATTTACTTATGTATATGCAAATTGTAATAAAAAAATATATATATATATTTTGTAGTCTTTGGTTGTGTGATAATGTATAGAAATGATTGTGAATAATGCTTTTTGATCACTGTCACTCATATCAAATAAAAAAGAACTCTCAAATTTCATACGTACATCATCACTAAGAAAATTGCTTGATTTTTACTTACACTTGTGTACGGGGATGGTCTGAAAAATCTCAGCACCAAAATTATTTTAAAACAAAAAATTAATTTTTATATTCCTTATTTTAATTTAGTTAAATATATATTTTTTTGTAATAAATAAAAAAATGATTTGTTAAGTCTATGGTATGATATTTTACTTAAACTAAAAGTGGTGTGAAAACATTAAAATTCTATACCAAATATTCCTACAAAGATTTTTTTTAACTTTTGCGCTAATATAAAAAATATGAACTTAATTTTATTGTTATACGAAGATTCATTCCTCTATTGAAATTTAAATAATAATGTTTATATTATTTATTTATTATTATTTATTTTCCCACCTTTGGCCTAACTAAGTACTTAAATGCATTTTTGCAATTTTTTTTAATAATATCTTTTTAATGAATTTGCATCTAAACACAATTTTTTTCTAAAATTTCACTTTAAGATTTAGGTGTGTATTTTGTGCAAAATGTTTTTAACTTTAAATCTAAACCAGAGTTGTGTTAGAGTTTCCCTTTCTTTTTTTGTGTTAAGATTAAAATTGTGTACCTTTTAAGCCTTGCATTAATATTTTATTTTTCAATATAAAGAGTTAAGAAAGGTGATAAGATATTTCAAATATTATTTTTTTGTTCTAAATTTTTTATATTACAATTTAAATAGTACGCACATATTTTAATATTGTACTAAAAGTAAAATTTTTATTTAAAAATATATAAAATTTTTTACTAAAATTAAAATTTTTTTACTAAAATTAAATTTTTTACTAAAATTAAATTTTTGGCTTAAATTAAAATTTTTACTAATATTAAATTTTTTACTAAAACATAAATTTTTACTAAAATTAAATTTTTTTTTCAAATTTTTTACTAAAATTAAAATTTACACCGAAATTGTAAAAAATTAAAATTTTTTACTAAAATTTTTACTAAAACTAGAATTTCCACAGAAATTGTAAAAAATAAAATTTTTTACTAAAAATAGAAATTTCCACCGAAATTGTATAAAACTAAAATCATTAACTAAATTTTTTTACAAAAATTAACATTTTTTACTAAAATTTTTGACAAGATTTAAAATTTTTTACTAAAATTAAAATTTGTTACTAAAAATAAAATTTTTTACTAAAATGAAAATTTTTTACTAAAATGAAAATTAGAAATTTAAGTAATTTATATAAGTATTTTTATTTTATAAACATTATTTTTTTATTTCAATTTCCTTATTTCATCTGTGTTTTAAAATTTTAGTTTTGTACTGGTTTTAAAATTTGGTATTTAAATTTAGTTTTTTTATATCATATTTGATTATATATTTTAATATAAAAATTTTGCACTAAAATTGTAACCCAAAATAAGGTACCAAAATTCCAACTTTACACTAAAATTTAAATTTTCTAAATAAATTCCGTTCTTGTACTAAAATATTTTTGTAATTCATAAATAAATTTTCGCCTAATTTTATATTATATATTTAGTTTTATTAAAAAAAAATGATTTAAAATTTTGTTAAGTTAGTTAGTTAAATTTATTGAGTCTTCATTATTTTCATATAACAATATTAACAAACAATAAATAAATAGAATAGAATACTTAAAACTATACCGTATTATTTTAATTACATAAGTTCTTATTGATTATGCGACTAGCTTTTTGAAATTTGACAAAATTAATAATTAAAATATTAAAAAATAACTTTCATTTCAAATTTTGTTTTTAGTTTTTATATTAAAACCAAATATATCCTTGTTTTCGGCAGCACACTTCTCTCTCTCCCCCTCTCTCATTTTACAACAAACAAAACTATAAAATTTCTTACGACAAACGGCTGCTGTTGTGCTACAGCTATGAGTATAGCTCTTCTGGCAAAAATATTTATAATGAAACCAAATCAGCTTGGGAAATTTACTTCTTTGCATCAGCAACACATACATACAAAAGATGCTTTAAGTGCACAAACAAGTGCAGCAGCTGATGATGGTGAAGGCACAACTGAAAAGAACACTACGAAAAGGAATAATAAAAATGGGAGTCATCGTTAGTGATAGTGGCGGCACTGACTTCTTACATGCATATGTGAATGAGGATGTGTCCAAAGACACTTTTCAGTTAAAATTTTGACAAGTCAATTTAGTTTAAGAAAAATATGGAAAAACGAAATATTATAAAGCACACAGAAGTACACTTGCAGTTTTCCAAGAAGTACTCATGCTTAGACAAGTTTTTTTTTTAATTTTTTTTTTAACTTAAAATAATTTTTATTTATAATTTGAATTTTATCTAAGAACTTTTGAGTACACCGATGATATGTTAGATGAAGAAAAAAAATGTCTAGGGAAATCCTTTGAAAGAATTCACTTATAAGATTTGGGAAATAAACAAGTAAAAAAAACATGCGAAAATATGTAAAGATTAATAGAAGTAGTAGGTTCTTAAGTATTATTTCTTGAACTTTGTGTTAAAGCTGTGACAATTTGAATTAACAGCATTTTTTTAAAGTAAGTTTCGAAAAATCTGCTTCTTTATTAATATACTATTAATTATATTTACGTATAATGAATTTTAAAAACTAAAATATTGATTATACGTATGTAGGGACTAAATTGTTAAGCACTTTCATACGTATGAATAACACAGTACAACACATGATTTGCCAACTCAATTCTGTTAACTGTATGTGAAATTAGACCCAAAAAGGAGAATTTCTGCATCATTCGTTTTGTCTTCTTACCTGCGATTTGAAGTTAGTATCGATTTGAAGTTAGTACTATCGTATAGGGGAATTTATCACGTTTTAGGCCCTGTTGTTTGACATAGCTCGACAACCACTAGCCCAATTTAGTTGAAATAAATTTTAAAAAATTAAGAATTACAATTCCCTATACAAGTAACACTTTCGAAGTTAAAAATGAATGTATGAAGGGAAAAAATTATTTTTTGCCTAAAAATTTAAATTTTTTTTTTTTTAAATACATAAAAAATCCAAAATGGAAAAAAGTTTCAAGTCTAGTTATTTTTTCGCAAAGTCACATAACCTATGAGCAAAATGAGATAAAGATCATAAAAATCGATGCACGCGTTTCGCTTTTATTCGCAATTGAGTAAATGTATGAATTTCAAAAATCAGTTATAGCCACCACCCTTAAAATAAAAATAAAAATATAAATTAAAAAATTATCATGAAAAAAAAAACTTTATTTATAAAAACTTAATGAAAATAAAATAATATGCAATTAATACGCAATTATAATATGCATAAAAACAAAATTTAAAACATTTTTTCAATTATTGGCAATATCCATCCTTGTAGAAGTTGACGCTTGTGGTTCTGATGATCTTGTTTTCTTCGTAGGTTGTTCATATTTATTGGCACAATCACCTCAGGAATCAGACGAACAAGGAGAGACCATGCCATTTGAAAAGCGGTTCAAAAGCAAAAAATTGGATGCATTGCTTGCGGAGGTTTGTTGGTGGAGTTCCACAATTATGCAGTTTGAAGAAAGCACCGAAGATGAAGACATTGAAATTGGTGGACACAGTGAAAGAAACACGCCCTTGAATAGTATGTGTATCTCGGATGACGATACAGACTCAGACCATGAATATGAACAACCTACGAAGAAAACAAGATCATCAGAACCACAAGCGTCAACTTCTACAAGGATGGATATTGCCAATAATTGAAAAAATGTTCTAAATTTTGTTTTTATGCATATTATAATTGCGTATTAATTGCATATTATTTTATTTTCATTAAGTTTTTATAAATAAAGTTTTTTTTTCATGATAATTTTTTAATTTATATTTTTATTTTTATTTTAAGGGTGGTGGCTATAACTGATTTTTGAAATTCATACATTTACTCAATTGCGAATAAAAGCGAAACGCGTGCATCGATTTTTATGATCTTTATCTCATTTTGCTCATAGGTTATGTGACTTTGCGAAAAAATAACTAGACTTGAAACTTTTTTCCATTTTGGATTTTTTATGTATTTAAAAAAAAAAAAATTTAAATTTTTAGGCAAAAAATAATTTTTTCCCTTCATACATTCATTTTTAACTTCGAAAGTGTTACTTGTATAGGGAATTGTAATTCTTAATTTTTTAAAATTTATTTCAACTAAATTGGGCTAGTGGTTGTCGAGCTATGTCAAACAACGGGGCCTAAAACGTGATAAATTCCCCTATACGATAGTACTAACTTCAAATCGATACTAACTTCAAATCGCAGGTAAGAAGACAAAACGAATGATGCAGAAATTCTTCTTTTTGGGTCTTATTTCACATACAGTTCACAGAATTGAGTTGGCAATCAATTAACTGAAAAATGTTGTACTGTGTAATGTTTGTTAAATATCGATGGCTTAATATAAAAATGACGTTACTCGATTTTTTACTACTTTAAGGGAGAAAGAAAAAAATTCAGAGAATGTATTGAGTTAAAGCTTTTTTATTTTGGTCATAAATCCGTTATTTTCACCCATAGCTCACTTAATTTTGTAGGGGTGATGTGTGGGTATGTTAACTACCAGATTACATTAAAAACTCGTTTTTGTTAAAAATCAAGATACGCCCTTTTTATATTAAGCCATCGATATCTAATTTTATCTTTGTGCTTACAGTGATTTAACTTCTTAAAAATTGAATTTATTTTTTAAGCAATCAATAAATTTAATTTTTATTCAATTTCAATTGCTTTTGCCAACAGAGATGCCAGAAGTTCAAAAAAAGGAGAAACGTAACAACTTAAGCCAAACACAGCAAAATTTATATAAACTATATAATACATAATGCCTAGATACTAGTTAATAGTTTCTTTAAAAATTTTTAGGTTTATTTGTATACTGCGATTATATTAATGTTTTATAAAAAGATTTCCTTCAAAATGGTTTTTAAGGATCTATGGTTTGAAAATTAAAAATAATAAACAATTCTAGTTGATCATATAATTTTAGAATATTAAAAACGTGAATAAAACTGAAAATTGGAAACATCAACCTTGAGGGTTAACTTGACCTGAAAATAGCTAGTCTGGCTACACTATTAATCGGATGGTGAACAAAAAACGTATTTTGTTATTCTTCCTTTAAAATAATATTTAAGATTTTCAAATGTTCATTAGTATTCAATATTGTTTGTTTTGTTTTGTTTTAATTTTGCTTAAAGCATTAAAAACATTCTAATGGACAACTTTATTTACATACACATACGAATACAAACAAATTTAAATATTAAGGTTTTACATATAAGAAAAGTACAACAATAACAACAGTGGAAGCAAAAAAAAACCGATAAAACTAACATTTAGAATGAAAAACAATGGAGTAAAATGCGGTTAATGAAGGGGTTTAAAAAACAAGTTTAAAATTGGGTTTTATCACTCATACGATATACAAATAGCTAATTGTCTATCTGAATTAAAAAAAAAAAATTTTCTTTCTGAAAAATTAAATTTGGATTAAAATTGTTTGATGCATTTCATCTGCGTTTAAATTGCAAAATTTTGTAAAATTTTTAAGAAAAATAAAATTCTTGCATGACCTTAGGCTTAAATAATTAAATTTTATAAGAGTTAAAAAAGAGGTAAAATAAAAATATAGAATTAGGCTTTTATTATGAGTATTTTTCGATCTTCGAATATGACCTAAAGAACTTAACGAACGAATTTCATTTCGTAGTATGACATACAATCGACAAAAAAATACCGCTATTTTATCCATTTAAATTATTCATAATGTTATATTACTATCATCTGTAGCAAAAACTTAATACCTGTGAATTGAAAAAGAAACAAAGAAATAAAAAATTCATCAAAAGCAAAATGTTGTGTGATAGAATATTCTGCCCCCCAATGAAATAATGCCCAGGAAACAATCCCCAATGAAGAAGTCCCAAAAAATTGGAAATAACACCCAAAAACAGTAAATGAGATAACATAAAAATAAATAAATGAAATAAGCCGAAAAGCGAAAACGAAACATTCCCCAATATGAAATAACTCCCAATAATGAAAATAAAATAACCCCCAATGAAATAAACTCCATCAGCAACAAAAATGAAATTATACCCAAAATTCATAAAAGAGTCAGTTTCATTAAGGAATTCATGAAGTCAATATGAACCAACAGCAAAATCGCAAACTTATTGATATAAATAAGTAAATAATGGAGGCCCGCAGGCGTCTTCTTCATAATAAGGATATATGCAACTTCAAAAGTGTGCCAGCATTCATAATCAATTTTTTTTGGCGAAGGAACATACAAAGCTCGTTTAATAGTGACTACGTTTGGTTTTGTAAATGGACTAAGTCCAGTGCAGTAAATTTCCCTTATACGATGGAGCAATTTTAGACAGCCACCAACGAGCTTTCCTAAAACTTTCGAATGGCTTGAAAATCCAACTCATGGAAGACGTTATTATTGTTACAATATTGTAAAGAAGGCAGTAATTTTCTGTAATGGAGATATGAGGAAGTATGGACGAAGAATTGTTTAATATTTCCAATATATTTATTTTTGAAACCCAACTACCAAAAAATTATTTTCATGTACATACATAAAGAATAAATTTAATACATTATACGCAAGGAATGGAAAAAAAACAAAATGGTTGCTAATGAATTAAAGATGGAGAAAATATACGTTGTACGTATAAATGTACCTCCACTGCTTGGCAGAAGTGGAACCAACAGCCGATTACTTTTGATTTAGGGAAAACAATCATTATTGCCGTTCGTAGACTAATTTCGTAGTCTGCCACGAAGGTCGCACCATCCAAATCCAGAACGTTATCATTTATGTATTTAAAAAGATATTGTAATATATTCACAGGCTAAAAGTTTTCTTGTAAAAGGCCAATTTTTATATAATTTATTTACAAACACCCCCAAAAATCAACAGCTTTATAAATGAAATAACTCCCGAATACAAAATGAAATATCACCCAAATTTTACACGCTATGAAACAAGCCCCGAATTTTAAAAATTTGTTGGGTGTTATTTCATAATTTGAAACCACCAAATGAGAAATCAAATAATTAAAAAAAAAAAAATTAAAAAAGGGCAAAAAAAATTGGGAGTTATTTCATATGAAATAACACCCAAAAATGTATGAAAAAAATTTGGAGAATATTTCATTTCTCGTTTGGGCGTTATTTCATTGGGGGGCTTTTCGTGGAGCCGAATATTCGACACTAACGAAAATTTCGTTTACACAAATAATTAACATAGATAGAAAACGAAAAAATCGATAGTTAGCGAAGATCGAATATCTCATTATAAGGGCGTTAATTTCAATATTATTCAATATTCAATATTATTTCAATATCATATGAAAAAATATATAAGAATTTGTTAGCTCAAAAATTAACAAACCGTTTAACAACGAAAATATGTGTGCATATATTTTTTATGTGTTACTTTTTATGTGTTAAATGTCTGTAATTCTGAGGAATATAATCAGTGTCTGCTGAAATAATTATTGTTAAAATTTATTAAATTTAGAACAAAATAAAAATTTTAAAACAAATTTTAGTAGAAATTTTTAATTTTTTTTATTTTTTCAATGAAACTAAAGCTGTAGAATAAAAAAATTTTCTTTATTCTTAGCTTTTTGAAATACCCACTGTGCGAACCTATAATATAAAACAGATTTGTAAGAAAAGCTTAAAGAAAAACAAACACCCGCAACAGTCACTTGCTTAACGTATAGAAATGCAAAACCAAAACTATGCTATAACGACACCAATAACTACAACAATAACAAAAATATTGTAGAAATAAAAACCAAAAATAAAATATAGAAAACTGCAGGGAAAATTATCATACTAAGCAATTCATACAACAACAGCACGAAAATTTGTTGCTGGTATTGTATTATAACTTGTTTTCTACACATTTGGTTCAAATTAATTTTTCTTTTCAAATTTCTTTTATTTTGCAAAACACACATTTGTACAAGACAAAAACAAAACGAAAGCAAAAAACAAATAAAAGTGGTGGTATTATTTAATTTCTTTTTATAGTTTTATTTCCTGCAGTATAGTATGAATTAAAGGCAACAGCACATGATGATTTTGTTTAACTTAAACTTAATTTAATTTAAATGAAATAAAGTTTTCTGTATGTTAGAATAGCTAATATTAACACTGTTGTGTACATATAAATACTTAAAAGAAAGTTATTTTAAAAAATAAATATTAAAGGTGAAGAGAGAATAAAAAACACATAAACCAGGCGAAATATGAAAATTGTGTACAATGCTTGCAAAGTTCTGTGTTTTATGGCAATATTTTATTTGTAACAAAACTATTTTAAACTCAAATCCTGATACATATTGTCATGTGATAAGAAGGATTTACACCAAGGCCTCATTCTACACTTTAAATTGTATCAGGCTGCTTACAAAAACATAATATTAAAGAAATTTACTGCAACTAGAGGTTTGTTTTTAAATATTTCCAAATCTTTGACTATTTTTTATACTTTCTTGAGGCCCATAAAACAGGCTTGAGTTTTTGTTCATGTTCAAGTTTATAACTAGAGGACAAAAAATAGCTTTTTATATTAGAGACGGATAACCAAAAAAAATTTGTCTATTAAAAATTATTTCAAGAAGCATTTCTAGTTTGTATTTATTTTTGTTGTTGAAGGTTACCTGCTAAGCTACTTATTACACTTGCTAACATGTTTTCTCACTTAAAAATTGTTTGTTGTTAAACCAAAGCTGCAACAACATTTTTTCCACCGCAACTAAAGTTGTTTTATATGTCTACAGTGTAGACTCTACATACAGAAAGTACATTAAACCCTGCAGGTAAGAATTGATCCACCGTATCTAAAATAGACTAGTTATAACATGGTTCTAAGTAATGCACTCATGGACCATATCATTTTCAAACAAGAGTTTAAAGTTAAACGAAAAGTGTTCATATTTAACCGATTAGAAATAGTGTTGTCAAAAGGTATATAATATTTATGAAGTTGCTACATCGAGTACAGTCACTGAGTAGTCTTGAGACAATGCCAATGTGTTATATGGTCAAACCCTAGGACATTGGGTTCAATCGACTTTGTTTTCTTTATACATTTGGATGATCTTTTGACTAGTCCTAGTCCTTTATGGAGTATACTTAACACGCGTGTATGGACTAGTCGCGTTATCTGCAGGGTATGTCTGATCATACGCACTAATACTCACACATACACACAGGGAACACATACACCAACATAGTTTATTTCTATCTCTTTGCATAATGTTATGAATACAAAAATTTTATTTTTTATTTTTCATTCCCATTTTCCCCCCCCAATCATATACTTTTAATAAGTAATTTTTTCTTGCTTTGCCGTAAATATTAACACACACACTAAAATAAATTTACTTATGAAAGTGTTACAATGCCTGTCTGCATTTACACATATGCATGCATGTTTCGGTGTACACAAACAAACATAAGTAGGTGTTTTATGTAAACGTGTGTATGTATTTTTACAAATACTTTATTATATTTGTTAGAGCAACACAACAAAAAAAATATTTAAAACCTTTAAAAAGAAAATTCTGTTCTCGTATCATCACACACTCATAGCCATGTACATATGTTCCTGTGTATGTGAGTTGTTTTCCTACACACAGGGCGTATTTAAAATGCAGCCACTGATGTCACGCATTTTGTTGCTTTTTGTTTTCGTTTTTTGCTTTTTTTATTTATATCCTGTTTTAAGTTAAGCCTGCAACAGTTTTTCTCGGTGTTTTGTATGGCATAGTAGTAAATATTTTACCAGGAAAATTTAAATAAAATTATAATTTTAATAGCAGAAAAAATATGTGTAAAAACCTTTTACTAATTAAAAAAGGCTAAGATATTTATTTTTATATAAATTTATGGGGAATATGCACCAAATGTGACTCAGGTAAAAAATATTACCAAAATCTTTATGTGTTTCAATATACAAACAAAAATTTTTAAATCGGGAAATTTACAGAAAAAATAAAAAATACTAGATATGTTAAACAATATATTTGTTTTTTAAGAGTTATCATAAAAAGCTTTGATCACCATCATAACAATTCATAGACAAAATTTTTTATTTAGAAAAAAATTTCCAAGAAATACAAAATTTGTTTTATTATGAAAAATAGAATGAACAAAATTTTCCTTAAAAAAAAATTCTTTTAGAAAGCAATAATAAAAAATTTCAAAAAATAGTTTTACTGATCTACATAATTTTCGCTGGGAATATGTGTGACTATCTGTCATACTAACAAAGTGTGTTCTCAGTATACTTTGGCAGTTCACCATGCCTCACACTAGAAAAATGTTAGAATCTTAGAAATTTATTTTCGACTTTCGATAACTGTTTGCCAAACTAATAGAGCACTTCGTCAAGTTTACTGGGCAGATAACATGCAAAACTTTAGATTGATTCACTACCACATTTATACTTTTAAATAATATTCTTCCACATCGAACTCGTACCGTGCGTATACAAGAGAGGCGAGAGTTACAGAGAACTAAATTTTTTTGATCCAAAGAATGCCTCAACAACTAGATCTCTGACCGTACTATACCTTAAAAATGTTGAGAAAAGATCGTGGACTACGTTGGTATAAGTTCCAGCTATTTTAAGAGTTTAAGTCAGTGGACCAGCAAGTGCGTCGTGTGTTCGATAAGTGGGCTGAGCATCAAATGAAAGTTGAACCATATTTTTTGTCATCAAATCATCTTCAGCGATAAGGATAGATTCTGGCTTAATAAAAATGTAAACAAGCAGAATTGTAATTATTAAAGAGAAAACAGGTCTTACGAGACTCTCAAGACTCCTTTACATCCCGCAAAAATTTGGTGCAGTGTATATGACGAAGGCGTCATCGAAGTATTTAACTTTAAATCCACAACCGAGGCAAGCATTTTCACGAATGGCGAACGTTGCAGGCAAATGTTTCATGATTTTTTTATTTCGTATGTCATTGCAAATCATTTGGAGGAGTAATGGTTCTAATAAGATGGCGCAATATGTCGTAGTGTGCTTGAAACCATCGCTTCGTTGAGCTTAATCTTTGATTACCAAATTATCTCAAAAAATAACCGGTAAATTAGACACCTCGCTGGTGTGATTTGACACATTTGGACTAGTCTGGCCTATTCTGATAAACCAGCAGCGATTGATCATAAAGAAACCAAAATTCAACACATTGTTGACGAAATAAAGCCACGTATGCTGTTTTAAGTGGTGTCAAATTGAACCGCCAAGATGGCATTCACAGTCGCAGGGGCATATATCTGAAATAATTTTTATATATTAAATGACGTAATAAAGCCAAAAAATTAACATTCCGTGGATTTTGTTGTGTGTTTTTTTTAAATAGAGATCAGTTAAACGAAAAACCCAGACGAAGCAAAAATAGCTAAATACAAAAAGTAAAAAAAGTTTTCCCGTAAAATTGTACTTAAAATTCCAAAATTTTTTGTTACAAATTTTAAAATCGCTTAAAAACAATAAACAAATTTTCCTAGAACAAAACAAAATTCCTTTTTATTATAAAAACACATTACAACGAACTTAAGCGTTCCTTAAAAAAAATTACCTTGTAATTAAAAATTTCCCTTTAATTAGAATTTTCCTTTTAAGTGATATTTTTAAAAAGCAGGACATTTTTTTAACTGTAAATTTTTTTTTGTCTTTAAAAAGTACATAATTGAAATTAGCTATAATTTGTATAAACCTTTATATAAAAATTTCCCTTAAAGGAAAATTTCTTTTAAAAAAATTTTTTCTAAAAATTACTAAAATGTGATTTTGCCCAAAATATTTAGGCAACAGAATAAACAAAAATTTTTCAAGCAATTCAAAAAAAAATCCCTTAAAGGGAAATAAATTTTATATAAGGAAATTTTTTAAAAATTTAAAAACTTGTTTAATAATTAATGATACAAAAAAATTATAATTTATAATTTTTCTAAAGTTTCAAAAAAAATTTCCTTAAAAGGAAATTTTTAAAACAAATAGAAACTCTTAAATAGTACTTTTTTTGATTTCTTATTTTAATGATAAAGTACAGCATGTAACTTAAACAATCATTTTTTAATTTATTCTAAACTTGTCCTTATTTCTGTAAACTTTAAATCTCTTGTAAAGGTCTTTAAAGTTTAAAACAGTATTCCTTAGCCAATGGTTTACCATTATGTGCAAATTAAAACCTCAATTTGTTGCTTGATTTTATAATTTCTTCAAATCTCTTCCTTTTGTATCATATTCTCTTTTGTTTAAATTTTTTTTAGCAGAAAATGCCTTAAGCATTTGGGGTAAATATGCTTTTGTTGCAATATTTGTTGTGGCAGGCAAACAAATTCCTTTTCAAATATTTGCCGGTTTAAACTTGAGTGAGGTAAACACGACCCGATTTGTTTTTCAAAAAATCAACTATAAAAATGCGCCTAAGTGTTGATTTAATTTTTACTTTTTCATGCATATAGTATATCCTTTGTAATTTTTATTGTTGTATTGTTAACGTTTTAACTCGCTGTCGGTCGTCTAAGCTTCCAGAGAGGAATGTTTAAGTTTTTTTTATGTGATTTTCACCCAGCCTAGAGCTATAAACTGTTAAAAGGGAAGCGAGAAAAAAAAATATTAAAGTGGGGAAAAACCTTCTTGTGCTCAATACAAGAAACTTGTGGTGTGAGTAGCAGTTTAAGTTTCAGTTTTAATTCCTCTTGACTCGCTAGCAACATTCTTCATTACATTACTTTTAAGGGTAACGAGAAACAGACAGAAAGTTTGGAGGCCAAAAAGGATTGAGACTGTTTTAATTGAGGTTAAGTGCTAGGATGGCAGGTCCAAAGTAATTCTACCTTAGCATTAAAGTGCTGATTTTTTTAAGTTCACATAAAGACACTTCTTTTAAATAAAAAAAAAAATTATTTTGCTCCTAAAGATTAAAATGATAACCATTAAGTGAAGCTTACACTAACCCGTTGGGAACTCATGTCTTACAATTTAAAGCATTTAAACTTTAGGGATTTTTTTTATTCAACTCTTTTGTCTGCTTCTTAGTAAGCTAAAAATAAAGAAAAATTTGTTGTCTGTAACAATTGGCAGTTATGATTTTGACGAACCAAAATTAAGCCCATCTGTATCACAAAAACAATTTGAAAAATTCAAATAGAAAACTTTTTTCTTTTTTTTTCTAAATTTTTCGCCTGCAAGTAAAAAGTATAAAATTATTTTCTTCAGTATTTAACAATGTATGTAGTAAATAAATTTGAGAATTTTTATGCAAATGTATGTATTTTTGTAAGTATGTATGTGTGGGCTTGTGGTATCATTGCAATTTCTAATTCCTTTAGCTCTTTTATTATACGTTCGTTTATCTTTTAGCAATTCTTGTATGATGTTTTTTTTTTATAAATTTTTCTGTTTAGTCTGCAAGACGAATAGAAAAAAACTGAACAAAAATCCTTTGGGAAATTGTTTGGATTTACATGAGTCGTTTTATTTCTGATTTTTTATATATTTTTCTTTCCATCAAAAAACAGTTTGCTCTTTAAATTTATACCTGATTTATTTTTATTTAAACAGGTGCTAACTGCCATGAATTTAATCTTATATAGCTTCCCTTATTATCATAAAAGTGTCTGTCTGTCTCTCTGTGTGTTTTTTTTCCTTACAGCTGAATCATGTTTAGTTTTGTTCTTTTTTGTTTATTTTCCTTAAATTAGCTCATCAATGTAAACTATAACTTTTCATTTAATTTCGCTTCCCTCTCGTCTTCTTGACCATGTTGTCAGTAGCTTTGGCTGTGTATATTTATGACATGTCTTTGGCCATTGGGGAACAATCATATTGGAATCCTTTTAGCACAACCAATGCAATTGTGGCGTGTTAATGCTGTCTTAAAAATCTGTACGTGCAGTAGTTTAAGCGATAATAAAATCACAAAGTCACGTACACATAAGTTTTCTCAGTATTTTCTCTTAGACATTTTTCGCAGAGGTTGCGGATAGTTGGTTTTGTTTGCTGGTTATTTAGATCAAATAGCCGCCAGTTAGACTTTGTTTGGTTTAATGGTGTAACTAAATAACATAAAAGAGATAAATTAAGAAACATTTTTGGAATAAGACGACTGAAGAGGAACGCTAAATAAATGTTAAAAAACTGCTTACTTTGCAATTGCACAAAAATTGGCAATATCTTTTCAACAATTAAGGAAAAAGAAAAAAAACATTGTTTTTCTTTGAATAAAAATTTTCATTTAAGGGAATTTTTTTTTTATGAAAGATGTTTTAAGACAAATAAAAATATTTTTTTTTAATTATTATTTTTATTTAGCTTAAGTTTACTTTTTTAAAAAAATTTATTTCACTCGGCTAATATCGGAATAGTTTTTCAATGTTCTGAAAATGATTTTTATTAGACTTAATTTATGAAATGTTTTTAGGAAAGTTTTATAAAAGAAAAATGAAATTTAGCCAGAATAAATTATTTGTAATAAAAATTTAAGAATAAAAAAGTTGGAATAAATATTTATTTATAATTATATTACAAATATTTATTTCAATGTAATAGATTAGGAAAATTACTATAAATAAATTATGGAACATTTCTCTTTGAAAAAAAAAATTTTTTTTCGATAATAACAACTTAAATCGTTGTTGTTAACTTTTGAAATAAAACTTATTGATGCAAAAATTATTTTAATAAAAAAAATATTTAAAATATTCTTTGTAAATAATTCAATATGAAAAACTTATAATTACGAAAAAAAACTAGCAAGAATGTTTTATTCGACCTTGACGAATCTGATAGTACCATCATGCACATGTGGTATAGTGGCCATATCGTAGCTTAGCCTAGATTTCAGATTTAATGTTATATGGCATTTTTCCTTTTATTTTTTCGACGCCATTTTTGATATTGAATTTTTACAAAGTGAACTGTATTCTACTAACCAAGACCCATATTGATGGGGTTGATGACATCTTGGATTTATATTTCTTTAAACTTAACTATATTCTTTACTTCAGGCCCTTTTATTTGATAAAAATATTTAAGGTTTAAGGCGTATTTACTATATTTGACCCATAAATCCGCCATTTGTTTTTGGACGCCATTTTGGATTTTAACTTTTTTTTTACTAGTCAAACCCTTTCATTTGATATTAATATTAATGGAGTTGAGTGTAAACATTTATAATTACTAAATATGACCCATATTTAAATATCTTGTACGCCGTTTTCTAGTAGTGACCACCATGGATTTACATTTTTTTTATTATAAATTTTACTCTGATAGTCAAGTCCTTTTTCAATGTTTACACTGATTTTTTAACTGTCCAAATGCTGTAAAATCAATTTTCGTTTGTAAATTTTAGGAAAAAAAACCCTTATCATTTGTAAGTTGTGCTTATATCTCCTCTAGTTAAAAGCTGATATGTCAGTTTTTCTCAGCAACAATTTTCAAGGCTACGACTTATGTTTCTGTGTTTTTAGAGTGTCCAAAAATTGTTTAAACAAATATTTTGGAATTTTTTTTTTGCCTGTAACTTTATCGATTAGTGGCCGAATTGTCCAAATCTATTTGCTGACATCTTTATCGATTAGTGACCGAATTTTTTTTTTTTTTTATAAGAATAAGAAGCAAAAAAAATAAATAAATTAATACAAAAATAATTACCCTAGAGCTAAAAAATTTTAATTTCTTTTTAAATATGAGAAACAAAAGACCCAGACATGTATAATTGCTCATAACACAGAATTGTAAAAGCGATTTATTTCCTAATATTTACAAAAAATTGATACAACATACAAATGTAAGGGTCATCTAAAAATTAATTTTAACCACGAAAAGACAGACAGACAGCTGGACAGACAGTCCGCTGAACATTGTTCAATCAACTTTCCTGTTTAAAAATTTACAGAATATATAAACTTAATGATGTCAAAACTCTTAGCACTCTTCTTTTCAAGATTTCAAATAAAGATTAAAAAAGAATTATTTTTAAAATTTTGATTATGAATAATTCAGAAAATTTATTACAAAAAAATTTAGATTCTAGGTGTTTCAAATAAAAAATTTTGTTTATAAAAATGTACTTCAATTAAAGGAAAATTTAAAAAGGAACTTCACAAAAAATGTTAAATTAGCAGCAGACACAAAAGAGTCATTCTACTGATTCAACATTTTATTTTCAGGAAAATTAACAATTTTGTTAATTATAAAAATGTTTTTAATAAAATATTTTTTCCCATTGGCTTAAACACAAATTTCTCTTAAAAGATTGGCTAAGAACAAACCTTCTACTCAGTGTCATAATACTGAACTTTTAATTTCCTACATCTGACTAATACAGCCCGTATAAGTAGCCTCTTACATTCCAGGCAAACCAATCTGTTCATGTTGATGTTTGCATTTAAATCATCATCAATATTTTTTATTTGATGTTTTTTTCTTTGTTTTTTTTTCAACAATTTCCCTTTACCTCCGGCTTTTGTTTCAAGATACTCATTGTCATTATTAACATTACTGTCCTTGTTGCTTTGATGATGACGCAGTGCGGTATTTTTGGTTAAACACTTAATCTCCTCATTTTTATAAATTATTTGTTCTTGCTTTTGCTCATTTCTAGCACAGCCAGAGGTAATAGTGCCAATAATGAAGAGAAAACAGGGCGTATGATTTTGATTTAATAAAAGTTTCTTTCATACGTGAGAATGTGTGTATTTATGTCTATAAAACACTGACCCTCTCATTAATATGCCTTTTGCTGATATGGCAAAAAAATGACCTGCTGTGTGTTGCTTTGTTGTGCTTCGAATCAACTAAGATGGGGCAAGCAAAATCTCTTAATGACCAAAAATTGTTCGTGAGAAAAATTTTAAATTATTAGAAAAAGACCGGTTTAAAAATTCATATGAGTTGAAATAAAACTCCTTAGAAACATTTGGTAACTTTAAAATCTTAAACAATTTTAATGGGTTTGTAGCAAAGCTTTTCACTCTTGAAAAACTAAATAGTAATCTAAAGAAGTTCTTTAAAATAAAAGTTAAAAATGCATATTTATTTTGCTCTAATAGTTACATGTAACTTAAGCTAAAAACATCACTTTATTTTTACATACGGCCACCTCAATACACATGCCTCTCTTCAAGCATCAGTTTGCAATTCCCTACACATATATACGTACATGTGTGTTTGTCGGTATAAAAAAACATGTGTGGAAAAGTTAAAAAAAAAAAACGAAACTAAATCTATAATAATTCTAAGAAAATCCTTTCTAAAAAAGAACAAAATTTTTAAAGAAAAAAATTCCATCATGGTAAGAAGTGTGTTCATTACAACAAAAAAAGAAAACAAACAAGAAGCAATTTTTCTAACACGCATGGCATGACTAGACCAGTGGTTACCAAAGAGGACGATGGTAGAGCTGTAGCCAGTTCTATGGTCTGTTTTATAATCTAGTCTAAATAGTTTGCTATTAAGCATATTATGAGCATGTTATCAGTTATTACTTAGCATTGAGTCAAGAAGTCTTCGGTTACCTCTCAGAAGAAGTCTAGTGAAATAAGGGCTTGATTCGTAAATACCTTAATTAATGTACATCTAATTCTGGAAAATAACAAATGTTCAGCAATACCTCACGCTAAAGGGCAAGATCTGCTCCACTATACAATAAAACAGAGGTGTTATTCCAAGGCAATGAAAGATGGTATCATCCTGAGACAGACAGACACAAGATGATTTGTAAAAGCCATATATGCTTTCAAGCAAAGTAAACGGTAGTTTCGAATTTTTACATATGGTAAATTACAACAAAGACAAAACAACAAAAAAGAAAGTATAAAAAAAACTTTGTCACACTTCAACACTATCTGTGGTCAAAATTCGTATCTCTTAACACAGTATTTTCTATCTCTTTAATGTTTCAAGTTAAAAAAGAGACTCTGCTAAGTTAGTAGTTAAATATTTATCGCCATTTATTTTTAAAAAATCGCCCCCATAATGGATTTCGACAGGGCGTTTAAAGTTCTAATGCTCTGCAGCAGCAAATGTGATAGGAATAACCTTGTAGGGGGCTTCGACGCCAGAATTTAAACAAACAGTTCTTAGATGTGCTGTGGTCTTGAATCTGTCGTCTTCTCTGATTACCTGGGGAAAGACCTCTCTTTTCGCCTTTCGGATGAATGTAGTGTTTTTCAGGATGAAATAGGAATAGTGATGAGAATATTGGTATCTTTGTCGACAGTCCGGTAGAACTAAAATCTGAAACCGCATCAAATCTAGATTAAGTGAAGTCTAAATTCTTTAATTATATTTTAAATTATAGTCTAATCCGTATTGGGTTATAGTTTATGAAAGATTGTCAACCACTATAGTAGACGCTTTTAGCTTTACTGCTCTTCTCGTTTTCTTAGTTGTCACTCTATAAAAATACCACAGTGTATGTGGATATATGTGTATGTGTATGTGGATACTATGTGCTACTACATAGTTAGTATTAAATATTACCTTTAAGTGCACATATCGTTAGAAAAACTTTGTTAGTAAAGAGCAAAAAAAAAATTTCAAGAACACTTACTATGGTAGCGAGTTGTAGAAACAGTTGTGTTAAAAAAGTATCCATTTTATATTCAAAATCAAAGGAAAATCTAATTTTTTATTTTGGCAGTCTAAAGTAGAAATCTTAATTTTAAAACATTTCCAAAAACATTTTTTTCAAGTTGTCTAGGTTTCTGCCAACAACATTGGAACATTTGAAAAGTGAGCTCAAAAAAAACTTGTAGTTGTATAAAATTTAATAAGCCTTAAACTGATTGATATAAAATTTTTGAAAAGAGCGTAAATTTATTTAAATATTGTTAAAATTTATTAAACGTTGAAGTATTGGCATAAATCGTCCTCGATATTTATAAATTTATCCACTTTTGGTGGAAATCCTCAAATTAAAAATTTTATTGTTGCTTTCGTCAGCTTTTTGGAGGAAGTGGTTTACATACAACTAAAATCTGACATGTCTTGGGATACTTTTCCATAAGCCAAACTTCTAAATAGTTGGTTGGATTTGCCTCCCGTGGTACAAAAATAACGTTATTGCTTGAAGACCGCTCAAGAGCTTTCTGTCCATGGTCGCATGATTCCAAATCGGGTCACAAATATGAGAGTATTCTGTGCTGTTTCCAAAAAGGTAAAATCCAATTTTGGAGACACTCCATAATTTGTATTTCTGTATTAATCGAGCATGATGTAACAATTAAATGGCTGCTTTTGCAGCAACTGCAAATGACTTGTCAGACAAGAGACTTCACGAAGAATTTTATTGGTTTTTTTTTGTCTTGAACTTTTCCTCGTCTGTCAGCAACATAAAAATCTTGACCTGGAAAATGTGAAAAGTGTGCCGGTACATAACCTTCATCATCCACAACACAATAGTTGTGTTGGAAAAAATCTCGTCAATTGCTTCTAATTTCTTTAACGCATTACGTTTCAGAATTAAGTTTGATGCTTCACACAAAAAATTATTTAGAGCATTTAACTTAATGAGTTGCTTCTCTGATGGGAGGTTTTGGTACTTTTCAAAAGAATTGTTTGTCTTCTTTTGCCTGACCAATATCTGTTAGACCTTTTTTTCTTCCTGATCCAGGTTTACTTTAAATGTTCAAGTCTTTCTTATACTGTTTAATGACTTTTCGAACTGTGTGACTATGAAGCTTTTTTTGCTATTGTTTCGAAATTAAAATTTATTTTTTTTAAATATTTTTCATGCACTTTTTTATTGTTGTCTATTTTTGCCGAAATGATTTTTAAAAAATGGATGATTTGGAAAAGATTATATCTCACGCAAAAGCCAAGATAACGTGGTTTAACTGTCTATGTAAACAGGACTGTTATTTCCATCTGATAAACGTGAATGCAAAAATCATCTATAAATATGTACTTAAGTTAGATGCATTTTAGCAGTGTTTGTTTTACTTCGGAATAAAAACTTTTTTCTCTTATTTTGCTTAAAGTAAATTTTTGTCACATTTTTTTTCTTTGTATTAAAAACAAAGATTTGAAAAAAGTATATTAAAGATACCAACACGTAAACTTAGCTATATGTGTATATGTAAACTAACATATGTATGTGTTACATTATTTACACTATTACATCTACTTATGGTTACATTTCAATGTCTAGTTTTATCGTCTGGTTAACAGCAAAAGGCTTCTTCTCTTCACTTTTATCTTGTCTTTGCCAATGCAGCGCATCTTAAATACACATCCAAAATGGTTTTTGTAACTTTAAACGATATTTGACATTTGTTGCATTCCTGACACGTTTCTTTTTAGCAAAATTTACCACAACAAAAAGTGAACCTTAAACATGATTCCAAAGATCATTAGCAATGGAGATAATGTTTAATATACTGAAAATTTAGCTGACACAAAATTTGTTCACTAAAAAGTTGATTTTTTCATTTGATTTCTCAGCATTAATTTAAAGAGTTTGTATTACTTTCTGCAAATGTTTTAAATATTTACTTTGATTTTCTTTTAAGTTATCGTTCTTTAAAGTAAACATCTTTCCCATTTTACTCAGTTTTAAGTTTTTCTCCTCCTAGTTTTGTTTTAAAGTAAATTTGTACAGTTTTCTTTAATTTTTTTTTATTATTAAGTCTACTTAAGTATGTTTAACTTTACTTTCATATTTTTGTTGAACGAAAACTTTATGCAGGAACTTAATAATCAATGACAAGCAAATATGCTCTGACACAACTTCGTGTATGTGTGTGCGTGTGTGCTTTTTCAATATTGCATAAGTATTGAGTAAGTCTTATAGTCTGCAGGATGTGGTACTTGTAACCGCCCGTAAATGATTTGGAACAAGAAAAGTCAACTAAATAAGTTAAAAAGTAAACGGAAAATAAAACACCTCCAAAATATATTAATTTTTTATTTTCTTTCATTCTGTAGCGGAAACTTTAATAAAAAATAAATAATTTATCAAATTAAACACTTAAGCGAAGTGTTTGAGAAAATGGTGTTGAGAAAATGGTTTAAAAATTTATGATAAATATTTAACAGTAATTAAGGCGAATTTATTGCTTCTTTTTTTAATAAAAAGATTGCAAAAATTTAAATTAATTTATTAGTGCAATCAGAGAGTAAAATCTTGAACAAAAATTACACTGGAAAACAGCATTTAGATTATCTTGGCTTAGTGGCCGGGGACTACCATCGCAATCAAAATCACTGTCGCTACCACTGTCGTCGTTTTCGGTTTGTGCGATGCACCGGTCTGAATTTCGCGAAGCTGTACATGGGTGCTGTGGTATTGATGTGTTACTAATACTCAAGACTGGTCTTATGGCAGATTTTAAGTTTGGATATATCCACTTAAAGCAATTTTTATGGTTTATTCTTATGATTTTCGTTACACACAAATAACAGTCGTCATGATGGTTGGATGGTTTACGACAAATCATAGGAGCTTTGTACTTAAAAGTAGGTCTTTTTTTGTTTGCCCACTGTCGCAAGATTCAACACATATTTTACATACCAAACTTGGTATCCAAGGTTTAGCGTTTGACGGCAACGAAAATCCAAAGCAATCCGATTAGCAAAGTTCGGAACATTTAAACAAAATTTTTGGAACATATGTATATTCTCCACAAATAACACAAAGGCAATCGGGATTATTTAAACACGTCCTTCTTGAGGAAGACATACCGAAATTCATAAAGGAACTAGATAAGTTACACCGCTATTGATATAAACTATCGACTACTTATTTAAATTTAAGACGGTGCCTGTATCCCACTAACTAGAGCTGCTACAAAAAAAAAATGTGAAGGTAGATTTGAAATCAGCGCACCCAAATTAGTAAAAACTTTATGCAACAAAAGAATAGTGTTATTTTGTTTTTCTGTGTTATCATTAAGTTTAAAAAGACTTTTGTTAACAAATAAATGTATATACTTTTCCAGTTTATTCTTTAAATTTTCACAATTAAAAAATTCAATTTTTACACCCATAACAAATTCTTGTGTTCAAATTGTAAAAGAAATCTTTACGCTCCCTTTTTCGTTCAACTAAAAAAAATAACATATTGAGTGTAAAATGCATTATTACAAATTTTTTACATCTTAAACAACTTTTTAAGATAAATTTTTGATAAACATCTATGAGCTTACTTTTTCATGTCACTGAACTACAAACTATGGCATCTATGCTAAAGACTATTGACCTCAAATATGTACTCAGTTCTAAAATTTACTCACCAGATCTCAGTTTCAGCCATTGTAATATACTAAGAAAGAAATGTGAAAACTGTGAAAAATTATTATTACAACATTAATTTTAAGGTCAATGACCCATAGACTAAAAATTGTTGATTTCGAGACAATGAATATCAATATATCACATGTACAAACCCGACTGTAAATGCCAAAGATATAATGAAAAAATTTTAAAGGCTAGCCATATCTTAGGCAACAAAAAATAAATTGAAATTATAGCATAAATTTAAAAATTAAAAAATACATAAATTATCACAAAACTGCTTTGCAAAAATAATTAGATTTGAAGCAAAATTATTATTATTATTTTTTTGGGTACGGTCTAATGTTCAAAAAATATCCCGGCTATTCTCACTTACATTGCACCAGTGTGTATGGCTGTGTAAGTCTTAATGTAAAAATAAATAATTTAACATAATATTTATTTAATCTTACACAAATACATATACATACTTTGATTTCATACAAACATATTTTATTTTTTACTGTTTTCTTACAGGTGGCATGGATGCACTTTGAACAGTCCGCCATATTAACGGTGCACAATCATGTGATAACGCGTAATCCACGCATCAGTGTGACACACGATAAACATGATCGTCATCGCACCTGGTATTTACACATAAACAATGTCCAGGAAGAGGACAAGGGACGGTATATGTGTCAAATCAATACCGTGACAGCCAAAACGCAGTTTGGCTATTTAAACGTAGTTGGTAAGTGTAAAAAATTCAAAACGAGCTTTAATTGAACAGAAATCCTTTTAAATTATAAATTGCTAAAGAAATAAAAAATGCTTAAAGATTTCCCTTAACAATAAATTCTTGCTGTTAGTTGACAAAATTAAATTTATTTACATGTGCGTGTGTGTATGTGTGTGTTTGATAAATAAATTAAAAATAAATTTATTTCTTAAAACATCAACTGATATTCATGCTCCTTCTTTTGTGTTTCAAAATTGTAAATCAAACACAAAAATCTTTGGGGACTAAAAACAACAATAACAACAAAATGAAATAACGACAACAATAACAATAAGCAATATTAACAGAATAGAGCTAACAACAACGGCAACAAATATCAGTTAAGCGAAATATTATTTAAGCTAAAAATTTATGCCTCAATGAGTCTACTTTGTATGCGTTGCAAAGTATATTTTATGGCTAAAAAAAAAGAAGAAAAATGACTTAATTTTTTCAAAGCACATACAAACACAAAATCACAGCCGCAGTGTCAAAGTAGAATTGGTATTTTACAGGGATTCCAAATAATTCTCATTTCCAACACAAATTTTGGTAGAGGAGAGAAATTATTAAATAGTTTGTAAAAAGTTGTAAATTAAATAATTGTTAATTTCTTTGACCTTTTTAATAAAATGTAAATTAAAAAAAAAATTTATTAGTGGAAAGACTGGAAAGTTTAAAAAAACTATTACATGTTGTAAATTTAATATAAATTTAAAAATTTATTAAAATTTTAACTTATTTTAAGTTTTTAAAAATTTTAAATAATATTTAAATTGAAATTTATAAAACTAGTTTTTTGTTTAACTAACTTTGTTGTTAATACAATTAAACATTTTGCTGATATAACGAAACCAATACTTTTTATGTTAAACAACTAATTTTTTTTTAAATAACCAATACATTCTTTCTGTACACATAATTCAAATGCAAAATATTAAAAACTTAAGAGTTAAAGACAGTGATGCCAACCTAAATTTAAAAAACATATATATTTTTAATTTTACTATACAATTATTTTATTTTATTCCAAAACATATTTTATTTCAATAGAATCTTTAAACAAATAACATTTTACAAGTCTAATTTTTGTTTGAATTAAAATAAATTGTTTTGTTAGCGTAAGAGCCTTACTAATGATCTAGCATCATTGCATAGCTGACTATATTTTTTACTCTTTTGCTAATAAAGTACATACTTATAGTACACATTTGTAAAGTTGTGAATTCGACTATTATTTTTTATTAAATTATAAACGATAATGAAAAAACTTGTGTGTTTATGCAACAATAATTTTAATTAAAAATTTTTCTGAGATGCAACAATTTGTGTTGTTAATACAACAACCAGTTTTGTTAAATTAATGAAGTAACATTTAGTTTAGTTAATGCGATTAACTTGGCTGTTAACAATTATCTTCCAAAGGTCTTTGTTGTACTTAGAAAAATTGTTGATTGGGTTTTAATTAAACTTTTAATATAATGTTGCAAAAATCTTTGTTGTATTTGCAACAATTGTTGATTGAGTTTAAATTAAACTTTTAATAGAATGTTGCAAAAGTCCTTGTTGTATTTACAAAAATTGTTGATTAGGTTTGAATAAAACTTTTAATAGAATGTTGCAAAAGTCTTTGTTGTATTTACAAGAATTGTTGATTGGGTTTTACTAAACTTTTAATTGAATTAAATATATTTAATTTATAGTAAAAATTAATTTTTTTTTTATGCGTATAAATGTCACTTCAAATCTATCATAAATTATATTGCAAAAATAGAATCTATGGCGAACTAAGTCCATGTGGAAAATATTGAGTAACTCTGGTGGGAAAGATGTTGCAGCTAATTTTGCAGGAGCTAGAAAATACATGTGTGCTCTTCTATGTTCCGCTTTTACTAGTCAGAATATGTTGATTTTAAACTATGCTGTTTTACATGTTGCCCCGTATGTTCGTGGACAAACATATAAATATTATGTTTTAGTATAATAAAGTCATTATTTTTGTTAGACACATTTTAATACGAATTTTAAAAAAAAAATTAGTTAATAAGAGTAAGAGTTAGATACATGATAAAAATCTTAAAATAGTAGATCATTTAAAAAGATTTATTTTAAAGAAAAAAAAATAAAGTTCAAAAGTAGCATAGTGTGCCCATGTCATTAAATCTGTAAATAAAATATATAAAATAAAATATATTTTTTTGGTTGTTGGGTTTAAGCTGGTTTATATGCATTTCACTGGTGCTTATGACAGATCATCAGTAAACCTTTACCCAAATTCTTGAAAAAGTTTAAAATTTTTATAAGTTATATTTTTAAATTCTCATTAACAAAATGAGAATTCAAAAATAAAACAAAAAAAAACTATAAAAAACCTTTTCAAAAACCCAACCAACAATTTTTCAATTTTAATTTATTTTATATTTCTAATCCCTTTAGCATTTGGCTAACCGTTGGTTAACACTAAATGCTTATAAGGGCAACCGAAAAATAAAATCTTTATTTTAGTTAATTTACTAAATTATTTAGTATATAAAATAAATTAAAATTGAAAAATTGTTGGTTGGGTTTTTGAAAAGGTTTTTTATAGTTTTTTTTTTTTGTTTTATTTTTGAATTCTCATTTTGTTAATGAGAATTTAAAAATATAACTTATAAAAATTTTAAACTTTTTCAAGAATTTGGGTAAAGGTTTACTGATGATCTGGCATAAGCACCAGTGAAATGCATATAAACCAGCTTAAACCCAACAACCAAAAAAATATAATTGAAAAATTATGGGAGCATATCCTAAATAATTTAGTAAATAAAATAAAATATTTTATCATTCTATAATTACACTATTTAGGATCAAATTCCTTTGCCATTAAATAAAACTACATTTTTCAACGCAAAAGAAAACACAAACTTAAATCCCTACCGTCACGTAATTTAAAAGAAATTATCTCTTTTTCTAACTAAAAACTCAATTAAACACGAGTACTAGACTAATACCAACAACTAACTAATTTCAAAAATATTAACTGAATACAAACTGCCACCACAAAACTCACAAAACAACTAATAAAACTTAA
Source organism: Phyto melanocephala (assembly GCA_941918925.1). NCBI lineage: Eukaryota > Metazoa > Arthropoda > Insecta > Diptera > Rhinophoridae > Phyto > Phyto melanocephala. Next base: position 2,980,771 of record OW799236.1, read on the forward strand.
GATTTTCTTTAGTTCAAAGAAAGAGAAATTATCAACAGCGTTGATTTAATTTTAAAAGAAGCATCATCATCATCAAACAAGAGACTCTCATATAAATAAACTCTAACCGATACTCGTGAAACAACAATCCTTAAGTTTTTTATTACACTTGGCAGCGGAAGAAAAGATTTGTCGTTATACACTAGTATGAGAAAACAAAAAAAAAAAAAAAAAAATAATAAAAACTTTTTGTAGAGGCTTTGGGAATTTAAGTAAATGTTACACTTTCTTGACTTTGCAACAAACGTAAGCTGTTGCAAGCTGCTGTTACCAGTAAAAATGTGTACAAGTATGTTTCAATGAACCCCCAAATATGTCCTAACAAATTACGAAAGCTTAAAAGTGTTGTTGATATTTTTGTTGTTGCAGAGACATGTTTGGGATGATTTTGATGTAAAATAAATTTTAGGAATTAAAAGATTGGGTTAAAAGACATAATTGCGAAAACTTGAAATTTAAAAAATTTATGATTATCTAGAGGTCATCAGCTTATTGATAAACTTTTATTGCAATAGATTCTTTTTGAAAACAGTTTTCAATAAATTCTGTCTAATTTTTAGATTTAAAAAAAAAATCATTTCAGTTAAAATTCAGTAACTACTTTATTTAGAGAAAATATTTTTCCTTTCATTGTGTATTTCCCTCTGTAAAGAGAGAATTTTGACAATATATCCTTCTAAAAATTATACAATAACTTCAATGATAAATAAATGTTTTCAATCTTTTTTATTTATATCAATTTAAAAAATAACTATTGATATTTACTAATTTCATTAAGACAACTAAAATTTTTCAATGTGTGCTAAAAATTTCCAAGAAATTCCATTTGCTAAAGGACTTTTTAGTATGTCTTATAGGGTACTCGACAGACTTCTCAAACAATTCAATATAAAACCAAACTGTATTCATACTTTGCATCTGATGTTCTTAACATCATTCTCATTATCATCATGTGGAAAGAGCACCAAGAGTATATCTAAAACACTAACTCTTGTCTTTATTAGTTGTTAAACAAATTACTCAGTCGGCAAGTCATTCCTCTTTCCTAAGCTCGCTTGTATATTCACTATTTTCTTTATTAATATAGTTTGTAAGTTGACTTAAGTTACAGCAAGGCATGACGAGAGAGTAAGTGGCAGGATAACAAGTCAAAAACTCATTTAGCCTCTTGGCCAAATAAATAAGTACATAAACAAGTGCTTGTTTTCTTTAGATACTTTTTTACAAAACCTAAATAAGTTATCTAAGGTAGTCTGCATACTGCAGGGGAAGAACAGAGTGAGGGAACAAGAAGTCTTTATATTATGGGTTTTATTTCTATATTAATATTTTAACAACAATCACTTCATCATTATCATCATCAAGAGCTGCTACTTCATATTTTTAAAGTAACACAAGCAAATGGATGGTAAGTGCCAATTCTGTCAGGTTTTGACTATCGTTTTGCTAACACAATGTGGTACTTGTACTAAGATAATCATACTTATTAGTAAGAAATAATGTTGATAATAATTTACTGCCTGGAAATTTTCTATTTTGTTTTAAAAATTTAAAATTTGTTAAAACTATGTTCTATTTTGGTAATTTCCGAAGTCCTCTCAGGCAATGATTAGTCGAAAGTTAGATGCTTGCATGAGCTTATGTAGTGCGATACGATCTACACTAGAGCGAGCAATGAATGTAATTTTAAAATTGCTATAGTTGAATCTATTTATAAGGAAAAGTAAGAAACCTTTTGTAGACAGACTCTTATGGTGCTCAAGAACCCTCTAGGCAGAGAAGCAGTAAAGGTACTTGGATTTAATAGAAGTAAAATATGGAAACTTTAAATATAATCCGAGGGGAATGTAGGTGGAGGATCACACATGTGGTATGCGAACGTCCAGCTCTGGCAAAAAGAAAATTGCATATCACAGGCCAGCACACATTAAGTGTGGATTCTACGGGGGATCTTAGTTTAAAGAAAATGCTAGCTTTTACAAGGACTATGCGTTGAGGATTGTCGACAATTACTAGACGGCAGTGTGAATCGTGTTCTATTCTAGAGCAAATGCTGGTTGTGGGTGGAAGGGATACCGCTTGGTAGCCTTGAAATCATTGAGAAGTGAACGGTGTTAAAAGAGAACCCGAGATAGTAATGTTCTGCTATGATACTCCCACTGCACATGAAAATAATGATAATGGTTCAAAACTCACAGAATTATCCACGAATATTTTTTTTACGATATGAAAAGTTAGTTTTGCTTAAACTGATCATAGTCAGGTTAAAACTAACAATAAAATAATTTCTTATTTAAACTCGTAATTCAAGGTAATCAAAATTTTTTCTTTTATACAAACTTTTGCGAAAATAATAGATTTAATTTTTTTTTTTCTAAAACAACGTAACCAATAAAGTGCTAATTTTTACATAAAATTTGCTACACGCAAACATTGTGTTTCTATTTATTTTTTTCTTTCTTCTTTCTTATTAAGCAACAACAAAATATTTAACTCAAATATAAAACTAAATACAAGTACAAACTCAAATACAAAAAATGAAAGAAATAATAAGATGAGTTCCCATTACCCCATTAAATAGATTAGAAAACGTTTTAGTAATTAAAGTACTTCTACAAGTTACTCCTTATTATTGAATTGTATTCTATACAATTGTATTGTTAATCTCATAAAATTTGTTTAATGTTCATGCATATATTTTACTCTTCTCATTTTATGAACAGTTCCACCCAATATAGATGACTCTTTGAGCTCAAGTGATGTCATTGTTCGTGAAGGATCAAATATTTCATTACGCTGTCGTGCTAGTGGCAGTCCCAAACCGGTCATCAAATGGAAAAGGGATGACAATTCAAGAATAACAATTACAAAAAATCATATAGGTGAGTTAAAACAAAATCAATCTATATCAGTTTCTTAGAAAATCTTCAAGTTGGAGGTCAATTCTCGCGCACTAAATTCAATAACGTTTAAAAGCAACATTTAAAATTAAACAAAAATATTGATCGTGCAGAAGCAATGCAATAAACAAAAATTAGAGATAGAAAAAAGGTCAAAAAAGATAGTGATTAGAAATAAATATTTGGTGTGGCTAGAGATGTGCATTGTGACTTAATTTATGGACAAAATTTATTTTGAATGTGTGCGACATGAATAAATGTTTTAGAAAAATATTTTATTTTTATTTAAGCTTGAGATCACTTTTTTTTTTTTTTTATAAAAAATTGTTTATAAATGACCAATATTTCGCTACCAAACAATGGGTAGCTTCTTCAGGGTAAATATGTATACAAATTATATTAAACAAAAAACAAATTCAAAATATATAAAAATTTCTTTTTCCAAAATCTGCCATCATTTTCTATGTGATCAATAACCTTCTAGGCAGCATAATTTGTTTTCTGTTTTTTTTTTTAACAATTTTAATTTTTTTAATAATAATTAAATTACTTTCTTTGTTTTTTTGTCTTGTTTTGCTTTCTTTTGACAGCTGATTATGACAAATTACCGATGTTTTTAATTTTATTTTAATTCAGGTGGTAACTCAAAATAGTTTATAGTTAATAATTACCATTGAATTGCAAACAAGACATTCAATTATGAATATCGTTGCCGTGAAAATATGCTCTGAATACTATGTATAGGCAATCTAGATAATATTATATCGCACATTGATACCATTGGAGTCCACTATGCTACACTTGTGTATGTTTAAACAAATAACAACCCACAATAATCACCTTAATCGTTAAGTATCACTTACAATACTCTAATGGTCTGGCAAAAATTGAAAAATCAGAATTGATAATGCGTATATTGAGCATAGGTAGATGTGAGCAAAATTTTTTAACAAAAATAGTGTTAAACCTATTATTTATTGTAATAAAAAATAATATAAAATTTAATCAATTATTCTTACTATTCTAGGGAACAAAATTTCCTCCAAATGAATCAAGCAGTGGTAAAAAATATTTTATGTTTCTAGACTTATACTGTTTGCTTTTTATGGGGCCTTTATAACAGATTCCCTTTTAATTACTAAGATTTTTTTAATTGCCAATAACTAACACACGAATATACAAAAACACTTCTAACTTATGTTTACTTAAATTTAAATTAATATAAAACAAGTAAAGGTGCTATATTCGGCCTTGCCGAATCTTATATACCCTTCACTAGGTGTAGTGATGCAATAACAGTAGTTTGTATCACCATTCATCTCATATTAAATACGTACATACATGTAAAAAACACACATAAATAAAAACATATAATTTCATTGTAAAATTATAAATTGAGTTTACGTATATGTTTCAAAAAAAAATTACAAAAAAAAATATATTAAAAACAAAAAAAAAAAAAAAAACAATTAAAAAAAAAATTTTAAAAATTAAAAAAAAAAAAATAATAAAAATATAAATAATAAATAAAATAAAAAAAAAGTTTTTTGGCTCAGCTGGGATTCGATGCCACGTTTACTCTAACCAGTATAATATACATATATTATATGTATGTTGTTGTTGTAATTGTGAAAAAAACGAGCTGGTCGTGTTTTTTTGCTCATATCTCAGAAAGTTATAGGGCGATTGCGCTTAATTTTAATAGCGATTTGTCCCCGGATATATCCAAGAGATTACAAACGGAATGCCAAAGCTATATATACCCATGTGCACCACAGGTGAAGGGTATAAATATTAAGCGAAAAACTGTTAAAAAATAAATTGTTAAAGATTAGAGCTTGATTATATGCAAACATCTGTATACAAAGTTAAGCAAAGACTTTTCCAATAAAGGCAGGTTTATGTTTGAACTAAATTTATTAAAAACTTGCGTATAAGGTATTAAAGAATTTTTTTTTTTATTTAAAATATTTTCACTCCTATATTAATTAGGTACATGTGGAATATGATATCGTTCAAGTGACCAGCATGGCTTTGCTAATATATCCCAAAAACTAAATTTTGAATGGACTCTACCTCACAAATCTTCTAGCCCTGTGATTGTGTAAAATCCAAGCGAAAAAAGTTAAGCAGGATTAAATCATACACTTTTGGTGACAAACCTACTATACCAATTTACGATTTATTATTAGAAAGTGCCACTCAACCATTTGCCAAGATGACTTCACATATGTGAATATAAAATATGCCACCAAAATTACATGGCGGCCACAAACTGTCAACATCTATCTGTCCTTAATAAAACCCCTTGTTTGCATTATTCTTACTTTTGTATATAAATATCAGGCGTAATAATATTCGTATATAATATTCTGTATTATCGCTTTTCTCTTTGCAGTTAACGAGTGGGAAGGTGATACTTTGGAAATAACGCGAATATCACGATTAGACATGGGTGCCTATTTGTGTATCGCATCGAATGGTGTGCCACCAACGGTTTCAAAACGCATTAAAGTCAGTGTGGATTGTAAGTAGTGTCTTAAGTCTAATTTTTAAGTTATTTAATTTAAAAAGAAATTAATTAAAATCAACAAAATTTACATACAATATAAGTAGAAACAATAAATTTTTTACTAGTTGCTATGAATAAGTAATCGATACGATATATAACTTGGGATCAGTTAAGTAATAATCTATTCCATGATTAATTTTTAAGAAAGAGTAAAGTGTCTGTAGAAAATAGAAAATGTTTTTGACTTTTCAAGAATTTTGTTTTAGTTGTCAATGATCTGATGTCTGTTAATGAACGTCTTATTGTCATAATTTTTAAAAATTTTAAAATTCCACACAACTTTTACAATAAACAATCAAATTTAAAAAAAAAATATTTAAATTTTAGAGTTATGACAATACGACATGGTAGCACACTTTAAGAATTCACCAATTGTAAAAAAAGAGCTGAAACAACCAGCAATTTAATTACAGGTGATTGGCTAGAGTTAATTCATTTAATTCTTTAATTATATGAAAAATAGTTAAAGACATAACAAAGTTTATGCAAGGTGGACCAAAAGTCACCTTGGGACTTATAAATTTAAAAAAAATTTTCGTTTAGATAAAAATTTTATATATTTTTCGATTACAAAATATACAAGACAGAAATTTGTTCCACTTAGTAAAGAAAATAATGTCACCTAAATTACATCCTTTTTAAGCTTCGCCATGATATTCTCGTCTTGTATCCTTTTTGATAAGATTTTTCAAAATGTGTAGCTGTTGCGCTTTAATTGCTGCAACAATGTTGGCCTTGAGTTCAAAGATCGTCTTGAGCTTTTTTAAAAAAACTCGCTTCATTAAATAACCCCAATCTGGCTAATAAATTTCTGAACTTCTGGAAAATTTTCGATCTCCAAAAATATTACTTTAAGTGCCATTGTGTCTCGGGGTTTTTAGATTTTAAATCAAATTAATTTCATTTCTGGCTAACAGTTGAAATTCAACTGATATGCCGCTTTTAAATCATGAACCTATTGCACCTTATATGGGAAAAACAATAAATCGTTTTTTATAATGCGCCGTAGTTGCGTACGAACTATTTCTAATCTCAGTAGAATTCCTTTTAGTTGACGTTTTTGGTGTTTCATTGACTTTTTGCTTTACACATTAAATATTTACTGCACTGTGAATTAAACGTAATCTAGCGGTTCGAGGCCAATCTCTTACAGTGTCCTGTTAACAGCAGATGAGTAACTAAGCAGCAAGTCATTGCTAGAGGGGGAGAAACTCTGGTTCTTTATTCACCTGTAAATCTCTTCATTACCTTAACTCTGGGCCTAAAAAATAAAATTAAAAAAATATATTAACAAAAAATGTAATTAATTTGTAAGCCCCATGGTGACTTTTGGACCCCACTGTACTTCTGCTTAATAGTATTTGGCTTCTAGCCATAAAAGTTATTTAATGGTTATTTGAAGACTTTGAAAAATTAATTTTTATTAATATTAACTTACTGACTGATACCGTTTAATTAACTCTCTTGTTCACAAACATTTTGAATTTTAAAGAAATTACACGCTACAGTGTATTACTCACATAAAAAAGTCCACTTTAGATTTTTTTCTCAAAAAAAATTTTTTAAGTGCATTTTGACCGAAATAAAAGTAAAAGATGAAAGATGTAGAAAAGATAATGTCTAAAATATTTTTGAAAACTAACGTGGTTGAAAAAATTCATGTTGGATCAAGGATAAGTTTTAACTGAAATAGTTAGTTTTTTCTGACTCACTCTTTACTATTGATAAAAAGAAACACATTTTTAAAATAACATTTCATTTTATAAATTGTGTGATCTTTGTGTTTTTTTTTAAACAAATCTTTTGATAATTACCCCAACCTGCCCTTAAATACGACCTAATATTTTAAAAGGCCATTTATGGTACAAATGTGACACTGCTGACCCGTCCTAAGCCGATTAATCGCTCAGCACTACAGAACATTGCTGCCGTTACTGTTTTCGGACACTACAAACAAACTCACCGACATGCATGCAAAATGCACTACAATAAATACACATCAACATGTGTATAAAAAAATGTTTTAGTTTTTTGTTAAGGATTTCAATAAATTGCCTACTCCAGCATGCATAGGTTGTTTACAAAACACACTAGACGCCACATTCACTTTGGACTGCAGCAGTTACTGCAGAATCCCTCAAACACGTAAAAAAGTTTTTTTTTTCAATATTTTTAGTGTCTGATTTAAGAATTTTCTTCTTTTGCTGCCGAAAACGTGTAAAGCTCAACTTTTTTAAGGGCTTGTGTACAAAACTCTATTTTATTTCTGGTAGTTTTTAAATTTTCCTGTTTGTTGCTTTATACAGTTTTTTTTCTTTTCCTGTTACTAAGACTACTGAGAATTGCATCCATTACCGTTATAAAGGTTGTTTTTATAGTTCGTTCCTAGAAAAAATTGCGTTGATTTCCATTGTGGCAATAAAGCCTCGATTTTTTTTTTACAAAATCACAAATCTATAAGCTTTTGAAGTATTAGTCATAACAAGTGTTGTTGTTATTTGTTGTTGTTAATACTGTTGTTATGTGAAACTCAAAATATTACTGTTGTCAGGAATGAAAAAAAAAAACAGACGCTAAGGAATTGTAAGAGAAATGGCCTGCAAATACTCTAAGAAGAGATTTAAGGTTGAATTACATTTGTACTGCTGAACAAGCGAAAAGGGTGTTGTTAACAGGTTTAATTAAAACAAGTGATGACTTAAGAACTGATTTCACGTCATTCTGAGAAACTTATAGAAATACACAAAATAACTAGCTTCATATAAACTGACTAAATTTAATACAAACAAATCATAATTTTGTGTCGAAAAACGGGTTTGGACTTAAGAGTGGATTCTGGTACCTAAAAGGGTGTATAATAATAAGATGAAATGAGTTAGATTTCTGATAAAAATTCATTTACCCCATAAAACAGTACAAAACGAACTTGGGAAAATCGATAAAAATGAGAAAAACATTATCATAACAACCAGAGCAGCAACAATAGCAAAGGTATTTTCACACTAAAAGCGAAAAAAAAATATGTCACCACATAGGCATGACGTCAGCAAAGTCGGCTCCCAATCGTAACTAACTATACCAAATCGCATCTCCCAACTAAAGGTGTTTTCACAGTGATAATGCGTTATGAAACTTTAAATGCGTTTTTCTCAAAACTTTTCTTTCACACACTAGGTCCCTTTTCTCGGAGAAGGTCACATAACACTATTTTTCAAAGAAATTTTAAATTATTCTAAAATATTGAAAAATTTTTAATTAAAACTAAGAGTAAAAATTTACTATGTACATATTTTCTAAATCCCTATATTATCCTACGACAATTTGGCGCTGTTCATACATCTGACTGTTTGTTAATAAAATTTGGCTGAAATATTTTTTTTAATAAAGCAGAAATATCTAAAGTTGAAAATAGGCAAAATCTTACACCCAAAAAATTTTTATGACTTATTCTGCACTAGCAATAATCAATACTTTTAGTCGCCGATGTAAATATCTTATATTTTACTCACAAATTTTTTTTAAGAAAAAGAAAACGGTAATTACATGTTAACTATTTTATTCAAATTTTTTTACCAATCAAGCTTAACTAAAACTAAATTTAACACAACGAAATCTTTTTCGGTCTACAAAATATTTTGTTTTTTTCGATTTTTCACTTAGGAGCATAAGGATGTTCAGCTTTGCCATGCTTTTTTTTTCATTAATTTTTTATTCCAGCTAAGTAAATGGGCCAAGTGTATTATATTTCGTTTGTCATAATGATGGGGCTGCCATATGTTGTTTTATAGAAACAACGCCTACATATGATTGTGTAATGTTGTGTGCTACTTCTGTGGTGTGAGGTCTTGTTGAAATTTTTACATTTGGTGGCGTTACTTCTTTGCCAAGAGTAAGCTAGAACTTTTTTTTATTTATTTTTTGTTAGATTTGTTTCAAGAAGCGTTAAGCCCTTTTTATTAAAAACTCGTTTACCATAATCAAATTTTTGTCTCTACCTGGACTTAAGACAGGGTCCTTCGATTGAAAATGTAAACCCTAAAGTATGCAACCTTTATTTAATATTTTATATTAACGTAATCATATGACGTCAATAATTTCTATAATATTTTTTACAATTTAATAAAATACTTACATACATAAACTCTAAAAGCTTATAGAATAGGTACTTGTCCTAGACCCAACCATCAGTTTGAGTGCATATTAAAATTTTGATTTGAAGGCCTTCTACAGATCTTTATTGCAGTTTCGATATAGCAAATTTATGTAACGGAAACTGAGTAAAACTGAAAGAAACAACAAGAACTGCCATAAATTATTTTTAAACAAAAACTATAACACAAACAATTAGCATTTATATTACAGGTTTTCAGGATAACATAAAAAATTTTTCTTTTTTTGTATGGTAAGTGCCTTATCCTAGCAATTTTTTGCCCCAAAAGGTAAGCTGATATCGCAACCAATTATACAGGTTTAAGTACCTATAACAATTATAGTTCTGCAGATATGCCATTAAATATATTTTCTTTGTATGAAAAGTGCCACGCCCTCTCATTCGTTCATATCCCATCAGTTGAATTTATTGTTTAATTTTTATTTAAATATCTTTTACTAGAATTAAACACTCTACCAATTAAAGTTTCTGAAATATGCCATACAATTGCTTTCTTGTATGGGGGATGTAACCATCCCTGCTCCGATCGTATGGCTTGTTAGCTGGAAAAAGACAAATGAGATAAAAGTAAAGCACACAAAGTTTTGAGATTATAGATGTAATAGTTTTATAGAAATCAAATGATTATACTTTATTTATATTAAAAGTGCCACGCCCATCTATTGTTTAACAACTCATTTTAAATTCAACTACACAAGTTATTATTGTAACACCTCTCACCAGTTTTCGGGCATTTAAGGTACTACAGCACTCTGGATATGCGGAAAAAATTATTTATTTTATACGCCACGCCCACTTAAAATTAAAAGAAATTGTCAGTAATATAATAGGTATTATAGAAAATTTTCAAAAATAATATCAAAATCGATACAGACTTTCTCCGGTGATGCCTTGAACAACGGACGTCATTAAATATTTATTTATATAGAAGAAGAAGAGTATACAAACATCAAAAAATAAGTTAAATTGGTTACCGTAAACACTTTAATTTTATGACTACAAATATTTAAAGAAAATTAACGAAATCGATGCAGCCGCTCTTAAGTGATGCGACTACCAAAAAAAATTTAATTTTTATTTATGTAGATTAAGTCAAAGACTTTAACATAAAAGTTCTTGGTTATATTAAATCAAAACTTAAATGAAATTCCGTAAAAAATCCAAAAAAATTTTTTTAATAATAATTATACAAATTTCATTGACAAAACTTCCGATATTTGAGAAGAAAAGACTTAATTTCGTTCAAATTATAAGTTTATAAAAAATTTGGTAATCCACATTACACATGTATGTGTGTAATTACTAAAACCAGTGTAATTAACTAACCAAGTGTCCAGCATATTCTTTATAAATTGAAAAATCTAAATAATCTGACTTTTCTTATCCTGCAGTGATTTGTTCTGATGAATTACAATTATTCCAATGATGACTTCTAATTAGTCAACTTTATTTCATAACCCTTGATATGTCTTTTGAGCAATTTCTACATTATGACAACATTTCTAATTAACGACACATAAATACATACATACATATATGTACGCAATACAAAACAAATCTCTGCTGCACTGAATACAATTTCTAATTTGACAAAAAGCTCAAAGAAAATGTCATAGTTTATTACTTGCATAAAAGAGTAATACAACAACACGAAAATAAGAATGTATATGTGTTACTACTCTTTGTCTTCACTGTCACTAATGTTTATTTATATTTTCAATGAAAACATGTGGTTGGTTTTTAGTTTTAAGCTAAAAAATATTTGTTGTTTGTTCTATATGTATATCAATGATTATTTGGTTTCCGTTTTTGGTGTACGAGTCTTTTGTCGTTGTTAATATGCCATTACAAAATAAATATGTATGAGCTGGATTTGAATGTTACAATCTTACATACTATATTCACATTATTGCCACAATTCGTTAAACAAGATGCGACAGCTGTTGCAACATGTCCTTTTTAACTGACCACGTTTGTATGCTTCATTTTTATGGCGAATATGTTTTTGTCCCTCTCTCTCTCTCCTCTTTAGTTTTTTTTTTAATTTTTATATGTGTTTATTTGTATCCTTATTTTGTAAAATTTTTAAGAAAAAAAAATTCATTTTGAACACAAAAAGCATAATTTTTGTAGCTTAAAGCGACATCTGTGTTTTGTTCTCTTATAAAGTTTGTGTTTTTTTCTTTTGTTTTATTTTTGAAACAAAAATTACGTGCATTTTTTACCAACCAAACAAACGAATCCTTTTTAAAATATTTCCCCAAATGTTTGTATCGTTAGTTTCAGTTGCGAAAGAGTAGAATGTGACATTTAATACATGTTGTACAAATGTATGGATGTATGCGAGTATGTGATCCTGATGGTTTGTTAGATTGCATACTGATTTGTTCCTCTTGTGCAACAACCAACTGACAACACATGTTATTTGCTAACTCAGCATATTCAAACAGACAGACGGACACATTTCGACACAAATACTCCAGTAAACACTAACACGTTCAGACAAACACTAGAATATACATGTGTACATAAACACAAACGTATACATCGAAAAATAAAAACAAAACAGGCCATTTGATTTCTTAGGCCCATACCTAAACAAGAGCGTTGAGCGTCAGGCGTTGCAATTTTGCATGTATTTTGTTATTGTAACAAAAACAAAACACATGTAAAACTCCAACGCTTGACGCTCAACGCTCTTGTTTAGGTATGAGGGTTAGTTGTCGTACGTTCATTTTATTTTCATTTAGAATGATGTGTTGGAAACAGTGGTTCGTATGGCGGAAATAATTGCACTTGAAAATAATTTTGCTAAAATTTACGATTTAAAAAAATGTTTGATAAATGGTTTTATTGTAGACGGGTTTGCTATAAATATTAATTTTATAAATAAACTTCCTGTAATGTTTTATAGAAACAAAATAACAGGATAAATATTTTTTACACTCATTTGTAATTTTATGGTATATTTTAAAAACATTGTATGACTCCACACATAAAGAATACAAATAAATAAAAAAAAAAACCTTAACAGGAGCAGCTAACAAAAATTTAATTTAATTGAAACAACCTGAAATAACGAGCCAGCAATGCTTTTAAGTTGTAGAATAAGATTTGATAAAACGTTTGGTTGTGAAGTTGGCTGCAAAACAACTGATCAATTCGTTTGTTTGGAGCCTACTGCGAAGTTATGCAAATTCAGTTATGCTCAGCAATTTTATTTCCATAAGTTAACATGAATGTTCATGACACAATTTTATCGCTCCTATTATTTTTTGTTTGTTTGATTTATTATTTTATTAACAAATTAATATTAGTTTATTCATTATTCCATAAGTTTACATGACTGTTCATGAAATAATTTCCTCCTATGTAGATTTTCTTTTCAGCGATAACGCTTAGTGTAAAAAAATACAACGTTTGCAGTTTTTGTAACAGAAAATCAGAAAAAAGAGATTTTAAAAATAAACATCTGCTAAACTAAAAGACATAAATTATACACTTAAGCTTAGGTTTTTAAAGATCTTTTCTATTGCCATTAAATTCCTAAATTTTTCAAAATTTTTGAAATCAACTTTTTAAACAAGGCAATCATCATGACAAGCTTACCCTCTATAAAAGAATTACCGAAGCAAAATCTATTCTAAGGTACCTGAAATTTGGCTGCACATATTCAAAAGCCACAAAATAATTAACAAAATAAAATACCTACAAACCACTGTGCAGTGCTTTAAAAACACATATGTACGTGTTGATTTCACTAGTATTGTCATTTGTATTATTGGTGTTTGTGTCTGCGTGCATTTGTATTAGTTTATTTTTGGTTGTCAGCTTAAATGTATTTGTTGTTGTATTGTTGTCAAGCTAATGTTGCTCTATTACTCTAAAAGTCTCGTTTTGTATTCACATGACATTTGTAACGAATATTTTATTATTTTTTTTTTCTCTTTTGTTTTTGAATTTTATTTATTGTTATTTGCTGTTGTTGTTTGATTATATTTAGTTTTTCTATTTATAAAACCAACATCAAGAAAGGTTTTTTGTCAACAAATATTTATCTAAGAATTTAATCAAACGTATAAATTTTGTGTCTGCACTGGAAGAAATTTTCGAGTAATGTGCTATACAAAACTTAAATAGAGTTGTTTTTTTTTTCTCATAAATTATTGTATAAAATTAGTTATTTATCCATTATTTATAGGAATGTAGAAAATTAATGCATATTAACGCTGTCTCAGTATTAATGCACTTTTTAATTTTGAAATAAAAAACACACTGTTTGAGATATTTAGTATTTTTTTGTAATTGATTGTAAAGAATGGCCGCCATGGCTCTGATGACAAACAATAAGTTTTTATTATGGAATTTTCTATGACTTTTGACTTTATAGATTTCGCGTTAAATTTTGAATTTGAACTCAAAAATTGTTTCTGGTTGATTCACATACGCCCGAAATTTTACAAAACCACCCAAAAAATAGCACGGGATTAAATCGCAAGATCTTGGTGGCCAGTTGACATGAGAATTTCTTGAGATAATTTGTTCTGGAAATGCTTGCAATAAATGAATTGTTTCATTTGCGATGTGACAAGTTGTTCCGTCTTGTTGAAACAACATGCCGTCCATTTGAGGACACAAGAACAAAGTAATCATGTTCTTAGAAAAAATGCACAGCAATTTCGGACTCATTTACAAAAGAGTCGCTTTATCAAAATCCGCAACAAATAGTTATTAGTTGTGGCTTTATTTGTGTCTCATGAAATGCATGAGGATTTTTCTAACACAAAATTCGATAATTTTGTAAATTCACGAAGCCATTTAGATAAAGGTGCTCTTCATCTAAAAAGATTATCTTTTAAAAAAATTTAGCATTGACTTGCTCCATTATCCACTGAACAATTTCCCGGCGCATTTTATGGTCTGCTAGTTTGAGCTTCTAAGTAAGTTGAATTTTTTAAGCAAGAAGGTGAATATCTTTTATTAAAATTCGCTTTGTGGTCCTTTGTGAAATTTAAAGTAGTTGAGAAGGATGCCGAATTGATGTTTTCGGGGTTTCGGCGACACTCCTGTTCATGACAGCAATGTTTCTAAGAGTCCGTTTAGTACGTCTGCACAGGAGTCTTAATCAATCCGGTTTCTGAAAATTTTCTTACCATTCTTTGAAGAGTTGACAAATAAGGTGCCCTTTTTCAATTAAATATTTTTTAAATTTTGCGAGCGATCTCAGTATATAAACGGAATAAATATGTGTGTCAGTTGTCAAATTTCAGAGTTGTCAATTGCACAAACAAATTACACTTAAAGTGCATTCTTACAGAGACACCGTTCTTAATAAATTTTTCTAAGGGCAACAATTAAAAGTATTAATTTAAGTATTTGAGCCCTTTTTACCTAGCCCTTTGAATGGCTACTTAGTATGTCATTTTCGTACATTTTCCTAAAAGTAATTAAATATTAATAATTTTCATGTTAAATTCAGACCTAAGTCATTCATGTCCTTTTAAAAAATAGACAAATAAAAATCTTTATTGACAACTTAAACCCTTTTTCTGACAATTTTTTTTTATCTTCGCACCTGCCACTTTAGGACAACACAAAAGTTTTATTTTTTGTTGTAAGAAAAAACGGTTCATTAAATCTTTTTTATACCCTTACAAATTAGCTAAAGGAAATTTCTTGAGCAAATACTTACTTACCCGCTTCTACTTGAGTTGCATCACTCTTGACAAACACTCTCTAATAATCACTCCATTACGACAGCTTCAATATTAAACAGCGAGACGAGAGTAACAATGAATTGTTACACATTCATATACAGCAAAAAGGCGAAGGACGCGTAATTTGTAGACAAATAACAACGCAGGACACTGACTTACACACGGACACTGATGACTACACAAAGACACACTACTGAACTGTTAACGAAATAAGGAAATGACAGTGTCAATTGTTAAAATGGTCATGTGCCATTAAAGAGGGAACAAACTGAAGTAAAGTAAGTATTACCTAGTAGTTTAACCCTTAAAGTGAGGGAAGGTTGAAATCTGTTAGAGTGTTGCTTTTCCCACATAAATAAATATTTATCAAATTCTTGCTGAGCACTATAAAATGTGGTTAAGTCTGTTTTACATCTGTGCAGAGGACAGGAACAAGATCTGTCTAAATTTTAGCAAGTCATAATAGAAAGCATTCTTTTGGTTTCACCAAATACACAACGTTTTTTTAGCGTCATAGATTTTCGGCTTAAGTGTCGATTCAGCTAGTTGGTCGGGCTTCACAATCTGTTACCCTCTACGTAATCGCAATTGATCCGATTTTTATCTCAAGTAATAATTCGGTGCAAAAAAGATTTTCTTTTACAGATTTTAAACACAATTTTGGCCATTCAAAATCTTTTTTCCAATCTTCTGGCTTCGATTCGTATGGTACCCAATTTCCGAATATCGGATGTGGTTGGTTGGATGCACAAAATAAAAATTTTTTATTTAAACTTTAAACCTGCTGCCAACTTTCCACTTTTATTTAAGGGAGTACTCTACTGTAAAGATTTTCAGAATCATTTTTAATATAGAATTCAAAATTTATAAGGCCAATTTAGATTTTGTAGTCAAGATGCTTGATTTCGGCCAATTGTAGCAAAGGTAGTGCCTACATACAACATTTCTAAATTACTTTGAAAGATTAAGATTTGCTCTTCTTTGCGATCAGCTTCAAAGTTTGTCAGTAATTAATATTCAAAAGTTTTTCCGTTACGGTCTAATTTATACCTTAGGCATTTGTTGCGAAGGACATTAGTCATTTTGTGTCTTTAAAAAGCTACTCAAAAAAGCCCTAATGCAATATGTTTTCATGAATCCTTTTTTGCGTCACTAACGACAGCCAAGTACCTACTTTGTATATAAAAAAAATTGTCACGCTAATTAAAATTATCAACAACCTCATTTTCAAAAAATAAAAATAAAAGTTGTTAAGCTCTTGAAAGCCAAAGACAAATACCCTTTACATCCTTTACAGGGTTAAATAACAATAAAATGTCTCAACACCTTGTTCAGCACTTAAAGCAAACCCGTACTTTTTTTTTGTTTTCGTTTAATCTTTTTTATATTTAACCATTTTTTTATATTTTTTTCTTGTGCTCCTTTTTGTTATTTGCCAGAGACTCAATTGTAATTTAAATCAACGTTTAAGTGGCTTTCGACACAGCTTGACAAACCAAGCAAATGGTCATTGCAAAAAAAAAGGAGAAAAAAACTAATATCCTTAATAAAAAAGGACATTCACAAATTCCCTTATATAAATGAACAATCTATTCTATCTTCATAACTGGATGGATAAACCACAAAAATTTTCTTAAGTGGTCAAGTAGTAGTTGTTGTTGTTATTTTCTTGTTAAATCAAGAGCTTAAGACTTCTATATATGAAAATACCAAAAATCTTAAAAACATAAGGAATTAGATGCAAAGAGAATTTAAGATGATTTGATTTTTAATTCGAAAAAAATTCTATACATTTTTCCCTCTTTATTTTATTTTGAATTTTCTTTTTTTTTTTTGAGAAAAAGAAAAAAAAAGCCTTCCTACAAAACAATTGCTCAACCATATACAAATTGATTCTCAACAGATTTTACATGTTGTTGCTGTTGTTGTTGATACACTAATATTCAAATATACATTTGCAAGCATATAAATTCACATACACATGTACAGATGCACACATATGTTTGTACATATTTGTATTTTGGTTTATGCTGAAAAGAACTATTAACATAAACAACTGCTAAACATACCCCCTGATTAATGTATGAGTTGAATTTATCTCTGGATGTGTGTGTGTGTATGGTATATAGTTTTGTATATGATATGATAATGATGTGTGGAAATGTTATCTAATATGTTGTGTAGTTAGTAGAATTCTTAGATACAGATTGTATACACACAGTGAGTAAATATAATATGAAAATATTTTCAACATGCTTATAGTCTATGTGTTGTTAAAGTACTACATTACATATGCATTACATTCATCACTTCACTAAACACATACATACATACTTATTTATAAACATAAGATCTAGAAAACATACAATATGTAGCAATGATTTTCATGCATCCTTATAAATGTTTAAGAATTTCAACTTTAATGTAAGAAGATAAGTTTTAACACAATTGTACAATATATTTGCAAACAAAATTGTACAGTGTGAACAAAATTAATTACAACCACTGACACGAATCACCGATGATATATTTGGCCAATCTTCAATCATGTGCTTGTTATACCCTTCACCTGTAATGCCAATGTTATATACAGCTTATTATTCCATTTGTAATTTTAGCAATACTTATTTGCGATGCCATAAAGAATTTAGTTTTTTAACGCCTTTGAACAGGAAATCAAAATGAATAATGTCCGTCTGTCTGTTGAAATATTTTTTTTTTAAATTAATTTTTTAATATCATTTATGCAAGTATATATGATATGCCTCTTGAACCTGAACAAACAAATTTTCAAAATTATAGGCAGAAATATTTTGGAAAAATATTTTATTTCAAATGTATATCAAGTTTCATAAGCTCCTACCTAATTTTAGGATACGACAGTGTCACAAAATTGCTAGTCTTAGTCTCGAAAATTATATTAAAAAAAACTAGCAAGCGAGAACATATTACTGTCTCGGTATTTTTGCTAAAATTAATAAACGAAAATCAATTTTTTTAGCTACAGTCAAAATGAATATCAAACAAAAGATGATAAATAATACAAAAAACCTTATCTTGTATGGCGTCTTTAATAAAATGAAGGATATATGAGTCAACTATAGTAATTACGAATTTATTCCCTTCAACTCCCACACGATTGACTTTAGTAGTATAAGTATAGAGTAAATTATAAAACAATACAAAAACCAACATGGCAATTTAATCAAAATGATGGATAGTTTTTTTCTTAATCCCATCTATATGGGTATCAAAGGGCTTGCCTAGTAGAAAAACTATTTTAAAACTTAGAATATATTTGGCTTTTGAATTAAAATTAATAATCAGAAATTTATTAATTTTAAGCCCCACAATATAAATAGAAAATGGCTTAAATTCTATAATACAATTAACCACAAACAGATTTAAAATCAAGTATAACATAAACATTAACTCTGAAATCTAGACACCCCTACGATGAGGTCATATAGACATTTTGAAATATCTATGTAAATAATGGTTAAGGGAATTCTTAATTAGGAACGACCAAATATAGTACTCTTATCAATTCTTTTTTATTTCCTCCATTAAGAGCTTACTAAAACATTTCTAATAATTTTAAAAACTTTTAGAACAAAAATTCACAATTCTTAAAAAATTTCTCCAAAAATGTAATTTATTGCAAAATATGTCAATAGATTGTTTATAAGTAGAAATGTTAAAATGTTTTTGTATTTATTGGAAGCCAAATCAACGATTTACAAATGTTTTTTAAATCGTGAATTACGCATTCTTTAGCTTTTTGACACACTGCACTGATTATCTGCATCCCTCATTCTTCTAGTACGTGTT